>JBAMJR010000128.1:40000-617500 GCA_038501785.1 Myoxocephalus aenaeus | reverse complement strand
CTTTCACGAGGCCGAAGCGAAACTTCAGCGCCAACAGCTCCGCTCTCAGGCGGCCATTCTCCTCCAGCAGGCCCATGACTCGCTTCTCTAAGACCATGTCATTGGCCCGCCTCTTCTCTCTGGACCGCTTGGCTGCCTCGTTGTTTTTTTTCCTCTTGTCCCAATAGCCGTCATCTTTCTTCTCGGTAGGGATGAACTCTCGTTTGCGGCGTGCATTGTTGCCGTTGTCCTCATCGCAGCTGCTGCCAGCCTTCGCTTCAGCGTTGGCAAGGCTCTCTTTGCATTTGAGGGCAAAGGTGTGACTCAGGAGGGTTTGGGCTAACTGGCTTGTGGAAGTCAGAATGGAAACAGCCTCATCAGTGAAGGACACAGCCTTTCCCAGAGGCCTGGTCTCTGGTCCCTCCACAGCTAGCAGTGAGGTCACTGACATGTCCGGGATGACGCCTCCCACAGCCTGACCCGTCATGTTCGAACACTGATTTGACACTTGGGGGAGCCGCGAGTGTGTGAGGAACTTGCTGAAGGCTGGTGGTTCAGTGTGCTGTAATGGCACCACCTAGTGGTGAAATATGCAAAAGTGATGAAGTGGCCTTTTGTTTGTTTACAAGGTAAACAGTAAATCAACATTTTACTGGTGCCAGTTGAAAGTTGTAATATTTGTAATATCAGGAAAAGACTTAATAATACAAATAATTACATAAAAAAAACTATTTTCAAATACATATTTACAGGCATTGCAGTGAAATAAAACTATATTCATGTAGATTCATAATAATAGTCTTATTTTGGTACTTTTATCCACATTCAAACGGGGAAATTTGAATTATAATATTTGAGCAATCAAATGATCATTAAAAAAGTGCATAACGAGAGAAAGAAAAGAACTCACTACTGTGAGAGATACTAAATGTTTGGTCAAATCGTTAAATTAGTTTTTGAGTTTAATTATGGGGATTATTAATTACTACTCCGAATTATTTACCCGTTATTTACAATTAGTGTTATTACTACCAACATGTTTTCATTACAACCATAACATCCTAAATAGATGACTAATGACTGAGCCATATGTTATTACATAAAGATCGTCGTCATCTCATCTGAAATGTCGTTGTAGGAAACAAATCAATCAGAAACTTTCTTAAAATCAATTTAACTACTTTACCTCGCGTGATAAAAACAAACAAAAACAGACAATGAAATCTCGGGAAACATAAAGTAGATATTACTTACTCAAAACAAACAGCTGCTGAAACCTTTGGTGGAGATGTCCTCATTCAGAGAGGAGGAGACATGTGGAGCTTCACGAGTCGCCTGCATGTTTCTGCTCCTCCAGCTTTCTGTCGCTTCTTTCCTCGCTCATCGGTTCAGATGGGGTCGGATCCTCACCCGGGATGACCCACTCCTCCTCCTCCTCCTCCTCCTCCTCCGAGAAGGGAAGCCAGCTGAGTGAAACCAGCGGCGACGTGCAGCAGGATAAACAACAACAAACCCGCGCTGCAACCAATCTTGACAGGTTGTTTGAAAAGTATCTTATGACTCTAACACAAAGACATCATTGCCAGTAGAAGGATGTCGAAATGTTGACATAAAAAATAAAAAAAACACGCAGTCAACAGCCAAACTGTAGGGTAAGTCAACAACATGTAACGCTAGCTTTTAACAATTCAACAAGCAACACATGTGACGGACAGAAAGTATCGGGGCCCGCTGCTGCCGCAGCTCTTTATCTGCCAGTAAACACGCCATGTGTCGGATAATCAGCCAATCGACCCGAAGTGGCCCCTGGAAGTTCAACCGGTCCAACCCGTAGTTGGGTTTACTCCAGTTCTGATACAACCCGTTTCATTGTGTAAAGCAACTGATAAAGAGATAGTGTTTAGCTAAATGCATTGACATTAACTACGTGTATGTTTCTAGCGATGAGAGCAAATTAACGTGAGCCATCATCGTGGCTGGTGGGAATGTGATCAGTTTTTAAGTAATTAGTCCACAAAAAAAAAAGTAGATAAATACAAATTTTACCTGATGATGGCGCTGGTGAAAACGTCTCAAAGTTAAAGTGAGCATACGAAAGTCTGTAAGACGTTTGACTTAGTTTAACATATTGTTTATAGTGAATTAATTAATAAAGAGCCAGGTGGGGTTTTCTACCTCACTGGGTGTGGGACATTTCATTTAGCTAACGCTTTTATCCAAAGCGACTTACAATAAGTGCATTCAACCATGAGTACAAACTCAGAACAACAAGAATCAAGAAAGTACAATTTCTTCAAGAAAGTTAAACTACAAAGTGCTATAAGTAAGTGCCATTTAAGTGCTAAAGTGCTACTAAGGTGATACTTTCCTTATTCAAGGTATAGTCGAAAAAGACGTGTTTTTAGTTTGCAGCAGAAGATGTAGAGACTTTCTGCTGTCCTGATGTCAAGAGCTCATTCCACCATTGAGGAGCCAGGACAGCAAATAGTCGTGACACTGTAAAGATAATTTCGTACCCATTCAACACCTCATACAGGCCTCTGTTTCCCTCTGTTAAATTAGATCATCCAGTTTAATAGCAGTCATGGTGGCTTCAGATGTCCTCATTTGCTCTTTGCAGGTGAGCACCCACGAGGAGTTCAAGGTAAGTCAGCTACACAGAAAAATGTGTTGCGTACATCTGCTGTTTGTTTCACTGCAAACACTTATTAACATACAATTATTCTTTAATTTCCATCACAACATTATATTATCAGACACACCAGTTTCAACTGTCAAGGAACCAACGTGAGGATGTTTAATGTCTCTCACCCTGTGTGTTTTCTCCTTTTTACAGAGACTGAGGGCCTCACTGTGTAAGAACAAAAGAAGCGTATCACTGTTTTACTGCACCTGTGAGTTAATGTATACATTTTATAACCATGTGTTGGAGAAGAAGAGCGTAAAGAGCCACACCGAGAGAGTGAGTCATTTGAATACCAGTTGATAGTGTGAATGGAAAACAGAGCTGTTGTTATGCAACACTCGGAGACCGCGAGAGCATGTGAGGACTGTGCGTTGCTGGAAGTTCAGTTGGGGTGAGGTTGCTCAGAAAAAAGGAACATTGTTCCATGAGCGATCTGTGGGACAGTGATACTTCCTCCCTGCACATGGAAATGCTTCACACAGGACTCTCTGTCTCTGTGTCAATCTCACCAATTTCTCCAAAACCAGGCAACAGTCTCACTCATGAATTAATGTAGTAGTAACATCAATGTCACGATTGACCTGTTTCTATGACCTTGGCAGAAAAGTTTCAACATGTTGCTTCACGGCTCTGACATGCAGGGACTCAGGGAAGAGGTTAGGGTGAAATTCCGTGAAAAGAAAACTGTACTGCTGTCCTTGCAGTTCAGCTGAATGACCTGCCAACAAATTAGATTAAATGAAACATTTTTTGGAAAGTATTTTCCCAGAAATGCTCACCTGCGCTGAGAAAAAAAGGTGAGGCCAGTTCAACTTTGCTGCTGCGTGACATGTCACGCAGCAGCAAGTGTCAGGGGATCAGTTTGTAGATTCATGTCAAGGGCTTGTATTGAAAGTGGATCGAGGTCTGTGTGTATAGTGTGAACATAGAGAGTCTGCAGCCACCTGGGCATAGTGGGGCTTTGAGCTAAATGCTAACATCAGCATTCCAACAAGCTCTCACTAAGCTGGTATAACATGTTCACCGTCCCTGTTTAATGTTTCAACATGCTTATATTTTCATATTAGCATGAAACTCAAAGTAGAGCTGAGGCTCCAATATTTTAGGTTGTTTGTTCATAAACCAAAGTATTGGACTAATTCAAATGTTGATGGCACTAGATGAAGAATCAGGGGGTCACCAAAGTTAGTACAAGTCATCCAGAGGGGACGCCTGTGAATGTCTGGAAAGTACATTTAATATCAATCAATAGTTCTTGAGATGTTTCACAAAAAATTGAATTTGCTGGTGGTGCTGGAGAAAAATGTACTTCATATTTTGCAAAATATGAATTCCTGTACGGAATTTCGAGACAATCCATCCAATAGTTTTTCACTCACAGACTTACTTGACTCACCGTTGAACATCATCTCTGACCCTCCATGACTCTAATCCTAACCACATGTGCTGAAGGTTGATGCTGTGACAGTCATCATCTATATCACTGGACATGCTTCACTGACAATTGGGCCAATCTGTATCTTGGATTCTGTAACTGCAATATTGTGCAAAATTTTGAAAGCAACGATGTGTGTATGTGAGTTTGAACTTTCATTTGAACCTTGAAAACTCACAGAGAGTACCAACAATCATGTAGTAACAGCCGGCACAGACGGCCTCTTCAACAATATACATAAGTCTGACAGCAGTATTTTAATCAAACAGTTATGGGTAATAAAGGGAAAATTTGCCACCTTTTATGTGTATGTTCAGTCATGATTGGACATCCACATAAAAGGTGGCAACTTTCCCCCTCAAAGGACCATACTGGTACTTGTTTTTACCCAGTAACTATTACTTAAGAGTTTATGAGCTCTTAGAGACTTTAGCATAATTCAAGTGACTTTAGGTAATCCACTGAAATGTCGCAGAAAGATACAAAAAATTGTATTCATTATTTCTCTATTTCTTTTATTTGAATATTATATGATACTTTGTACTTGTACAATCCTCAAAAAGAGGGTTGCATATGATCAGTATAGAACAATGTGTGTGTGTTCATGTACTTCTATCTTTTCAAGAACTAATTCAGGTTAGCGCTGTTCTCAATTCTACAAAGGGCAGTTTGTGGGTCAAGACTTGGTTATAGACTAGAATAGGGTTAGGTTTGAGGTAAGGGTGAGTATTGTAATGTGTTTAAGGGGCACACTACCAAACATACACACACAAATACACACACTTTACGCCCTTGGTCTGATTTGGCATTGCAGCTAGTGTGAACCCATGTCTCAAGTCAGCTTTGAATATGAGTCTTCTTAATTTAAACCGTCTAGTGTAATGCTAAATCGCTGCTGCTCCCTTTAAGGTGAGTGGCGAGTGGATGAATTATATCAACAAGGGTACTCATAAGTACAAAGGTACAAATGTGTGTGTGCATGTGCCTTCATGTGTACCTGAAGCTTCATTATAAAACGATTTACGAAAATAATTGACTGCCTGAGCATCGAGGGGACACTGGCCTTGTTTGACTCTGTGTGTGTGCGCTCAAGTTCAAGTCAGGGGAATCCGCCTCCTTTTCCCTCTCACTCCCCCTCCTCTTCCCTCTCTCTCTCTCTCTCCCCCTCTTCCCTCTCTCTCCCCCACCTTTTTACATCCCTCGATCCACTTGGACTCACAGTCCCCCTCAACAGTCTCAGCACTGCGGCAGCTTTTACCACTAATCCTCATTCTGCTTTTGGCCATCAGACCGAGATTCTCACTTTCTGAGATTGTGTAATCGCAAACAAACAGTATGGTCAATAATTAGCTTTGTGATGACTTTCGTAGGAGTGAGATAAGACACTTGCTGGACATATGCTGGACGAGTTTATCTGCATTTAGAAATCATTACCTTTGTGAGTTTGGCTCTGTCCATGAATGTGTAACCTCTGTATAATGTAGATGGATACATGCTGTGGATAGATATCTCAGTTTGAAGGCTGGTATCAGTGCTGTCCTGAAGTAGCAGGGTTTAATAATGCAGAGAAAAAACGCGTTTACAGATGCTCCCTGGAGAGGCAGAACTTCTGAAATATACAAAGCAGTGTGAATGGTGTCTAATAGTGTGTTTGCTCTGCTGTGTCAAAGATGTCCCAAACTGTTGTTCTGCTGACTTCACACAGTGTTACCGTACACTGCACTGGATGTGACAGTGTGTCTGTGCCTGCAGGAAGAGGAAACAATATAATGTTTGAAGGGAATTGAATGGCAATGTTTGCATAGATTTGACAATAATGTTCAGTGGGTTTTTTTCTCCTTCAAAATCTATAGCTTTTATTCCTGTTTAACTATTGAGGCTTAATGTCCTATATGCACATGTTTTTTTAACATGTGCAGTGTGCACAGATCCTCTCCATACATACTCTCCATACAGAGGAAAACAAGAAAGAGAGAGGGAATTATATTACATCTTTTCCCAGTAAACCTTCCTTCAGCTGCTTCGGTTAATCTGTTTTTCCATGTTCAGGAAACATGTTTCTCCCCACTGAGTATGATGCTTTCTGTTATAAAAAACAATCAAATTAAGTTTTTTTTATTGAGAATTTTCCTTTCATATATTTGACAAAAAAAAGAGTTACAAATCTACAAAGCAGCTGTGAAGTGTTGAAAACCCATCACATTGTTGGAATTGTTTATGGTATTCAGATGTTAAGCCTAGGCCTGGTCCCAAAGATTACAATAATGACATGTTTCACCTTTGACCTGTTTAGCTGCTCAGACAAAAAGAAAAACTCAAAAAACTTAACAGAACTAAATAATTCATGACTTGTTCATGCTTCAGTGCTTGTTTTGCAAACTGTTTACGCTTGAGTATTGCCATGAATGCATAATGCCTACATAATACCCTCTCTAAAGTATAACATTATGTAAACAGGGAAGGAGGAACTAGAAAGTGGAAGTAGAAAGAGTTTATTTGTTCTTTTCGGGGCACGACAGGTCAGAACTCTGCCTGTGTCCTCGTGTCAACTCTAAATCCCAAATCACTTACTCTCGAACGCTGCACTAAAATAAACTCGCACTGCAGATGGAGCCTCATAATGGTCTATCAGGGAAGTGCCATGGATTTATCTGCTGATGTGTAATATCTTGCTATGTGAGCACAGTCTCAGTGGAGAACAGACTATTAATGGCCAATGATCTGCAGCACTAAAATAATCAGGAATACTTCATGTGTGTATATTTGGCACTAATGTTGGTGACGTGCATGCGCAGTGGGGGCTCACTTCCCCGCTCGTCTGCTATCAAGCCATCTTGGATGAGCAGGTTTAAGAAGCCATTCATAGCCTTGATAGTTGCACCAAAGAGGGAATTTAGACTGGAGCTTATTGCTGTTCCAAATAAAGATTAATCGCTCCAAACCACTGGGTTTGTCCTCGTCTTCGTTTGGGCCGAATAAATAAGTCCTATTAAACCATTTAACCTGCTCCAACCTTTTAAAATCTATTGCTGTAAAACCTGATTCTTAAAGGGACACTCCAGCAATTGAGAGTTGCATGGTCAGAAAGTTGGGGGACATTTACAACAGACATTTACAACAGACAACAAACTTTGGAAAGCTCCCTCCAGATTCAGAGAATATACCATATATCTGATTTTACAGGCTGAGCAGTTCTTTAAAGCCGATATACTCAAAACGACAAACTTGCTTACCTTCCAGTAATATTATGTAAACAAAACTCAAAGGAAGTTACCTGTCGTTATTCTTACTATGTTTACAAGCACATGCAAACTCATTTCAGTGTTACAAATGTTGGTAAATGAGTGGGTAATTGTGTTTGCTTTTCTTTATTTGTCTTTCCTGTCTGTGGAAGTGTATGCGAAAGAGAAGGAGCTTCATGACGTGGTGACGACCTCCTTCATCTGACATAATCAGGATGAATCAGTGAGTGCTGAGTTACATAAGCAAATTCTCATCCTGACCTCACCCAGATTAGACACTGCAGACACACAGACACAACTGCCAACATCCTGCTGATGCCAGCCTGCAGGCTTTAAGGCTGATACCATGACAGAGGACTGCCACCTAAAGGCCACAGGCTGGCATTACTTGTGGGAATGACTGCAATTACCGGTTCTGAGCTCTAATCATGTTCTGGATGGATACATATTTTACTCTGCTTCATGCAGGACACATACATGCTTTTTATAAATCCCTTAAAATGTTGAGTAAATTAAATAATCAGGGTAATATTATTGTTAAGATCAGCGGCCTGAATACATCATGTCACACTCCGAGACAGTTTTACAGCTTTAGAGGTCTTTATTAGAATTATGATCGTGAAAACAATAATTAAAAGACATTAACACTGATTAAAAAAAATCCCTGTACAATAAAATAGTAGCCTATCTTCTGCTGGTATAAAATATTACTTTAATAAATATGTTGTGTGCATATTTAGATTATATAAACAACTGAGAAAAATGCAGATTATTTACAGTTTCAAATTCTGCCGGATGCAAGACACAAAAGCATATATGTTTTTCTTAAATAAAAAAACAAACAAACAGATAAACATGAAGGTAGGTGACTACAATGCATAATCTCGGATTCACTGTATAATCACATGTTTTAACATACTTTATGGTTTCTTTGTTTGTATTACAATCAATATTAAAATCAACAAAAGTTCTAAGGGAAATCCGACAAGTGTTAATATAGCTAAGCATTGCTACTGAGCAGTCTTTGTTCAGTGCATCATGAGATCCAACAGGATATACTGCTGTGTATTGTATTGTAACCCGTATTACACAAATTTTTGGTAGGTCTTTTTTTAGTGTTAATGTTTGCTGTCTACATGCCCACAGTGTGTACAGTGTTTGTCTAAGAGGCCCTTATTGGGGAGTAACACTGCAAGCATATGAGAAAAAAAGTTGTATAAAGCCTTTTGTTGCTCCAGAGAGAGCTGTGTGAAGTCTGATGAATGGCCTTAAATGATGGCACTTGATTCAGTGTCGGATCTGAAGACTGCAAGTTTGAAAATGAAAATTATCTGGAGGTGAGGAGTTAGAAACAAAGTGATTTTACCAGACCTCTGAAGCCGGCTCCTCATACACTGGCTCTTAGCATCACACATCAGAATCTCCAACAGAACTGTTAATGGCCAAACTGCATTATGGGTAATGTAAATGGCACGCCATGATATCTCTGGTTCTGCTACATCGATGATTTTGAAACTTGTTCACAATGTTTTCAGAGTGCATCGCTATCAGCGGAGTAGTCTTGAAAGTAATTAGTTAAAGAAATACTTCACGCACAAAATTACCGTTAGTATAGCAATTCCTCCCCCTGTGTTGAACTGTTTAAGAACACTTTATTTTTCTTGCATGCTTCCACAGTGAACAAAGGTTAAATAAATGGAGAAAGGTTTTGATGAATTGATGTAATTGGGGGCCGCGTTTAAAAATTGCTAAAATATATGAAAACATCTGTTTACAAACTCGTGAAGAATAATCCAAGTCTCATTTATTATATCATTTGTCACATGGTCACTACTTCCAAAAACTTAAAACTATTTAAAACACTTGCAAATGGGTTGTATTGAGCGTACGACTGGATAAATTAGACTTACTACACGTATAATACTACATTATACTGCACAAGTTGTGTGAGGCATGCAAGAGAAACTATGTTTTCTTCAATAATTCAAGGCAACACAGGGAATAATTGATATACAAATCGTTCTGTGGTGAAGTATGTCTGTAGTCATTACCTGAAAGTTACTTGGTCACTCTTTGATCAATCATTTTCGTTAAAAAATTAAGTATTTCATATGTGGAAGGCTCAACAACTCCCCTCAGGCAGCCTGTACACAGTGATTTGTGATGCCATCCTACCACTGTTCTCATGGCGCAAGTGCATCAGGTGTGTCTCTTCATGTGCAGAGCTAGGTGGTCGGAGCGGGAGAAGGCCCTCTGACACAGCAGACACTCGTAGGGTTTTTGGCCTGTGTGCTTGCGGTAGTGACGCGTCAGTTCATCTGAGCGGGCAAATTTCCAGTTGCAGCCCTCCCATGAACATTGGTAAGGCTTTTCCCCTGAAGAGTAGACAATACAATAAATGATCCTTAACAAACAAATACATTAAATCATATATTGAGACTTATTCTGACAGACCTTTGAGTCGTTTCTGTGGCAGAGCCAATTTGTTGTACCTGTGTGGGTGCGGAGGTGAGCCTTGAGGTGTGAGCTCTTGGTGTAGGTCTTGCTGCAGCCAGGGTATTCACAGCTGTGGATGGCAGGCCTCTTTTTCCCTGTTGCCCTTCGACTACGCTTCCCCTCCATCCCACCAGGGGGCAGCTGTGGAACAACCAGCATGGACTGCTGGTGAAGAGGCAGATGACTAGTGGTCTGGCTGTGGGGGTATTCACAGAAGTGGTTGGCATTGTGGTTAAAGTGGGGCATGTAGCTGTAGTGTCGAGGGTCAGCGGTCACAGCTTGAGGGGGTATGAACCTGCTGTCGGGGAAGGTCACCATAGAGGGGTGTTGGTGGGGATAGTAGGGGTTAAAGTCCCACGATGAGACTTTAGAGAGGTTTCCTCTGCTGTGCCTCTCGTAATTGCCTCCTTGAGGGAAGCCAAAGTGATTTATATTAGGTGGATTGGGAAATGAAGTCCGACCTGTATGGTCGTCTTTATACCCATGGTGGTACAGCTCTGGCTGGACTGGCGTTGTGGTTTCAGCTGGGGACAGCAGCTCCGCCATGAGGCAGCCAGTGTTCATCTGCATATGCTCTTGCCCAGGTTGGTCCTTAAAAATGTCCACCTCTTGGTACGCAGTGCTCGGTTCTAACTGGGGGAGCCGTTGATCGTTGTTGTCCAGAGATGGGTTGAGGTCGGGCGATGTGCTGCTCCAATCAGACAGCAGGAACTCAATGTCCCAGGATGCCTGGCTGTCGTCATCCAAGAGCTCCTCTGTCGTCTGTTGAGAGACCTGCAGCTGCTCAGAGCTGCTTGGTGACAGTTTGTTGCCGAGGGAGTCCGGAAGGAGAGAGTCAGCCTCAGACTTCCACACCTAGATGGTGTTGGAGAGGATAGAGAAGTGATGCATACCAAGCAAAACATTTTGTGAAAAGGAGATTCCTCCACATTGCTTTAGTAGGGATGCACCATCTGACTTTTTCTGTCCCCATACCGATTAGTGGTTCATTAATTAGCTGTATGCCTCACTGGGTGGAGGTGACAGGGATCATTCATTGTTTTTCTTACTTTTTAAGACGAAATGTAACAAATAAAGACATTGAAAGTGTTACTGGTGTTTGTAGTTGTTATTTCTGTCCATACTGGCTGTTAAGAGATCAGCTGAAGCTAATATCAGGCTTGAGCAGTCTTGTCATAATCTTTCAATCCTCAAGTGTTTATTTTACAATTTGAGTTTTTAGTACAAAATTACCAGTTTGCATTATAATCCCTCCACTGTGGCTCAGCCAGGAAACACTGTAAGTGGAAACACAGAGTGGGAATTTTGTACTAATATGACGAATATGACAGAAAAAAATTATTGCGGCCAGGGTGGACACCACAGTCACCAGAACTCTTTCACACATGGGCATGCCAGATATGCAGAGTTTCGGATTATTCACTACATTGCATTTTTTTAAATTACATTAGCAGATGATTTTGATCGAAAACGACTTACAACAAGTGCATTCAACCACCATATTTGTCTCCAGTTATTTGGGAGACATCACAAGCTCAGCATTATAGTGCAAGACTGACACATTTGTCAAGTAAATATTAAGTGAAATCATTGATAATCCATCTGCGGAATGTACAAATCATCAGCACAATAATATAGACCATACAATAGGAAGCACTACACATTTTCCTGTCACTGTGTAGGAATCAAACAACTGGTGTCAACCCGATACTTACTTTCATATTGCCGCTGGATTGAGCGAGGTTGGAGAAGGAGCTGAAGGAGGGGAGCACAGCCTGTGTAACAGCCATCAAGCACTTGGATATGATGCCGATTGTCAGTGGTAGCAACAAAAGTGTAGTTTATCCTCTTTTTTTGGTTGCTTTTTAGTCTTTACATGACCGTCTTAAGCTCAGCTAACAGAAAGTCAAAGCCCAGCTCACCAGGCTACTCATCCCAGTTACAGTCCGCTCCGTGTTACAGGGCCGCAGAAACAGGTTCTTGAAGCTTCCCCCTTGTCTCCATTCCTCCCCTTCTATCTCTCCCTCCTTTCTCTTGTCTATCTCTGTCAGCTGCAAGTCTAACTGCAAATCTCTCTTTTTCATGTAGGTTTTGACCGTTAGGAGGTGGAGCGTAGTCATGAGTTTCTTTGCTGGCCCCCTTTCTTTGAGTCCATTAAGGTTGTTAATATATAAATCACTAAGAAACTGACTATACTATATAAGACTACTACCTCACCTGAACTCGCTGTCTTCCTGTTCTCTGGGATTCAAAGCAAAAAGTAAACTGATGAGCTCCGAGCTGTCATTTCACCAAGAAATGCATCATTCTTAAATCCCGACCAATTGATAATGTCACGATAGAAAATGACATAACCCTAACCCCTAACCCTTATGAAGATGAAGATGAAGATGTTTTAATTCAAATAAATTACAAATAATGAGTGTTGCAATTTCCATGTCCTCACTTTGACAGTTACTGCATATCTACAGCCTAGAATTGAACACAAAACAATCATCCCATGTGGGTTTATCATCAGGAGATCTCAAAGTACAAGTCACTTTAGGTGAGACAACTTTATTTGTATGGCACCTTTTCACACATGAAGGCAATTTAAAGTGTTTATTATAAGGAAAGAAAAAATGTAAAAGAACAGAAATGCATAAAAACACATTTATAATAGAATAAAAAGAGATAAATAGTAAAATAGAATACATAGAAAACAATCATTGACCAGAATATAGGTATAGTGCTGTTACAGTTTCCCCCAAATTCATGTGACATAAATGTCTGCCACCTTTTCACGCAGACACTTAAAGTAAACCAAACGAGCCAATAAGAGCTCTTCTGAGACAAAACAATAGTTGAGTGTTAAACTCAATTCTTTATAAAATAGACCAAAAAGAGTGACATTTGACTCTTTGATGATTAAACAAGAATGCAATAGCAATAATCAATGAAATATTTCTAAACCTAAATATATCAGGATATGGCAATGATTACTTACAAGTAATACAAATATAAATATAATATCAATAAATAAAATATTCATTTAAATGCCAATACAAAATGTACTAGAAGTTTTATAAAATGCTGAAAAATGTCCCCCCCCTAAAACTTCAGAGCATTGCAGGACACTCTTATGATATTTTTCATTCACAGCGTGGCTATCAGATGTCTGGCCACTATCTAATAAAGCATGCTTTGGCACAGCAGGCAGACTGTGTTGGTGCAAGTGCAGTGAAGTGTGTGCACATTTCATGTCATTTATATGGTGTATAAACTGTTTATAATAACATGTTTGGATAGGTATTATGTTCCACCCCAAATAGATCTCAGTAGAATTGTCTATGCTATTTCAGTCCCGAGTTTCTTAGACATTCAACCTCCAAACGTGAAACAAACAAATATTTGTGAATAATAGTAAAGAGATGAGCAGGTAGCTCGTAAACAAACACACCAACTAGCAATACAGCTCATGATTCAGTTTAAGTTTGTAATTAAAACTTCATTCCCATTGTTAAGCCAGTACTTCTATTAGTTTTAACTCACACCACACACATACATGTTGGTCTCTGTCTTCCCAGTGAGGACATATGGCTCTGACTTCTGAGAAGACCTGTGTGTGAAAGGTGATTATATTCTTGCTGCTGTTTATCTGTCGACATGGGGCAGAGGCAGACTGCTGTCTTCTCACAGATAATGGTCTACTGACTGCTGCTGGTCCCTGATGACGAGCCCAACACTGATAAAGACTCTCCTTCAGAGTGAAGACTGCACAAGACATCCACCGCTCAGGCTGAAAAGTGTGGCGGCAGCCTCTTTATGGCCTTAAACACATGACACAAGTTCATAGTTAATCTGTTTGTTATCTTCCAAAGCCGGAGACTAACGTGTGAATGTGTGACTATGATGTTTTCAGAAAGACAAGAAAGACAAGAAAGAATTTATCAGATCAGATAAATTCTCTAGGAGGAATTCGATAAAGTAAAGGAAGAAGAGCTAGCGTGTGCTTTATGTAGACATATCCTATCCAATGTAGTATTATTTTATAAATACCAAACATATTTTATATACCCTAAATGCTTATAAAATTATTTGAACAACATGAAATAAAACATGAAAAGAATTGAGATCTTTAGGCTTTTCCAACAGAGCCTCCCACATTAACATGAGGGACTTGGATCTCTTTTCTGTAAATTGAAAATGTATTCTATTTTAATGTTACCACCTTCTTTCCATACACAACTCTTTTCATCTTTCTTTTGATACTCCCTTCGTGCTTAGTGATATGATATGTATGTATAATGATCCTTGTGGGGAAAGTTAACATTTGTTATTAGTAGTATTAATAGTGCATTTCTTTATTTTATTTTTATTTTTTCATATCTTAACATCATGAGAGATTTATAGCTGTGGGGCCCTTTTAGTTTGGGGCATCACTAGGCAGCGACCTACCTGGCCTAATGGTAAAGCCTGGCCCTGGTGTTGCGTCAAAAGTCATAAAAAAACAGTCCTTGTATAGTCTTTAAAAAAACGTCAATAATACAAAATCTACATGAAACATGTCCAAGTTAGAGTATCGTATGATGAAAATGATCATAATATAGTTTATCCAAAAATGTAATAGAATAGTGTTTAGAAAAATATGAACAAAAAAATCATACAATACATTAATGAAAAACCTTTATAATAGTATGTTGACAACGTTATAGTATAACATATCAATAAATATTGTCGTATAGCATGTCAAAAGATTGCATCAAAATTGTCCCAAAAAATGAATGAAAAAGTCATAGTATAGTTTATTGAAAAATGTCAGAGTTGAAATAATTTATAATAGTACAGTATGTCAAAAAAAGACTTTAAAAATGTATTATATAGCATGTCAAAAAATTCATAAAAAAGTAATAGTATACTAATAATATAATAGTATACATATTATACTAAAAAGTCCTAATATAGTATTAGTATGATATCTAAAAACAATCCTATAGATTAGAAGCATAAACAAGTCATAGTACATGTAAAAAAAAGTCATGAAGTACATCAAAAAATGCATCTAAAATAAGAATTCAAGAAAATAAATGATCAGGGTTCAGCAATGCACTTTATTTACATGGCATTTTCTTAACAAGGTCACAACGTCCTTTTCAGAAGAAAAAAAAGCAAAGAGAAAAAATAACAATAAATCAACAATAGAATAAAAAGGTGTTTGTGTGTCTAAAACACAAGCTCCTTTGCCTCAGCTTTTGACTTTAAGAACATTTAACTTACTGCTCATGCATTTACTATCATACCACTGTAGCACCAGACATCGTTTTGCAGCTCCTTGGGCTTTAGTTACATGGTCCATAAAAGAATGCGATGGCTGGATAAAATGAAAATCTAAAGAAAATTGTAGACTTTTATTATAAAAAATATTTCTACCAATGGTTTGTGTATTAGTTATTTGACTTATTTGTGTTAGTATAGCTCAATCGTGTACTTCTGAAAGCGCAACAGACACGTTTATGCAGACCTTGAATAACCTATTGTCCTTGCCTAAACTGTTGCGGTGCGTCTACGAAACCGGAAGTAGTTTATCTGGGTCATATTGCGCAACCATCGCCGGGTGCATATGAACTGCTATGCGTTGGAAGTATCAACAAAGATGATCTTCAACAAAGTTCACGCATTACAAGCTGCGCCGATGGTTTTTACAGCGCATGTTTGTGCTGTCACCCAACGTGACCGTAACGGACACAAGTGTGGCAACCGGAAGTGGCCACTCGGTTGCTACAGCAACTGAAAGACGCTGCTGTATAACTTGGGGTCGAAACGACCGAAATTAGCTCACGGTGTTTACTAAGTAAGTGTTTACTAAGCGTTTACTCAGGACTCTATGGAGTTTCTTGTGAGTTCAACATAAAGTTTGAATTTAACTGAATAACAGAGATAAAGCTAAATTAAGCCTGAGAGATTATTGCTAATAATGTGTGTTTGTGTGTCTTTATGTGTAGATGGAGGCCTCCTCACAGAGTAGAGATGGCAGAGGACTATGGAACAACCCCAGAGCCCCCCAGTACAGCAAGGGAACCCAGGATATGCTGAGATGTGAGTTGATGCACGTGTTACGCTATTTTAGTGTGACCTGTTAGGTGTGAATGGGAAACAAACATACAATATGTGAGTTGATGTGTTGCGTGTGTATTTCCAGGTACATACAAATGTGTGTGTACAGTTTTTGTGTAGGTTCGTGCTTTGACATATTAATCATTATCTCTCCTGGAGCTCAGCAATGATGCAGCAATCAAGATTTACCAACCTTCAGAGAAAACAGATCAATGAATGTCTAAAGAGTAAGTTTAAGAACTTTGGTTGAGAGGTTGAGGAATGCAATGTGGTCATAAATTGTGTGATAATATTATGCATGCTATAGAGTTGTAACAATATTTTATATATTCTTGAAATATTTTAATGGAATAAATGGTGTCGTCACATATTGTTATTGCAAAATTCAGCATGACATATTGCTAGAAATCCAGATATTTGTGTATATATTGTGATTAAAATATAATATATGATAATATATATTAGATAATAGTATTTTCTGAAACATTTAGTATCATAAAATGTTGTAGTGCCACATAAAATACAGTATGTGTGTGTATATATATATATATATATACATATATATACACACACACACACATTTCTTTTTACTTTTATCCACAGACGGAGCAGCTTTACCACTGACCTCTGACCCCACATCATCAACTTCCCCCACTAAGCCTAAAACCACTAAATCTGTCCAGAAACGTCTGCTATGCAAGCCTCAGAGACGCACTGCTGAAGCTTGTCGCTCTGGAAACAGCTACGTCAGAGAAAAGTTCCATCCTGGTCCTTCAAGTGTGTTCGCCATTCATTCATGGGGTTTGACAGGCCGAGATTGAAAACAATTGCTGCTTGTAACTTTCTTTTTTGTGTGTTTCTGTTTCACTTTCCTAGGAGATTTAGAGAAAGAGAAGATGAGGCTTCAGAATATATTGGCAACAGGAGAAGAGCAGCCCACGCCTGCATCTTACCGAAATGTTCCTGCATGTCCGAACCCAGAGCAGAAAGACCGGTATCAGGAAGGTGAGGCTGACGGCACAGACAGATGATGTACAAGAGTGACAGGTCCCATTACAACCAGAAAAAAAAGGACACGTTTGAATTAAATTAAGCGGTTTCTATTAATATCAGCCTAAAATAAATTCTGCACCGTGCTACTTTGCTTGACTAAATATATCCACTGCCCCTTGAATAAATATAATATTAACTTGTTTCTTTTGTAGTACTGGATGAGATAGAGGAGAGAAGACAGTTTCTGGCAGATATGTCTTCTCTGGGTCAGGAGAAGCCATACATCAACATCATCAACACTGAGATATCCCAGGTAAACAAGCGATGGCTTACATACAGGCTCAAGTCTGTATTATGCCGTCTTGGGTTTTGAAATATCTTTAGAGAATGCAGATTGTTTTAAACAATACAATAAGATACTGACTCGGATTAGTACCGAAGTAAATAGATCATTGACCTGGCATTAATGCCAGGCTGTATTTATATAATAGTATTAAGTCTCTTTGAAAGTGCACTTGCACTTAACCCTGTGCTGTGTCATGACTCCAATAACAGAGGATTCGAGAACTGCAGGTGTTGGACAAGACCCGCAGTCCCAAGAACAAGGGGGAAGGGGAGAGAGCAGAGCAGATCACAGAAAAGATGGAGTTGAAAGAGACGATGGAGAGAAGACTCACCGTCACTGACTGAACATTTGAAAGTTACTTACTGGAAAATCAGGTGTAAACAACACAACTTCAAATTCAGATTATGGATGTTTAAAGTGTGATGTGATGACTGCAAAGAGGTTACAGCTGACTGGCTGCGCTACAACGATATAAGCAGTTATATAAAACAATATGAAGACTGATGTCAGGCTGTGAAAGCATTTGATTTACAAGAAACATGAACAGCTTGCATTAAGGTATTTTAATCCCCTGCCTTCCAGTGTCAGTATTCTTTCATAATCCTGCTTTAGGACAACGTATAGCTGACAGAAATGTGGCGCTACAGAAGCCCTTGGTTTCAGCTGGACATTAAGACGGGCACAGAGCCGAAACACAGACAACAGAGGTTACCATTTAAAATGGAGGACAAAGACAGTCTAACTGATAAAACAGTAACAGAAAAAGTAAACATACTGACATTTACACAAGCCGAACAAATTATACTTATCCACATATGTAATTAAATAAATGGCACTCGTACAAACAATATTAACTTTTTTTAAGGCAAAACATGGAAACATACAGAAAGGCATAATGAAATATAAATTAATGATTTCAAACTGTTATAAGCTGGCGCTTCGCTGCAGTTGTTAAAATACTGTTTATCTGCCCTTTTCTAATATTCATCGTTGCATGTGTGACCTTTCATAATAATAAACCTTTTGACATCTGCACTTTTTTTCAGATTTTTGTCACACACAAATACTGTTTCTACGTCTAAGATGATATGCATTTACAAAAAAGACACCATTGCAAAACTATCGCAGAAGAAACTTAAAATAAAGGAACCCACAGACAATCATAACATAGCAGCTCGAAGAGCTTAGGTATCCATTGTCGATCGAGTATTTCAACGGTAGAGTTTGCTGGATTTAAAGCAGAGTTCATCTTAATTTCTTTGTTTTACTTTAACACGTACCACAAGCTCAAACCAGACCTGACATGAAACCCTCTCAGATAGACACACGTTATAAACTCAGACATCAGGGATCAATTTGCATCCAACCGATTTCATTCAAAGTGAACTGTTGAGTCACACCTTTGCTGAACCTTGACACAGACTACAGGATACACATGCTCTGCAATGTCAGGATAGTGAAGCAACATACAACAATTCACTCAATTGAAAGGTCAGAGAGCTTACAAACACGTCAGCTCTTAAAGCAGTTGAGATGTTAAATTGTCTCTTTTAAAACACAAAGGCAACTGAAAATAGTCACTGAAGAGACTTTTTGGAGAAGCATCAAGTAAGATGTGAGCAGGGAGTGCTCTTCAAAGCCATTAATGACACAGTTAAAAGGTGACCTCATCTTCTTGATCTGGTGCATTTCTCCTCTTTTTATATTTGCCTTACGGCCTGTGTCCACATAGCACCTTTTACTGGCAGAAAAGCGACTACAGGGCGCTTCAATGAAAAAGCTATCTCAGCATTATTTTCTTTGTTCCCAAGAGAACAATGGCTTGACAACGAATCACCACCGGTGTATGATGTACTAGCATCACTCCTGTGCTTCTCATTGTTTCTCATTATTTGTTTGACTCCCCCCCCAATGAGCATCAAACGAAGGATGTCTGCTTCTTACTTCGCATAGATGAGCTTGTCTCCACGTTACGTAACGTTAGAGCAAGGCGACACGAGGCGTACGGTAATAAAAGCACTCACCAGCAACATTCAGTGTCCACCCCGCCGCTCTGTTCCTAAATGTTTTTTCGGTCTTCGTTATGATAGCGAGTGTCAGAGGATAGACAGACACGAACTATCCATTCATGAACTACAGTGACGTCACCAGCGCTTTCCTTAAAAGTTCAGAGATTTTCAACTTGAAACTTTCGAAACAGTCGCACAAAAACTCTGGAGTGCTCAGAAAGAAAGATGCTGGGTGCGGCGCCTTTTCTGTCGGTGGCCGCATACGCTCTCTCCTCATTGAGAACAATTAAATAAAAAAAGACGCTGGCACTCATAAAAAGGGCGTTATGTGGACACAGGCCGTTGGTCTTCTTAAAACAGTCTTGTATCATCTTGGAGGAGAATGCGTTCTTGCTATGGTGTTTTCTCCTTGCGGGGGCTGTGGCTCTTGCCTGGTTCTCCTCTATGGCTCAGCCGCTTGAGCACCTTTATGGGTTTGAACTTTGCCCCTTTTTTCTTCTGCTGGTCAACGTCCGGTTCCTTATGGAAGTCTGAGGATGGAAATAAGAAAAAGAAATGTAAATATGGCGTCTTCCGCTTTCTTAATGCTCTTACTTTTTCTTTTTTTAAACTATGTGAATCATTTTTCACATAGTTAAAAAAAAAAAAAAAAAAAAAGTAAGAAAGTAAGAGCAGTAAGAAAGCGCAAGACTCCATATTTACATACTTTTTATGTTAAATGAATGGTCTTATCTTTAACCCACTACAAATGGAGCTTTCTCTAAATCCTACCTTTTTTCTTCAGCATGGCTTCCATAAGTTTATCCTCCTCTTCTTCCCTGTGACAGAATGACTGTTAGATTGCTGGTAATTGCAAAATATCACCGATGAAAAACACTGTGGGGCCCCTGCAGAGAAACACAGTTAATTGGCATAGATTACCTCTGCCTGTCCTGGTCCATGTTGTTAACAATTTGGTTGCGCTGTTCAATGATGGTAACCAGCTCAGCCATTAGCTCCTGGTCCCGACTCTTGTCTTCCTCCGTCCAGTCTTTCTCTGGAGAAGGAAGTTGTTTTTTTAAACTATATAATTTTTTCCTTCAGTATAATGTGTGAGTGGATATACAGGTTAGGTGTGGGTGGCAGTAATTTGCTTTGTAACATGAGTCAAGCATTACACACAAATACATACAGGGCAGACACTGGATTTGACTAAGTTTTCTTAGCATGATGCATAAAACACACCTGGTTTGTTGAGAAGACACCTCATCTCATACTCCACGTCAGCTTGTCTCTCTTCCAGGTTCTGCTGCTTCGCCCTGCAGTGAGCAACATTCATTTACACACTGGTGACCTTCAATTTAATACTGTACTTTTACACTTGTTTTTCTAGTCGACAGGGGAACTAAAATTGAGCACAGTAACTTGGCCGATTAGCTTAACTGAATAAATGTGCTGCAATTAATAAAAGCTGGGTGTAGTATCCATGAAAACCTCTGACCAACTATTATCTAGCTAACAGATGTGAAGGAGCAAATTAAAGGAGCAGTGTGTAAGATTTAGTGGCATCTAGTGGCGAGTTGCAGATCAAAACCAACTAGATAACCTCCGCTCACCCTCCGTTTGCAAGCGTGTCAGAACTACAACGGCCTTCAGGGAGGGATCGTTATCTTTAGGACTTTTGTACAACTAGGAGGTACTCTTTTCAATATTATATTCTTCTTCATGACTAGATGATTGATTTTAAAATATATAGTATTTTTAAAACAAATACATTTCCAAAAAGGATTATTATTTATTTATATTTGAAATAAAACTCAATAAAATGTATATTGCAGCAACAGTTATATGAACAACAGCAAAGTCACGATATAAAGTAAACAATAACTCACTGGAAACAAATCTAAAATTTCAATAAAAGTGAAGTTTATAAAGAATGATGAACACAGTCAGTGTCATTTCTTGTGTCCTCTGCCCTCCTGGCTGCTTCGTCTTATCCCGCATAGAAGTTTACAAGAACAAACTAAGACATACAGACAGCTTCTGTTTTAGCTTGTTGGTCAAAAAGAGCTGTTGGTCAATTATGCGCGCTGTGTTTGTGTAACATAGCGGCGGTGGATGAAGTACTGCGAACCGAGTTGATTGAAGTAGGTTGTGTCCAGATGTCTGTCGTTGAACATAATTCACTTATGAATGTTTTATAACAGTGCTGAGCATAGTGGTCTTCAACTTGAGTAATCTTCACTTCACCTGGTTCACTCCCTGTCTGTGTGTCTGTGTGTGTCTGTGTGTGTCTGTGTGTGTGTGTGTGTGTGTGTGTGTGTGTGTGTGTGTGTGTGTGTGTGTGTGTGTGTGTGTGTGTGTGTGTGTGTGTGTGTGTGTGTAGGAGCTCAGCCCCGACAGAGTAGAGGGGAAGCTGCAGCGTTAATTATATAAAAGTACTAGTAACGTCAGAGCTTATCAATTATATATTAAATATTATTTATCAATGGGGCCTGTCTAATACTGGGTTTTGGTATCTGTCCCTACCTTCAGTAAACACAAAATGTGAAAGGCTCTCACTAGAGCCAGTGTTTGTTTTTTCCGTTCTGGGCTGCATTGAAACATGGCTGTGCAAGATGGCGGCATTCATGGTAAGGACCGGCTCCCTACTAGATATAAATGGCTCTTTTAAGCTAAAGAAGACACAACAGTTCTTAGTTTCATGTGATTATACACTAATAAAAACAAAGTTATGACTTCTATTCAGTTTCTGCCAACAAATACCCCTACATTTGACACACTGTGCTTTTAAGTGAAGTAAAAACAACTAATCAGCATTGATTCTGTCAATTGCCTCTTGCTGCCGTCTCATACGTACGTGTAGACAAGCTCAGCTTCTCGTCGTACTAAAAGATGTTTCTCATGGATGAGAGTGAACCAGTCCACCAACAGGTGCTCCTCATCCTCATCTGGAAACAGAAAAGAGGAACACAGAGATATATGTGTAATGTCTCTATTATCATGTTCATCATCAGCTAAATGAAATGTAATCATGTAGTTCTTTCAAGTAAAATATATGGATATTGCCTTGCCCCCCCCCCCCCCTCTTTTTTTTGAGCAGATCATTTGTTTGTTTTTATAATCCTTTATGAGCTATTTAAGCCGCCCTGTCATTTTAGTCAAGTTTAAAAAAAAGATAACTAACTGGCATGCACTGCATGTGGGTGCATCATTTGCAACATGTAACTGGTCTTCAACTGATTTAACTTGTTCTCAAGAAACGCCAGTAAATATGCGATGTGTTACCGTTAGGGTTGTCCCTCAGCTTCTTCTCCAGCTCCACTCCCTTCTGCTCCAGCTCATCCAGCTGCTTCTCCAGCTGACCCATCTCCCCATGGATGTCCTCTACTGGGATGTACTGGTCTGATTGCACCTGGGTGGATGTTTGGACAAGACGGATCAATTGAGAACTTCTTCATGAATTTTCTATATTTTATTCCTTATGACAAAGCATACAGTATATGTTGTCTTTAGTTTTCTACCTTGCGTTTGATAAGAGGGAAGCCATGGCCGGGGGCCGGGGGTCTGGCAGGACGAGGGCCTTTTGGTGGTTTGGTTTTGGATTTAGCAGGGGAGGGAGAAGCTTTCCTGTTGAATGGGTTCTCTTTACAGATCCGCTAAAATGAGAAGAGAGATAAAGCTGGAATGTAATGTGCAAAGTTTATGCTTTCTATCACTTTATTTGGAGGGGGACCCATTACCTTATTGTGTGATTGTGTGGCTCCTACGGCCAATGGACTGGGGGTCGTTGGGGGTCGTGGTGGAGGGTCTACGGTCCCTTTGGTCCCAAAGCTGCGACTGGGCTGTGGGGTAGCTGGAGCTGAGCTGGCACTTGATGGCATGGGAGAAGGGTGGTCGGGGCTTAGGGAAGGATGAGGCAGACGCTCGGACGAGGAGGAGGAAGGAGACGGCGTAGAGTCGCACGGTGAACAGATGGAAGGCTCTGAGACACTTTTGGTGAAGGCGTGTTCTTGGTCGCTGCTGGCACTGCCACCCAAATGGGGATGGGAGGAGCTGTGGTCCGAGCCAAAGGACAGATTCTCTGTGCTCAGAGCTGGAGAGGGAGAGCAAGAGGAGGGCTGAGAGTGAGAGAGAACTAAAGCGGAAGGATGGTTTAGTAAAAACCAAAGAACAGAAATTAAACAGGAATCAGAGAAGTTGAGACAGAGAAATATAGAGGGAATGGGGCAAAGAACAAAAAAAACCAATGAACATTAATATACAACATCTCACCCTGTGACTCCAACCTTATTGTCCCAATTCAACTGTGCTGAAGAAGTGCCAATTTACAATTTAAATGTCAAGCTGTTCAAGAATAAGATGTTTAGGATTTAGAGCCCTTAACATTTCTAAACTGTACATCAATGTTAAATGTAAAAAATAGAAATGTAAGGTTAACGAGCTCTTTGTAGGTGTGACATTAAGCATTTGTGTCTGAACATGAGGACATGTCGGTGAGGAAAACAAAGCGACACCGACAGTGAACGAACTATGGTGAGGATAAGGAATCTGATCCAGAAAAAAGAATGGGCTACAAAACAACAGTTTGTTACATTGTCATAAAGCGAGGACACAATGAGGAACTCTGCAGATATAAAGATGGCAGAAGAACAGATTAAGAACACTAAACAGGATATAGGAGCGTAATTGTAGCGCTCTCCAAAGACAATATTCCATCAGCATAACTTCGGGTTACCACAAGATTACAAAAATCAGGATTACAGTTTGCAAAACACAACAGTCATAAATCTGAAGAGCTCTGGATCAAACGGAATCAAATGCGTCACAATTTATTGGATTGCATTCATTGCAGCAGGACAATAATCCTTCAGATATAGTCAAAGCAATCAAACCATTTTTAGGCCAAGGAGTTTAGTGTTTTTGACGGGCTATCGCCTCATATCAATCATATCGCCTCAATCCAATAACGCATGCATATCACTTGCTGCGAACCAAGGTCACTGAACTAAATATGAAATACAACTTTATTAATGTTTCCCTTAATTTGTCTATTTACTAGGGCTGGGCAAAATTGAAAAAAATGTAACTGATTAATCGCATAATTTTTCTGAGATTAATCGCGATTAATTGCATTATGCGCCAAATTCAATAATGAAGTAAAAACCAGTGTATTGCGCACTTTTATTTTAAAGTAATGTTATCAGAACAATATAGCAGGCACTCTGGAGCAACAGCAAGTTAACAACAGTATACAGTATAAATCAAAAATATATGCTAGGGAAGAAAAAAAAGATGTATTTTATTTTTGTAATGCTTCTATACGACTGGTCATTCAATTAAATATTGTATTTATTTTCAGATGTTATAGACTATTTTATTCTAATGTAAAACAGCTTAATATCATGCTGAAGAAGAAACATTTGCCTTTTATCAGGGAACAACATAAACAGTCTGTTCAGTAGTAAGGGTCCCTGTGAGGGACAAGCCACTCCTTCTTTTGTCCATGTTCAGTTTGTTGCTTACCTTAAAGATGTATGTTAAAGACCAGCAATTGATTAACTTTATACAAAAGCAATCAGTGCTTTTGATCTTGTTCAGTTCAGTTTTTCTTTCTCAGTGAGAAAAGTCCAGTCTGTGTTGGCTTGAACAAGAGCACTGAAGTCTGGTTGAATGAGGTGGAGATGAAGGACAGCTGACAGGTATCTCTGCGGCGGCTTTGCGCATGCGCGATTAATGCTCTGTGAGGCGGAGCGGCTCGCGGCAGCACCCGCTGCTCGCTGAGGACAGAAACTGCAGAACAAGACGTGCTTTCCAGTCAATCTGTGGTCAACAAGCCGGTCGCTGTGGAAGCCCGCGCGCGCGCACATACGTAGATCGCCTTCAAAGTAAAAGCAGTGCCGTTGTATTGCATTTATGGTGTGCATCTTATTTATTTCTTTTTTGATTGACCTCACGCAGGCCGGACTGGGAGAGCCGTAAGATGCCCAGGTCTGAACTGCGCCGTCGGGAAGAGATTTAAAGTGCAGCACCTGTGTGCGGCAGCATTAACCCCTCCCAATGCAAAAAAACACGTTAACGTGCCCAGCCCTACTATTTACATTTGATCAATAAACTGAAAGATGGTTTTAAATTGACCAAACTTCTTACATGATGTGGAAGCCCTTACATGAAGCGGAAATACTGCATAAAGCGAGTTGTTTTCCAATAAATGTCCAAATACTGCTCTTCATTAACATGCAGTATATGGAACTCTAACACGAACAAACGCATGTTCCCCACAAACGTACACATTTCTACAGTACCACCTAAAGGGTAATTTTCCAGAGAGTACAGACTAGCTGGTGAGGTCAGATGACGATTAAATGGAACTTGAATAAAATGTATAGTGTTGTCTTAGCATTTCATTTCTGTACAAAATGACAAATGGCTAGGTAGATAAAACCAAACTGACCTTGGTGACCTGTAGGTGGCTGTGGAGCACGAGGTGCCAGCCGTTTCTTGCTCATGGCGCTCCCGGGGCTTGTAGAGCGGGACGAGCTTCCTCCACTAGGGGGAGTGTCTGCACCTGTCGCATCAGCTGCCTGAGTGATGCTGTACCATGGGTGACTCGCCACAACTGTGGGTGGAATTGCACTTTCTCCGCTCCCCTCATCTTCCGCTACCTCGTCATTATCACCTTCATCATCATCATCATCATCGAATGGGTTGGCGGGTACAGGTGGTGTGCTGGGTCTGGAGCCCTCCCCTTTGAGAGAGGACAGAGAGCCTGTATTGGGACGGGTTGCCAGTCCTGCAGGGGGACGAGGAGGGGCTTTCTTCTTCTTGGGGTCTGATTGGACCAGGGCAAGCCAAGGTGGGTCTTTGGCTTTATGGGTGCCACTCGACAGGCTGGACAGCGAGATGCACAGATAGGGATGGAGGGGGTCACAGAGGGGAAGACAACAAAATAAGGCCAAATGGAGACATGGAGGGTCGAGCAAGTACATTCTGTAACATGGTGTAATTCAAAACTGAGACAGAGAAAGACAATACAAATATAATTAAGGTCAACGAAATGGTGGCAATGGATGGAGAAGAGGCATTTAAGGAAAGTTCAGCTACCTTCCAGGAGACCGTGATCTTTCTCGAGGTTTGGGAGGAATCGGAGGCTTCTGGTTTTCACCTGTGATTTCAAGAAAAATGTGAGGATGAATATCGACAGATCCTTTATTCTTTATCTATAATCATTCATATTCTGCAGTGAGCACGCACCGACTGTAAGGCCGTCTGCCGTGCGGGGTAACCGAACCCGAGGGGCGGGGCGAGGAGGAGGGGTGGGTTCAGCGACCCGACGAGGTGCCGGTACTGGCCGACTGGCACCTTCATTATGACTGATCGGTGTAGAAGGGAGGTCTCCATTGATCGTTAATTTGGCTGGTGTTTCAATATCTTCCTCCACCTCGTCATCGCTCTCATCAAAAGGATTGGGAGGAGAAGAACAACGAGGTATTCCCTCGGCCTCTCCACTGCCATCCATCACTTTTACTTTTTCCAAAGAGTCTGCTGCATTTGTTGTAACAGCAGTGACTGTGGCAGAGTCATTAGGAGGCATGTCAGTTTCATTTGTTTGGCTTACTGGAGAAGGAGTCTTTGCCCGGTCCCCCTTGGAGGGCGAGGTGTGAGGAATTGTGCTGCGACCAATCCTGGCAGACTCACCTACCACTGGTCTCTTACTAATATCTGGCCGGCCGTTCTGATTGGCTAAAGCCTGCCTTGCAAGGTGATGTGTACAGACCAAGGCCCCGGAGTTGCTTCCTAATTTGTAGGATCCAGGAAGCAGAGTGCTGTGACACTCTGTGCACCTGAGACAACAATGACACAGGAAGACAGTGAGATCTCCAACGGGTATACAAATTACCTCATTTATTCATGTTTAAGTTATATTCGTTTAAGTTATATTCCTTTAGATTTTCATGAGATCAAATACAGTGTTTGACACTATTTAAGGCTGGCATTTTTTTGTGCTAAAGCCAAGCAATGCATTTACAATCTCAGTAACTACAAGTGTTGCCAAGTATAACACACAGGTAGACATGCCGTTCCTGCAGTGCTCACCTGAAGCAGTTGCGATGATAGAGCTTGCCGTCCACCAGAAATCTCTGCACCAGGTGGACATGTTTCTGGCAGGCGGCACAGGTGCTGCTGAGTGTGTCGCGCTTGACTGCTGCAACCGCTTCTACACCCGTCTGCGCAGACTGGCTCGGCTAGTGCAAGCAACCAGGACGTTGTTCACAGGGAGAGGGGAGATGTCAGGGGAAGGGGGGAAGATGGAGAGTAATGGTGGACGGGGAGATCAAACACGGAGTCAGGATTTGAGGATGTGGATTGTTCATTTTGTTTAGCTAGCTAAATCTGCTCGAGTAATGTGACAACTACTGCTCATTGATTCATGTGGTTGAACTGCATACTTCTTAACATAGTTTGATTAATAGAAAAATGTGTGTCATTTGTAAGTTTATGTTAGTAACAAAATCCAAACAGCTTGGGTTAATAGTTCTGGGAGTCACTTTTTTAGGATATAATTGAGGTTTAGGACAGATTTATTGTTTTTAGGCATTTTTAATTAATGTATTATTTTGTGTTAAGTAAAAAGGGGGTTAGCAGCGTATTGCAAAACTTGGCACACAGTGTTAGGATAGTGCTACTGTTAGTATTTAAAAAAAAGACTTAATGGACCTAACCGTTTTGTTTTTACCTCCTAGCCCACCCCCACCCCCATCCTACTGCCTAGGCTCAGGACCACAGAGTGGAGGGGGGATCAGATGGGATGAGGAAGAAGAGCAGGAAGAAGAGGGAGTGGAATGGATTTCCATCTGAAGGGGAGTGGGAAGGTTGCCAGTACATGGAAGTATGACGATGGAGGAAAGAAGTGAAGGCATGCGAAAGAAAAGAGAGACAGGATATAGAGGCTATCTTTGTCGACTTACTCTACCTCAGCTGCTTAGGTTTTCCCCTGCTGTGCAATACAAAGCCCGCACAAGGAAGTAGTAATTATAAAATACTTATGTTGAGATTGTTGTACTGCAATGGCAGGATGGGATTTGTATTGTACAGATCTGATGACTTATTATCCCCAAATAGCACATGCAAAATTTAAAATACACGTATGTGTATACTGTTTAAGTGTGGTTATACGGGTCTTCAAAGGACACCATGAACAATATTACTCAAATAATAGAGCGTGTTAACATGCAGCTCCAGAAGAGTATCATGCAGACATAATGTAGTTCAGTGATGCAGATTTTTAAAAAAAAGGTATGTGTGGCCTAGAGTAAAGAAAAAAGTAAATATTGATACATGCACAAGGTAATTCCTGTTTCTCCTGGTGCCAAGTCTTGTTCTTACCTCAGACTCAACCATCTTGTCTTCCAAAGGTGTTGGTGGCCTCTTCTGAGCTGGCTCATTATGATCGACAGAACTCAGCCTTTTCATGCAAGGGGGGTTTGCTGCAGAAAAGGAAGTCATCAGTCAATGATGTAAAAAAGAAGGTATATACAATTTTTCTTTCAACCAAGAATTAATATTGATATACAGGTTGTTCCATCTGAAGATGTGCAGAGGGTGGACAGTTTTTATGGCTCATGGGATTGAAAAAGAAACACACTAAATGCAGATTAAATAAATCATCAAATTAATATTATCTGAGAAATATATGGTCAAAATTGTAAGAACCACATTAACCTCAAAACATGACATGTCTTTTACGTGCACAGTGCTCAAAGTGAAATGCAAATAAATGGACTGAGCCCACCTTGAGACTTGTTGTTGAAGAAGTTGTAGTACTGGGAGACGTATGTAATGATGCTGAGACGGTCAGGCACTTTCATGGACACCATGTCTTCTGGGTCCAACAGGGCCGGGATCCCCAGCTGTGTCTCTGCCACTTCAAAGGCCTACGATGAAGTAAAGACAGACGAGGGAGGTCGATTAGTAAAAGAAACAGTACCAGTGTGTTTAAATGCATGCATACAATAAATAATAATCATAATAATAATTACTGTCAATTATAACCAAATACAGTGATCTCTGAACTAACTTGCTTTAGGAGGAAAATCTGACTACGGACAACTCAACAAACCTTCTATGGCATAAAGGATCTGCAATATAAACTGTTGAGAGTGAGGTAGGTGCAACACCCTCAGTAACTGGGACAATGTTTATGGAAAGACACAATGCTGTTGAGTTTCAAATATAACTCTTCAATGCTTTGAGTTTAAACAGATTTCCATTTACCTTCGTTGTACTGGGGTGGCAGGAGAAAGCTTAGAAACTGATATTTCAAACCTCTGCAACTAAAACCCAAACTATTTGTATTGCTTGATACCACAGAAAGTTGTTGATCAGCAAGCCGAGCTACCGCTTGCCATGAAAATGTTTCACTCAAACTAAACGCTTAATCTGGTTATCTATCCAGTTGCGTTGTGCCTCAATTTAAACATGCAGAAACTGAGGACAGAATAATGTCTTTGTTGCATGTGTGTAAAAAAGAAACATGCTTGCCATAGTCCACCAACCAGCACATACTGGATCACCCGAGTAATCGAACTGCTGCCAAAACATCAGTCATTTGCTGATAATGTACTGTTTTGTTCTTTGAGGATAACCATTATGTCTAATGAAAAATTCCACAGAGGAAATGAGACAGGGGGGTGGGGATAAAGTTACATAACAAAAGTGATAGAATTGTTGGCAGTCACGCAACACTGAAATAATACCGCCAACAAATGCTACACACAGGCGAAGATGTAGAATCTAGGTCTTTACAATAATTTCAAATCAAGATGTGCCTGTGAGTCACACTCCAAGTATGACACAGTGAAGAACCTCAAACAAGCAACACAATCTGGGTCACCTGACTTGCCTTCATAAGCCAACCCCAGACCTAGATGTAACCTAAATATATGAGCTATCCGGGCTATGTGAGCAAGTGGAGGGAACTGAAACTGACATTATTTGCTACCTACATAATGTAACTTGATGTGATTGAACAGTAAGCAGTAATGCGTGAAAGTGAATCTCTGAACACTGACAGAAAGAGATTAACCTGTGACAAGCGGTCATATATGAACAGGGTCAAACATGGGCTACTTTTTAAGTAGACCCTGCGCTGTATATACATCTCATATATGAAAGGGCTATTGGAAAAGTAATACCAAGAGAGAAAAAAAAACTAACAAATTTAAGGATCTCACATCTGGCTCCTTAATAGTAAATATCTGACTGAGGTGCATTGAGTGCTTTTAACATTTATGGATTAAATCAATAACTTTGTTTATTTATAATGAAAGCCAATCCACAGCATTTGTTCCTCATGCTATCTCCAGCTTCTTCACTTTCCCAGAAAGCTGTTGGATAAAAAGTATGCAACAGCAGCAAAGAGCTGCCAAAGTTTAGCTCAGACTGGTAATGAGGAGACTCCCTCAATGTTCTGCTTACAGACGGTGTGGAAAAACTCAATGGAGGGAAATGTAATATAAAATGAGTTCTTCATTGGTTTCTAACCACCAGATTTATAAACTGCAAATTCAGCACTTCTGCACCTAACTCCTCTTTTCGTCATCTCTACACAGGCTTATGTTAAGATTTATCATGACATTGAATGCTCTGGCTTTCTCCCGCTTTTCTCTGCTCAGGCTCCATCCGGATTAAGTAACACTGCTCTTACAGACAGTCAAATACTCTGAAGTCACACCCAACGTGACTGCACGCAGGATTAGTAATGTTATGGCTGAATGAAGCACGTGCAGTGAAATATGCAGTGCTTGAAACCACACAGGTGATTTCACCCTCCCTTCAAGAGCAAATTATCTCACAAAATTAAAAAATTAAAAAAATCATGCAAGAAAAGTGGTTTAGAGTGTTGAAACCTCAAAACATACAGCGGTAAAATTGACTCACCAGTCGGTTGTTCTCGTACACATTCTCTTTAGACAGCGAGCCAAAGTCACTGAAATGACAAGACAGAATATTTTATCAGAAAATTGTAAACATTTGAGATAAGGCTGCGCATGCAGGTAGTCAGTGCACATCACGGTATCTCCTTTATGTCAGCACGCTTGTACAGCAGAAGACCATAAAAAAGTAAATAGCCATGCTGATATAGGATGGTACGGTATTGAGTTTGCTGACCTATTTCCACTTATGTTATGAACCATCAACAAGCTATTATTGGCTTGACAGCATGCCATGCAGTATTGGTGAGCAGCAGTTAAGCTTCCAGACTACCAAAGTTGACAACTGGTCCCAAACCACACATAAACGAAGCCTGATGTGCCGGTACAAAAAGGAAAGAACTCCAGCACCAAACAGGAGTGATGGGCTTATAATTACAAGGCTCCGCTTTGAAATGCCAGGGGCGATGAACGAAAGACAGGCTTTCGCCAGTAAACATCCTGCAGTAAACCTGGAAAATGCCCGAGGTGTTCTGGGATGAAAGTGTGGTTGTGTGCATAAGTAAATGTAAGTGACCCGAGTGTATTAGTAGGACAACAGTGTGGCAGGGAAAAAAAACACCATGACCCTGGCGAGAGCTTGTGGAGACCATGTGGAACTCTCAAGAAGGAAAAACCCAGTGAATGAGCTCCGTGTTGGAGCTACACAAGTGACCTCTGTTCTCTCTAATCTAGTTCCCATGGTCACAAACACACTGAGCAGCAGCTATAATATCAAGACCATGTCCACACAAGTACACTATATCAGATCTTCAGCTACTTTAAGACATTTTCCCAATGTTTGGACACTCACAGAACAGACAGTGCCAGCCGATACTGACATGAATGAAGTGCAGTATTTGATCTGAATATTACACCTAATCCACTGTGACTTACAGTCTCGCTCCAAGGTTTATTTTGGGAAAGAAGACTGCTGAGGAGCTGTGTGTATATCCGGCATTTAAAATCCACATGATCAAAACCTGGTTAAACCAGTCATTCAGGAATGCTTGTGCTGCAGCATACAGGATTGGGATTTGGTGATGTCAATGATGACAATCAAAAATGAAGCTTATACATAAGTAATAATCAGCAGTTTTAAAAGAGGAGTAGAAGACAACACAAGTGCGTTATGGAAACTAATTTCAACACAGTACATAGAAAAACTAAAAAGTCAAACTAAGTGCATGACGTGAGTGTTTGCACTGCTGCATCGTGCATATGTCAACACATTTAATTGAAATGCAATTTCCATCTCCCAGTTCCAATCACTTTGGTTTTATAGGACATGGATAATTACTCGCAGCATGTCTACTCCCTCTCTAGTAGGTAGAATGACAATAAATCTCAACTGAAATTGAGATGAGGTCATTTGCTGCACTAAGTATTGTCCCTCCTCTGCATCAGTGTGTTGTATTTTGAGGAGAATATATTGGCTGCAGAGTGCAGGCAGGGTCAAATACAATGGGAAGGCCCAGTATTAAGAGCTAAATCCAGTTTGACAGGCGGAGGTCTCAGCTGAAGATTAGCCTGACGAACTGTCTGTCTGGATCAGAGCAAGTTCAGTTGGGCCACTGCAGCTCGAAAGAGGGCTGAACAGGGAGATGTGCTGGGTCACAAATTGAAGAGGCAGAGCTTGAAAGCTGGGTGTTCAGGGTTTGGCCACTCTCTTACGTTCAGCTTTACTGCAGAGAGGCTATATTCAACTTCACGGACTTGTCCTTCAGTGACTGGTCCAGTAAATGTTTGCTCTACAACCAGCCAAGCGTAGTCCAATTATCTCACCAAAGCCTGGAGCACCTGAGAGGTTAGCAGCATGAGCAAGATGCTTATTGTCTAAAATCATTCCATCACACATTTTCCCCACAAGGAGAAAAGAGGGACATAACATGTAATTTACTGGCTGATTTTACACAATCTTCTTACAACAAGGCTCTTGACTTCTTTCAGAAGGAGTTAAACCACCAATGTAATGCCGTCAATAGAGTGCACTTCCCACTGAGGCACATTATGCAACACAGGACTAGTGCTTCTCCACAGAGATGCATGTCCAATGTCTTATGAAGTAGTATCTGTTTATATTTACTGTCACACTGCAGATAATGGAAACATTTCAAGTCTAATTATTTGCCTGCCTTGATATACAAGATAGACAATATTAGTAACAAACACATGATGGCCCTCTTATTTTATAAATCAAAGTACTGAAAGATTGATCCTCACCAAATAACATACTTTAGCAAAGGCTGGTCAAATTCACTTATTAACTGTAAGTTAATCAAGTAGGACATTTTCAGTTTGGGGTCTATACCAAAACAATTGGATGTCCTCATCCCGGATAATCCTTTTTAGTCACACCGACAGTCTGGTTGTGTTTTGTGGTGGCTTCTGTAATGTGTGTGTGTGTGTGTGTGTGTAGGTGTAAAATGCAGAGAGGAGGGGTGTGTTGTTACAGACAGGGCATGGCTTGTCAGCTTGAGTTAATCACAGCACACTGGCCTCTCACTTTACAATGTTCTTTAAACATATTTTTAGTGTTTTTGACTATGATAACATATCATTAAAACACACTATCATATAGTTTTGTAATGCAGTATTTTTTGAATTGGACAGCTTTCTAAAAAAAATTACCCTTGTTTAAATAGGAGCCTTTCATAAAGTCCTTAAAACCCTTTTCACTGATTTATCTAGACTCATATTGCCCTATTGTACAGCAATATGATTTCACGATCCGACTACCTACGGAGTTTGTTCTGCATTTATATCCGGATTAACATAGCAATTACTACAGTACTTGAAAACAACTTCAAAAACAGTATGCAGTCACTCCTCAAAACAACGTATCCTGGAGCCAGTTTTGTACTGTTGAAACATGGTTTTCTCATTTGTAAAGGGCTGAATCAATGTAAATACAGTTGGTATCAATGTTACCTCGATACATTTCGGGATACTTACATCAGTTCTGGTCTGTAACGATGTATTATGGCACAAAACGCCAACCCGTCCCTAAAGGACGTTGACATGTCCTTTACTTCCACCTCGTCGTAGTGTTCACACTGTATCCGACACCACTCCTGCAGCGCCTTCAGGGACCCCATGACGCGAGTATCACAGAAATCCAAGTCACTGATATTCCTGTGAATTGAAATAGTCCCGTTTCTTGAGTTCCTTTGTCGCTAACGAGCCATCAGTTCAGTGAATGGGGTGACAGGCAGACAGACAACACCCAACGATGCGATACATTCATTGACAGCGAGTGAGTCACGTTAAGAAAACTAGCATGGCGAGCTGGATGCTATCTAACTTTTGAAACTACAAAATGCATCATGCCCCGACTTTATATCCCGTCCAGAGTTATTCAGACAGATGACGACGTCTAAAGCGGTAACGTACTTAGACCAGAGCCGCTAACTAAACTAAAAACACGGCGGCTAATACCCAGAGTTCATAGCGGGAGCCAACAAAGTTCTTGACGTCGCGAACTCGGCTAACTAGCTCGCTGCGGTCCGTCAGCCCGCTGCTAGCTCAAGTCTGCGTCTCTTTGGTGGGCGCTGGCTGGCTCTGAGGGCCGTCTTTGACCGTGTGGGGCGATGATGCGGTTCCAGTCAAAGCAGAGGTGGCGGTGTCCTCCTCGAGGTGGACCTCCAACCCTGTTTGTTGCTGCAGTGACTGCAACGGCTGTTAAAACGATGGATGAACAAGTCGCGCGCTAATGGCGACAGTCTCTTTGCGTCAACAAAAATAAAACACACTGTGAAAAATACATTCCGGACAATTCATATTGATTAAAGCAGCCAAGCCATCCCAGTTGCATTGGTCGGACCGTTGGCGACACGCCTGCCAGCCGACACGTTGTTATTTCGCCTCACGGCCTCGCGGGGAGCTCCAGGGCCGCTTCTCCAACTGCTACTCACGCGAGATGTTACAAAATCACGCGATAATTGCCATTTGTTTAGAATTCCCGAAAAATGGCAGCGGCGCCTCCGGATGAGGCTACCCTCCAGTCTCGCATCAGTAAGTCGTTATACTGTACAATCAAATTAACGTATGAAGGGAAAGCGACAACCGATGCGCTTTCTAGGGACTCGAGGGAGATGTTGCTAGTCCAAATTCGTTGCTGTCGGCCGTTGCTCTTTCCGGAGGGAAGAGATTTTTTTGAGACTCAAGACAGCGAATGTCATCATATTTAAAAGTGCAGTAGTCGATCAGGAACAAACTCACATCGTAACTGTTCACACATTTGCTGTGAGACGCTCGTATTGTGTTTACTGTTGACATCTCGAGGTTAGTGATGTTACACAAACATGACATTTAACGCTAAATTAAGAAAAACATCCAGTTGATTGCTAACATCAGCTAGTTAGCTGCTGACGGTTTCCTCAAGGACCAAGACCACTTGATCGAACCCACAACCAGGAACCTTGGCCATATTATTATAACCGGGTAACCTTATAGGATTTAGCCACCCTTTTTTCGCAAACACGAGCAACTCTCTTCACCTGCTTCAAATCAGAGAACTTGTAGTTTGCATAAAGCAAACAGCTGCTGACAGGGAAGAAAGGCGTTTAGTAGGACTTGACTCACATTTTCTGCTGTAAAATCTCTGTGTGAATTGTCACAAGACGTTTGACAGACTTCACACAACGCAGCAGTTTTGAAGTTTTGAAACAGCTGATACAGAATTTAGCCTAATGTATTTTCGTTTTGCACAGACAAGGCCACCAACCCTTTGAATAAGGAGACTGACTGGGACAATGTCAAGGGATTTTGTGATCAGCTCAACGATGAACCAGAAGGGTGAGATGATAAGAATCAAATCAGCACTGTGCCAGTGGTCGATCTACATTCTAAAAACTTGGTTTAAACCCGTTTTACAGCTTGCACAGCTCTGTAGAAAACTTCAAATACGCTTCATAATATTTAATAACAACATGAAACATGTCGGACCATTCACGTCTTTATATTAAGGGTGTTTTGCTTCACACTCGCCAAATAATACATGTTGTTATCTATCAGTCCCCAGCTTGCAACCAGACTTCTGGCCCACAAAATACAGTCTCCTCAGGAGTGGGAGGCTATGCAAGCGCTTAAGGTAAGCTAACAAGTGTAAAGGTCTGCAGACCGACACATTAGAAACCACTTTTTTTTTACAGTGACGTTTTTGTTGTTGTTGTTGTTGTAAAGGCGTGTCTCTACAAATGTAAAACAAACTATTACACAATTCCCAGGTTTTGGAGACGTGCATGAAGAACTGTGGAAAGCGATTTCACAGTGAGGTGGGAAAGTTTCGCTTTCTCAATGAACTCATCAAAGTGGTGTCACCTAAGGTAATAATCCAAGTCTTTAATGCCAATTTACCTGTTTGGCTGCAGATGTAGTTATTTATTTTAAAGCCAGTGGAACCAGTTTCTTAGTGCTGAAGAAAACCTTACGGGACTGGTTAAAGAAAATTACAAAACTGTAGGCCAGTCATCAGTGTATTTATCCAGTTGTTGTTCAAGCATAAACACATTTTGTATTAACAATTAAAACATGAATTCCCTCTTTTCTGCAGTATTTGGGTGCCCGGGCTCCAGAGACAGTGAAGAAGAAGGTGTTAGAAATTGTGTACAGCTGGACAGTGAGGCTGCCTGATGAGACCAAGATAGCAGACGCCTATAAGATGCTGAAAAAACAGGGTGAGCACTGCAGGAAAAGAAGAGACCATGACAAACTAACAACATAAACAACGAGTGGTCCCCACTCAGTGACTTTCTGTGTGGAGTTTGCATGTTGCAGGTTTCCTCCCCACCACCAAAACATAAATGCTGGGCGATTGGGCGCTGTTATTGGGGGTGGGCTGGGGGGAGTTGCATCAGGAAGGTCATGTGATGTAAAACCTCTGCTGAATCAAATATGCGGATCATAAAATCAGGTTGAGGACCAGGTTACCAACTAGATGTAAATGGAGTTTTCGCTGTGGTGAACCCTCACAGGAACAGCCAAAAGAAGAAGGTTTATAAATGTGCTATTTTAGTTCCCATATTTGACTGATAATGGGTTCCTGATATGTTCCTTGTATTACCAAACAGTATTTTTTTACAAGGCAGGGTCAGTTCTCCTTTTTATGGTGATGACTCACAAACATGAGACCGATGTCCTTCATCATGCTTAGTTGAATGTAGTGTGATCTACATGTTGTGTATGACCTTTTCTGTAGCGCGTTGGTTTGTGACACATTTTGACAGAATGCAACTGACTTATAATTAGCTTACATTCATCTGAAAGAAGTGCCAAGAACAATATTATAGCACCAGTATATGTCATGAAGCGGACTCTGAGTCAGAGCTGACCCAGATGACCTAGACTTGACAGAACTGTTTACATGTGAGGTTAATGGGTGTCCTTGCTCTCTTCCAGGCATTGTCAAGCTGGATCCTGAGCTTCCTGATGACAAGCCCCTCCCACCCCCTCCACCGAGAGCCAAAAATATAATTTTTGAGGATGAGGAGAAATCCAAGGTATGAGTCATGGCGAGGCACTCATCAATTTGAACAGGATTTTGAAAGAATTTATTTAAAAAAAGCTCTGTACCCATCAAATCCTCTTTAAGTTTAACACCTGGGAAAATCATCAAGGGACCAACAGTTTACAAAGTTCTCTTCCTCTCTTCTTTCCACTCCCTCCTTTGTCCCATCCTGTTTTTGTAGATGCTGTCTCGCTTATTGAACAGCACTCACCAAGAAGATCTAAGAGCAGCAAACAAACTCATTAAGGAAATGGTCCAGGAGGTGAGTCATTGGTTTTGTTTACCAAATGTGTTTCCAGATTATGATAACATTAATGCACCCGAATATTTGTTTTGAGGCCTTTTCAACCATTTATTTTATTATCATAGTGTTAAATACTTCATGAGTAAGCCTCAATCTACTTCAATGTTGATAACAGATGTTACAAGCTGAATATCCAATTAATAATCAAGTTTTGATCTAGGTATGATCAAACACCAGGCTATAGATTCAGTAATAAATTATTAAAGTGAAGGATCTTGAAACTTGTTTGAACACATTTTGTTGAATATTCAAAAAATGGTTTGTATAAAACGTTGTATAGGTATAGTGCTGAACTGTAATATAGCGTTTTATTACCATTATACTGACTCTCTTGTCATCACCTTGATGAAAAATCTTCCGTCATTGTGAGATCCTATCGTTCTTTTTCTAGGACCAAAAGCGTGTAGAGAAGGTATCGAAGCGATTGAACGCCATCCAGGAGGTGAAGGAGAGTGTCAGCCTGCTGAGCCAGTTGCTGGAGGGCTACAGCAAGGAGAGCTGCTCCCAAAGCAACCAGGATCTCATTAAGGTTAGCACAGCTTGGCACATTACAATCAGCTACCGTCTAGTAGTTCTGCTTATGCCACTCACTACAGGTATGGTTTTACATGTTTTTAACATGTCTGTTCGCAGGATCTTTACCAGCGCTGTGAGAAGATGAGGCCGACACTATTCCGATTAGCAAGTGATACAGAGGATAGTGACGATGCTTTAGGTAAGGTGGTTGACCTCATGACTTTGATTGTATGTCATATTAGAAAAGGCAGAATAAGCTAGTAATCAAGTCACATTTTTTTTTTTCCACACAAATTTCATGGAATCAGGCCATTTTCAAAGCGTGAAACCACATTGGTGTTTCTAATCATCCTTTTTTCTGCTCCTAGCCGATATCCTACAGGCCAATGACAACCTGACTCAGGTCATCAACCTGTACAGGCAGCTGGTAAAGGGAGAGGATGTGTCAAAGGATGGCATAACTTTGCCCTCACAACCAGGTAGGTGCATGTGTGTGATTTGGCTTCCATCAGTGTTTACTAAGCTTCATCAAATACATTCTCTTTACTCTCTTGTAGACTCTTTTGTAGACTATAAGATCACAGATGTGTGTCCTCTGTCCAAAACAGGCAGCAGTAGCTCAGCACTGGTAGACTTGATGGGACTTAACGCATCAGCCAACACAACACCATCCAACCCAGAACCCTCCAGCCTCCAGACCCTGACTCAGAACATGGGCATCAGCCTCTTGGATGATGAGCTCATGTCACTAGGTAAGCACAAAAAACTTGTCTGGCTTGTAAACACAAAGGTGCATTCCTAAGCTTAGCTTTGTAGCCTAAAACTGACGAGTCAGCACAGTGCGTGGCCCTCCTGTTGGCTGAAACCGCATCCTCAGAAGCAGGCCACATCTGGTTGGACCACAACAAAGCTACACACATTCACAGCTTTACTAGAAACATTTCACACCACTTGGTTTGCTTATAATTTTAAAATGTATTCAGGATTTGTTTGGAAGAGTTGTGAACGGAATTTCTTTTTAATATGTTGTAAACACCAGAAGTTAAAATTGAGTTAATCTTTGTTGTTTCTTATATCCTAGGACTGAATGTAACGGAAAACTTCGACTCTCAGAACAATTTTCAGGTGCAATTTGAAAGATAATACTGTACTGCTCACATTAAAGTCATTATTTGAAAAATTATAAGAAAATGTCTGACTTTACAAAACAACAAAAGTGCATTCCATGAGATACTTTGACTGATTTCATTTTCAATTAACTATCTTCTCATACACATTTTGACAAGAAGATTTTAACCCTCCGTTTGTTCTCTCAGTCCTCTGATGGCACAGAATCGTTTGCTGCATGCGTCCCTGCTGCAGTGTTGCAACCAGCTGTGGTCCAAACCCCACAAGCTGGACCAGCAGGGGGACCCACTGCTCCTCCTAAACCCATGGAAGAGCTGGACATGTTGGGGAAGACATTGTTACAACAGTCCTTACCCCCACAGAGCCAGCAGGTCAAATGGTAAGTTAAATAAACTGGAGTATATGGAATTCATATCTCTTTTAAAGTTGTTATTGTTTGATTGATGGAAGTATGTCTGTGCCTGATACACTAACCCTTCACAGACCTGAATACACTTGTTATGGGGAGTTATATGTTTAATGTGTTTTCCTCCATCTAACGCGTTTTCTGTCCTTCAACATCTAGGGATAAACTCCAACCTCGATCCAGAGTCACCTTACGAGATCTGCAGACCAAGTCCAACTCGAGCTCTAAACCCGCTCCGAATGGAACCACCACCTCCGCTGGTCTCGCTCCTGCTCCAGTGCCCACATTGGCTGTCCATTCAGAGCAGCCGGACACTCTCCTCCTCTCCAATCTGAGTCTTGCAGCTGCTGAGAAAGGCTCTTTTGCTGCTACTGACCCCTATGAAAACATCTCTCTATCTGACGTTACGGTGCCTCTGGAAGCAATCAAACCTAGTAAGCATGAGCGGTAACACCAGACCCAACAGTGATGCTGGGTCTGGTCATGTATGCAGTTTCCTCTCTATATTTCTCTGCTTCATGGTCTGTTTTTTTTTTTTTCCCATGTGCTTGCACATATATTTCAGGCAGTTTATTACCAGTGACTGTATTCGACAAACATAGTCTCCGTGTTTTGTTCACCTTTGCCCGTGACTGTCCTCCATCACGGTCTGACGTGCTGGTGGTGATCATCTCCATGCTGTCCTCGGCCCCCATTCCTGTGACCAATATCCGCTTTCAGGCAGCAGTACCAAAGGTTGGTTAAAGGAAATCTGGTGGAAACCATGTCTTTCGACAAAAGTATTATTTGTGCTTATCGCTTGTTTTTGTGTGGATGTGCCTAGGTGATGAAAGTAAAGCTGCAGCCTCCCTCTAGCACCGAGCTCTCAGCCTTCAATCCCATCCTGCCTCCAGCCGCCATCACACAGATTCTGCTGTTGGCCAACCCTCACAAGGTGCTGTGCCCCCATTGCATTTTGGTGATAAACACTCAATGTAAACTGATACTTTTTTTCTTTGTTGACAAGAAAACTGATATAGTTTCTCATGTTTCAGGAGAAAGTACGTTTGCGGTACAAACTGACATTTAACCTGGGGGACAAATGTCATGATGAATCTGGTGATGTGGACCAGTTCCCGCCTCCAAACACCTGGGGAAACCTGTAGGGAGAAAAACCTGCCTCCTGTCATCTGATTCTCTGCTTCCTTTAGATTTAGGTTGAAGTTGTCCCTCATCACTGGCTTGAGATGAGATTGCCTCTTTACACACCAGTGGTTTCAAACTCTGGTTTGGTAATACAAACTGAACCAAGACCAGTTGTGGGAACCAGCTTCTACCTTGTGCCTTCCTTCACGCCTTCCTGTTCTTTTTTCAATGATCTCTGCGTTCCTGTGTTTCGTACTGTAGAATTTGGTTCTTCTTCCAACAATCATTACAATGCAAAACTGTCAGAAACATTGATTCAATGCAGTGACTTTTGGGGAAACAAGTTGAGCCTTTTAAAAACCTTAACGGGTGTTTTTTTCTGATTGACACCCATGTCATGGGAATTACATGTAACAGCTGGTGTCTCAGTCATTAATTCTCAACTGGCTGACGCTGTCTTACTTTGGAAAGCATGAGTGCAGATGTCCCACATTCAGAGTATTGTCACAGTTTGGGTGTCCAGTGTTCAGAGTAGGGTTGAAACAAATCTGTATCTTCTCTCAGTAAGTCAATAATACTTTTCAGTTACACTACAGTTACATGCTTAAATTGATGTTTACAGTCTGACCAAGAGCCAAAACACTCGATGTAGTCAACCTATGATATGGAATAGTTGGTATTTGTACCTGGCAAAGAACTTGATTATCAGAATTTAAATTAATTTCCTATCAATTGATGAATTGTTTCAGCACGGCATCAGTGTTCAAGGAATAGCAGCCAGTCAGTGGATTTAATAGTCAGATGCTGTCTTGCCAAATGTTTTGCAAAAAACTTGAGTTGCATAGGGAAATGATGAAACTAAATTCAATTAACACTTAGTTTTTCCCCTTGTAATCAATGGAGACCGTATCTCCTGGGAGCATACATAATGAATTGGTACATTGTTTTTAAGTATTGCTTTGGTTTTAATATTTATGTTGTGTGTGCCAAATGGCCTTCACCACAGCAGTCATAGGACAAAGCACAGGTGTTTATTAAGTTGTCAAAATGTCTTCTGTGAAGAAGGACCACAAAGGAAGGGTACTAAACATTTGACCCTGTTAAAATACTGAAATTTAGCTTTTAATTTCTGCACTTTGCTTTATTTTTGAAAGATTGGGACACTTTTTTTGTTATGTTTCACTCAGGATTTTCCTTTTGAGGGTTATTTTACACAACATGAACTATCATGCACTTATTTTGTTTTAATTTTGCACATGAAACCATTCCATATTACAATCCATTGTCTTTTCTCATTCGCTGCCTTTCTGCTGTTGATCGACCCAAAGAGGGACATGTGAGTCCTGAGTTGACATTGCGTACATCCTGTTTGATTCTACCACATGTGCCTGAGAGGAAACATTTGATTTTCATTTGCTCCTGTACATATATGTATACAAAAGACTAGTTTGATCTTTGTTTCTGTTTTCATACGTCCATGTCCGTATCAGAAACGATTTGTGAAACAAGTGACGCATTGAGTTGATTGGATCACTAAGGGTCATAAAGATTAAAATAAAATGAGATTGAAGGCAGATTCCACCTGAGAAATCAGATTCAGAAATATATGTGAAACTCCAAGTGTGTGTGTAACTACATTAGAGCTGGAGATTCAGTTCATGATATGATGAGGGATCAATTTCAGAATTACCCACTGAGTGATATTGATTCAGTTCAAGTGTTACGTTTATTATGGTAGATCAGCTCGCATCATCACACAGTGCCAGTAATCATTCTGATAGGCTGTTTCACAAAACTATAAATGAGCCATTTAATTTCCATAGAGATTTGCTTTCATCTATTTACAGCTACACCACTAACTCGTCTTGGACTGGAAGGAAGAGAGCAATAATGAGACAAAAAAAGTAGCCTCAGGCAGCACTTTTAGTCCTCTGTGACTCAAGCTGATTGCATATAATGAACATTTCACGATTCATTGTACGCTATGCATTGAGGGGGACTGTAACCGGTTTGACTTCAGTGCCAGAAACCAATTTATCTTGTTCACACATGCTCATACTTGACTTTTGTCATTGCCAGAGTTTATTTCATTTTTCTCTTTAGGATGAACAGCGGCACATTATTTGACTGCAGTTACATAAATCAGTAGATATATTCAAATTATTCCAGTCTGTGGGGATGATGATGACGACAGAGACTATTACTCTTCCTTTTTGACAGATCTCGGTCTTAACTCAGCAAGTCACCTGTGATTTGTCATCCCTGTCTGCGCTGATAGATTAGTTACAGAACCAGCTATCGCACCGTTCCCACGACCAGGAAAATTGCCTGAAACATGAGACGGGGAACTCATTTCTTGTCGCCATGCTATTTCATGCCTGGGTGTCATTAAGGTGCATTTAGGGGTACGCTATGAAGTCGCAAGTTATTGCAGAGCTCCCCTCCTTTAAAAATCCTATTACAGATACAAATCCCTGTCCTTGGTAACCTTCATCTTTTTTGTGCATGCAAATCCTTGGCCAGCTTTCAAGTGTATCATCAGACTAGACCGCCCACATTCATTTTGACTGGTAAGAAGAAAAACAACTTAAGGAACTAGAAACATGTCACCTAAAACCCAAAGTGAGTCAATCAACTAAACTGGATCCAAATGTTTAAGATTGTTACAAAACTAAGTGTTGCAACAAGGCCTCTACTTACAGTATGTGTGTATTTGTAAGGGAGGGAAACTGTGTTTTCCATTTGTGCTCCTAAACTTCATGCCATGATGTATATTTACATACAGAAAAACATACATATGTACATACTGCTGGATACAAATTGAGTACTACAAATGCTACAAATGTGTATTTAAGGCAAATAAAGTCATTTGTATGGCAAATTTACCTGACATGAATAATTTAACCAATAATTTTCGTAGAAAATACTGTTTTTATTCTTTTTTTATTTATGAAGAAAAATACAAGATGAAAGAAAGACAATCTGCTTAGTAAAACATTATGGGAGTTACAAGTAAATGTAAACAAGTTGTGTCTTGCTTAAGAACAGGAACAAATAAAGAGAGAAACATGACCACAAACAAATTATTGTGGTTGCACGGTATCAACACTATGGAATATGATTCAAAAGTTGGATGCATTGCTTCAGTGTTAAATTCAATAATTAGAATATAATGCTCGTCAAAACTTTAAACAAAAAGGATAAAATTATCTAACTTTAATAAACCAAAGAGAAAGACATGACTCTGGACTGGAACGATATAAAATATCAAATCAAACATTCCCATAGACCAGCACTTTCAACCACGTACCACTGAGGCCTGGTTTTCATTGTAATCAAATCCTAATACAGCCGATGGACATAAACGGATGAAATTCCCTGCTGTAGTGTTTGTATGAAATGAAAACAAGAAATGTGTTCCATGGTACATGGTTGAGTTGAGGTTGGAAAAAAAGGACAGGTAAAAGTTTTAAGTTTAGTTGTATCAAAAAGGTACGACACTAATGAAATATATAAGCCCTTACCTCCTCAGCTATATGCTTTCTAAAATCTCCGCGTCTTGGAGATGAAAAGAGTAGGAGACTAAAAAGAAAATTACACGTTGAACACATTAAGTAGCACAAATTAACTCGGTGCTCCCTGCTCATATTTCTACTTCCTGGGAAGTGCAGGGCCCGGAGGAGGAGGGGGTGGAGAAGCAAAAGCGTACGCCGGTTGCCCCATGAAGCCCATGAGCGCTTGCTGTTGTGTGGGAAACTGATGAGTCATCAGAGGCTGCACCCCGCCCCCTGATAATAAAGGAGGAGGAAGAGGCTGGCTAAACTGACCCTGCGGGTGGCTGGACTTCTCCTGACCTCCGCTGGACTGGCCTCCGTTACGGGAGTTGAATCCGCCGCCGCCGCCGCCACCGCCGCCGCCACCGCCGCCGCCACCGCCGCCGCCGCCACTGTAACTCTGAAACTGATCTGAGCCAGCGCTGTGGTTATTCCTTTGATCCCGGCCTCTGTCCCTGAAAGAGGAAGTGGAGCGTCCTCCATCATGGTTGTTGTGGCTGTCACGGCTGAAGCTACTGCGGCTGTCCTTGCCGCCGCCTCCACCACTGGCGTGCATGCTGCGATCACATGGCCTCTGGAACATGTGGTTAGGGTTGTTGGAGCTGCTGCCACGGTAACGCATTCTGCCACCTGTCACAAACAACAAACGAAATGTCAGTATTATTATATCCCATTTTACAGTATGACAGACTGTGATGCACTAAGTTGTTCTCACCGCCTCCACCACCACCACCACGCCCCGACTCCACGAACTGAAGCAGTTTAGGGTTGATGGCCTGCCGGGCCTCCGCCAGCACCCGGACCAGGTCTCGTGCCTGCCGCATGTTCCCTGGGGTGAAGAAGGTGTAGGCAGTCCCCTTGTTGGAACTGCGGGCCGTACGTCCAATACGGTGGACATAATCCTCAGAGGAGTTGGGATAGTCATAGTTGATGACGAACTTGATATCCTCCACATCTTTTGGATAAAGAGCAATTGGTTTTTACAGCATGAAAAAATATGATGTCATGGGAGGAAAGCTTCTGGAGAAAGAAATTACCATTTTAACACTAAAAAAAGCTAATTGTTTGTATGTAAATATATATATATATATATATATATATATTGTTAATAAAAATCCAAACCAAACTTACCTGCTTTATCACCTCGAAAAAAATTCACAAATCCATTATAAATTATTTAAATCCTATGCAGTTCAAACTGAACTTGACTTCAGGTTTTTGACATCAAGCTGAACAGAAATGATGTTACGGCTTCATAATCTTCACATCAATATGAATACTTGTCAGAATGTGTGATGACAAGGAGCCGGTATTACATAAGACGTGGGGCTTTGACAGCACTTTTGATCAATAAGTCGACCTTTCCCCCTCAATCATGACAGCGGGAAACCATTTCACCAACCGAGACCGACTGAATAACAGAATGACGATGTGCCGGGATTAAAACTGTGCTATTCTTTTGACTAATATGAGCACGATGGAAGTACCTGAATGTATGGTGAGCTCATGGAGGAGTTGAGAGAAAGGGGCGGTGAGGTACTTACCCCCGTCCAGTTGTTTTTACAAAGGTAGTCAGTTCCCCCTGATCAGTCCTGGTTTTAGTGAGGGGCTGAGGGGGAGGGAGATTCATCCCTCACCTTCTGCACACACCAGCAAGGTCAGACGGGAGCAGAACCGTTAAACACACACAACGGCTGGTTCTGTTGCTCCCTCGCTGCATGGCAGGACCCTCCTCAGACCCTGGCCAGGACTGGATCCAGACGAGCCCATCTAACTGTCTCTCCCCTGTCTGTCTGCCTTTTGGGACGGACCGATGGGCAGACATACAGGAACCTCAGGCTTCTCCCAAGGAAGGCTCGTTGGATATAAAACTCTGACAATACTGGGCAGGGGGATCTTAGTTACCCAAGAGGAATAAGAGGGCTTTAATCCCTCTAAAACTAGCCGAGCTTCTACTTTAACGTGACTGACAGCAGCACAGACTGTTACAGCTGCCGTGTGCTGCCAAACCCTGAGAGGAGAAGAGGGGAAAAAAGAACAAGGATACGGTCATAGGATTTTAGCAAGTCAAAGACACTTCACTCATCCCCCCTTCTCACATTTATCCTGCCAACAAATTAGATAGCTACCATAGCTTTCCTGTTGGTGGACCTAAGACAATTCAGCTGACACTGTCCTACTCAAATGCATCCGCAAAACTAAACAATATATATAATTTGGCTGAATGATTTCAGTGAAGAAAAGATTCGCTATACAATACAATTTATGATTTAGTATGTGGAAGAACGGGTCCTATGAGCAGCATCTTCTTTTGATTTGTAATGACGATATAAAAAGCGAAGAAAAGGTGAGCAGGAGCATCTGCCCCACTCGGCCCTCCTTTCAGGCAGCGTACCAAAGAGCCCCGTTTGAAGGAAGCTTTTTAAGTGCAGTAACAAGAAACAGGCTATAAACCCAGCAGGCCTGCAGCCTCCATACTAGGCTTACGTTAAACTTTCAGGTTATAATAGTAAGGGAGATTCTTAAATATAATCTGTTGATTTATTTCAGTTTAAAAATCACCAAATTCAAACGAATACCACAAAATTCCTAGTGTGATACCCAGTATAAAAAAGTTATATCAACCAGTCAAAGGCACATAATTATACATTTAATTTTTAGAAATGCATTTAGGTTTAACCCCGTTTCATTGCCAGACTTTACCAGATATAGTGTCTCATCTGTTGCATACTTACCTAATGGTAAAAAAAAAAAGTTGCAGTTGTACTGTACACATGTACTCGATTAACTGTGACGATTGTTTCTTGTGTTACTCTCTCCATAAGTGTATAATACACTTCATATTATTTATAGGAAAAAAATATAATTCACAGGAAAATGCAGAAACAATGAAGCAAAAAGACAATCATGTGAGAGATTCTGCAGCTTTAACTGTATGAGTGAGCAGACATACCCAGACCACGGGAGGCCACATCGGTAGCAATCAGTATTGGAGCTTTACCACTCCGAAATTCTGTAGGATTAAACAAAATATTAGTAGGAATTAGACAAGGAAGTCCTCTCCACTCACACTCAGTGCCACTGGCTCCACATGTATGACAGATGAACACCAGTGGGAAATTATATAAACAAAAAGGGCAGGAGGGAAGTAGTGTCACTGTGTTACAGTTATTCTTACCAATGAGTACCCAGTCTCTTTCTGGCTGGCTCTTGTCTCCATGGATACACATGGCTGGCCATCTGAGACAACAACAAAAAACACAATGAAGTGGGAAGATTAGCGAAGACTCTGAATAGCTTCTGTCTATCAAATACTAGTACTAGTCATCAAGTTGTGTCATAACAGTAATGTCTCACCCTTCCCGTCTCATCCTCCTGGTAAGCTCATCACAGCGCTTCTTCGTCTCCACAAAGACGATGGTTTTGTTCTCCTTCTCAGCCATTATCTCCTCCATCAGCTGAAAAAGTCTGTAGACAGGGACAAACAATCATTGCATATCCGTGGAACTAAACTCAGATACAACTGTGTGAAAGGATAAGCTTGTGTTCTGTCACACTATTATAGCAGCTAATGAGATAATCATGACATAATGTAATTTAAGGTCAGATGTCTTCTGACTTACTTATGGTCCTTTTCATTGTCCATGCAGACATCAACTATCTGCAGGATGTTGTGGTTGGCACTGAGCTCCAGAGCGCCAACGTTAATCTGGACGTGGTCCCTCAGGAAGTCCTCTGCAAGCTGCCGAACATCCTTTGGCCAGGTTGCGCTCCACATCAGAGTCTGTCTATCAGGCTAAGAGACAGAGGGCGAGACAGACACACAGAGAGAGAGAGACATACACAGAGAGAGAGAGAAAGCATGCAACTGATTTAACTTAAAATACTTCTATATTAATAAGTCATAGCGATCATTTTAAAATCAGCTGAGCCTACCCTGATTTGTTCAACAATCTTTCGAATCTGTGGCTCAAAGCCCATGTCCAGCATGCGGTCAGCCTCATCCAGCACTAGGTAGGTGCAGCGCCGCAAGTTAGTTTTTCCACTCTCCAGGAAGTCAATAAGGCGACCAGGTGTGGCGATACATATCTCAACACCTAGAGTCAAACGAAATCAACATATACCAAAAAACAACATTAGTAGATGCTCAAGCAGACCATTTCACTTACAGTTTGAGCTCAAAATACAGGCAGCAGGTGTGGAAGTCACACATGAAAGAGAGAGTGTGTGCGTGTGTGTGTGTGTGTGTGTGTGTGTGTTTAATTTACATACCAGAATACAGCTCTGTGTTTTTTCAATTAAATATGTTGTTCAACTTTATCAAGTTTGGAAAGTACTCAAAAATACACAACTACAAATGATCTATAGCACGTGCTTATCTATAACTATACCCACCCCTCTCGAGGTCTCGAATCTGTGGTCCTTTGGGTGCTCCACCATAGACACAGGTGGTTTTGATACGGGAAGACCTGCCATAGGCGTATGCGACCTGTTGAACCTGCTGAGCCAGCTCTCTGGTTGGGGCCAACACCAGACACTATGAAGAGAGGCCAAAAGGAATGAGGAAGGTTTCAGAGGCTGATTGTACGCACACACAAATAGTATGCTTTAGATAAAACACTATCTAACATAACATGTAATTTGCACTCACAATTGGGCCATCTCCCCTCTCCAGGTAGGGCTGGTGGTTGATGTGTACAATAGAAGGAAGAAGATACTGCAGGGAAATAAATAAATACGTATTACTACTTTCATGTCAAAAGGAAATCAAGCAAACCAATTTATCCTTTCTGCTATGAATCTTTTCTAAAAACATTGTTTAGACTGAATTCAACATTGGACCTTATGCAAGAACCACTCTGCTTTGTTTGTAAGTGGCATGAACTTGCCGCGTTCACCAACATTCTCGCATTTAATTTTCTTAAATGGAACTCTGAAAGCAGGACTTCAATATAAAACATATGGGGCAGGATGTAAAGCCTTATTTGTTATCATGGGGCAAGTGACTTTCGTGTTTACACTTAGCTTTACTTTGATAACGTGTAAATGACAAGAAGTAAAAGATAAGAATTAAGAAGTAAAGATAAGAATACGAAAATGTTCTTGCATGATCCAATATTTATCTTCAGTTGTGCTACTGTTCCTGATGTGCATTTGTTCTTGATTTGCATTTATTTGATGGTTTATGCATTTCAATTATAATGTTATGTGAATAAGCTTTTTATAACTCAATGTAGCAGGATGATGACCAGGTAGCCTTACAGCCAGTGTCTTTCCGGAGCCAGTCTGTGCGATCCCCACCATGTCCCTGCCACTCAGGGCCACAGGGAAGCCCTGAGACTGGATTGCTGTTGGCTCCTTGAAGTTCTGCTGCATCAGCACATCCATCACATGCTCTGTCAGAAGAAGGAGGGGGACAATCATCAAGACAGTTACACTCTGGACTCTGACTTTGGTTTCTATCTTTCAGACTTTCCATCCAAAGCACAATCCTTACAACTATCAGACAATATTTTATTCTTGTAAAGATATCACAAGTCCTTGTTAGACACATTTTACTAACACTGTAATTCATTATTTAGACCTTACAGACATTACAGTTTGTGTATTGTATGGTTTACTAACGAGGAAACTGCGCCTGGTGAAAGGCAGGGATCGCCTTTGGACAGCCAGTGCCTCTGACGGTGATCTCCTTCTTTCTGCAAAACTCTTCCATGTCATGCTGGATATAAAAGAGAAAGAGGAAATAGTGTTTAAATTATTAATATTTTTTGGAATACCTTCTGTTAAAACTATTCTGATTCAGACACTATATTAGGTATGACTGTACTTTATCAATAAGAGGTTTAAATGTGTTATTGTTTGTTGCTTGGTGTATAAATATTGCCTCCAATTACAACACATACGATGGTGGTCATCAAACTAATTATAAATGACGGACATTGAAATATGCTTAACTTTGTCACTTTCCAGGAACGTTTTATGAATAATTAAGGTTTGTGAGTGTGAAAGAGAAATATAACAATTTACCGGACTCATGTGTTGGACCTCAGGGTGTTCAGCATAGAAGTTCTTCTCAAATTTCGGAAGCTCGTCTAGGTTCCATTTCTTCTTGCGGAGACGCTCACCTGGATTCCCAAACTTCATCGGTGGGGGTCCACTGCGATTGTTCGTGCCCCCAAACCGTGGCCTGAGAGAGGGGCAAAGAGATAAGAGCACTGGGTAATCAGCAAGGCATTGCCTGCAGAAATGTACATGCCAATGACTACATATCAACAGTTGCTGTGAAACAACACTTAATTTAGATCATGTGATGATAATATATACATATCTCTATTCATATGATTAGAGTCTGGAGGGCTAACCATACATATTACCATATAATTGATCATTTTATGGTAATTGTGACCACTGTGTGGAACATCATTTTCAAGGTTCAATGAAAATATTGGTGCCCAGTAAATGTCCGTGCCAACAGACGTCAGTGTTGACCCGACCTTTACCCAGCGCAATGTTTACAGTTAGCTAAAGGGTAGCAACCACAAACTGGAGCGAGGCCTTGAGGCGGATTGAGCTGCTCTACTTCAGGGTTTAATTTTTCGAGAGAATACCGAAGTTTCCGAACTGCCAAAGCTTAGGGTCAAACTGCCTGTGATGTCGAGACGTTATGCAACGAACGCGGTGTTTATTTCCGTATATGAACAACAAACTCAACGTTACCTGTCTCGTCCACGGTCGCCGTAGGAGGAACCCCCTCTCATGTTGACGAAATAAAGTCAATCCTCTCCGCGATATTTCTAACGTAACGTTACGCTTTAACGTTTTCCACCGGTTCGTTTACGTTGTACGCTGTTATAAAATGTTTAAAAAGCTCGCAAAACCTGTCTGTTAGTCGACTAACGCTACGTCTCGCGTGAAACACGGAATTTGGTAAACAGTTTTCGTATGCGTCACGTAACGTTGGCCAACCGACTCGCGCACGCACCTTCCTCCCGGCCCTCTTTTGCAACGTAAATTCCACTAGTGATTATACGTAGCGTCGTTTCGACACAACGGACACTACGTACGAATGTTCACTAAGTAAGAAAGGTGAATATCATTGTTTTTACGCATTGGTGCTTTTGAACAATTGGTGGCGCTGTGTCAGAAACTGAGAGCCAGGAACCGTAGAAGAAGAAAGCATTCAGGAAATTCCATCCGATGATTTGTTTTTTCACTTACTGCGTTATGTTTAGTTTTATTTTGAGATATTAAGCCATAAAATATGAAGTTACGGTCTTTATAATAGTATGATAACCAGCTGATATTAAATCGGACCTTAAGAAAATGCCGTTGTTAATTCAAAATAGAGGACTTGACCGCATAAGCTCGACAGCGGAACTGTTCGAAAAATATCGACATTTACAGGTTTGTTTCCAGAAAGTGTGGCTGAATTTAGCTTGCTGAGATACTGTCAGTAGTTTTTATTTGTTTCTTTTGTCAGTAACAGTGTACAATTGAATGACAAAGTGGCTGTTAATGATAAAGCGAAACGGTTATTACATGTATGAACGGGATATGGTTGTGACATGTGGTGGCAGACAATCAGTCAAAGATCATGAAATAGGTATCAAAAACACCTGATGGCTGACTTAATTGACAATATTTGAAACTTCTGTCTGGTCTTTATTGAGAATGATTTGACCTAACGTCAACTTAAAGGACGAGGGGCGTTTATAGTTTTTACACTTATAACACAAAATATTGTTGTCAAATAATACTACGTTCCCAAAGATGAAGGTTTACAGTCTGTACTAATAACTCTGAAACAACACTAATGAATATTATAGACTGGTGGTGTTTTTGTTTCTTTTTCAAACGATACATTTCATTTTTACTCTTGTGTTACAGGAAAATGCAAGAGCATTTAGCTCCAAGCCACTTGTTGATGTCGACCCAAAGTGCTTCTTATATGTCCAACAAAGAGAGTTTGCTGCCACAACACCAGCAGACAGTAAGTAAAGCCTCACAAACATATAACATATCATCTGAATAGCAACCCTTTGTATTGCTCAGCTCACACACAGAGGTTATTGTGACAGTCCCTAAATGTAGAAAAATGTCTCCCCCAACAGAAGTCTCGGTAGTCTTTAATGCAGTGAGTTCAGCCAAAATACATGTTTTAAATTGTTCTTGTTGGACTGTTTGGTATGAAATCTAGATTTACAACATTTGTTTGTCTCTAACTAACTTCTAGACAGTACTCTAGGTTAACCATTTGGGATCATAATGATAACACCTGCCTTTTGTTGTACCCATCAGATTGTGTTTCAGTAATTGGATCTGGTGATGCCACCACCTGCCATTTGGTTGTGCTGCGACACACCGGTAACATTCCTTTCATTAGATTCATACTGTGTCTTATTCTGCCTGGGTATATAGTTAGGAATGACATTTCTAATGTCTGCCATGTTTTATTATTTCTTAGGAAGTGGAGCTGTTTGCCTTGCTCACTGTGATGGTTCCAGCACATGGTCTGAAGTCCCGCTCCTCGTGAAAGCTGTGACGTCGCTGAGTAGCTTCAGTAAGGAGGGCAGGTAGGAATCACACAAATAAACACGCATTATAACAGTGCACATCCTATTCGGATGATCTTTGTTTCCTTTACTTTGCTTTCCATTATGCAGACTTGAGCTCCATCTTGCCGGGGGATTTATCGATGAGTCAAAAACATCCCACAAACTCAGCCTTAACATACTGGGTATACTCTTTCAACTGACCTTGTGTGTTGTTGTGATATTATGCTGGCAGCAGTTAAGCTTTGTAACACGTAAAAATACTCTTTTTACTTTACAGCAGCGTTCCAGAAACTAAAAGAGGATATTTATCTGGAAACATGTTGCATCACAGGTAACTTTGATCCTTATTAACTGTTGTTTACAAGTATTCTGCCAGTTACGCCTTCATTCAGTTTACCCTTCTGTTCTGTGTTTGTAGAAATGAATGACATTGTTGTTGATGGAACTCATCGGCCTGTAGTGTTTGGGATAGGTAAGTGATGAATATGCCATGCCACACAGTGATAGCTTTCATGTCATGTGACCTCTAATATATTGTATATATGTCTGTTTCTGCACAGGTGTAAATGTTAAAACAGGGGAAGTGTTCCCTTCGTCATTTACTCATAAAGGACCTGCAGAGGAGCTGCGATCGGCAAGGACCTTCACTGGGGGACAGGTACTAGAAGATATATAATGTTGTTTTCTATGTGTGAATATTTTAAGTATGGCACAAAAACATTAATCTAAAAACGGATAGCCACATGTTTACCTTTTTTTATTTTTTTTTATTGGATTATAATCATAAACAAGAAAAATATTCCCCCTCACATTCATAATTTGGTAATTGTTTTATTCAGTACATTTTAAAAGGACACAATGTCAATTCAAAGATCATTAATACAATTAAAGTGTATTTTATTCTTTTTGCAGATGGCAGACATATATGACTCAAGTCGAGGGCTTGTTAAAATCGGGCCTTGCAAGTGGTCTCCAAATCTGGATATTGCCTTCTGGTTGTCACAAGATGATGACACAATTTTAAAGGTAAAGGATTGTGAAAGTAATTACTCCTGTAAAGACAATCTGCCTCATCCTTTGTTATACGTCTCTATTTTTCATGCTTCATTCAAGGTCTCAAAAACTCCCAAAATGAGTGGGAAGCAGCAGTCCTGAAAGTGACATAATACAGACTATTTCTCTCCCATGCCCAGTACCTGTCCACCTCTCCGATGGCTGAGCCGCCACACTTTGTCCAGCACATGAAGACCACCATCCAGTTCATTTTAGAACACCCCAACTCTGATAGCCTGTTCCCCGGGGGTCAGCCTCAGCTCTACCACAGGACTGAGAGGGGGGACTGGGAGAGGGCTGTCTAGCCATAAGGCTCTACTCGTATCGCTCACTGGACCTTACCATGGAACCGGACAGTTTTTGCCTCTCAGCTCAATGGATACACTGTGACCCATCCATCATCTGTCTGTATTTTGTTCATTGTGTCTTAACATGGAGGTAGCCCCTGGCTGGAGCATACTGCATGTATGTTGAATGGCTCTCCTGACTCATCTGGCTGGTCCAGTAGAAAGAGTATAGATACAAGGAATTCTGTTAGTGCCTGTAACAATTAATTGTTCTACTCTTGGGAGATGGTGTCAAGTCTGCAACTTATACCATCTGCTGTGTTGCAGTAAGTCAAGGTTAAAGTCCTACTTGGCTGTTTCACTTTTCTGTCGCATGACTAGTCAAAAAACCTTACTTATCATGTTGTATTTTCTTTTTTTGCCCAAAAATTATGGTTGCACTTTTTTCACAGCATATTTTTTTTCTATTCAGTCCCAAACTTGCATGCATCCATTGTTCATCTTATAGCAGTACAGTTAAGCAACTTGTATAATTCAAACATTCATTTGCCTTAATATTTTTGTCAGTCGGTTAATGTCAAATGAAGCCTGGCCAATCCCAAGCAAGTTTTAAGTCTGTTTTTCTGGGAGGAGGATCTGAAACTAAAAGTAAAGGTATGCTACGGAAATGTATGCACAATATGTATTTACTGGGGAAAAAAATGTGAAACCATATGATCTAAAGTCTGAAATACTATTGAAGAGTAATTTCTGGCGCGGAACTTGCTGCAACAACAATGAAGAATATGTTTATTTTGGCACTTGATGTGTAAAACAGTGAAGAAAATACAAATTGCAAAGCTCTGCATTGTTAAAAAAGTTGAGCAAAGTTTATTTTTCTCTACATATGCACATTCCTGATTAAAATGGATTATGATAGTTTACTTCATCATACCGCTGTATACTTGGCGATGCATGTGTAGATGTGTATACTAATCTGCAGGGGAAGATGTGTATTCTCCTCAAACACAACAAAATGTGATTTTACGATGTCTGTCTTTTTTTTTCAATGGTTGAAATGAAAACAACACCATATAAATTGTATACGGCCTTTTCATCAGTTGTGTTGTTCAGTAGGTTGCAAGAGGCTGTACCTGTTGATAAAATAAATGTAAATGGTCAAATCTAGTATGAAAGGGTCATGTTTTTTTGGGAGTTCAGCCCTTCAATAGAATACTGATTTTGCTAACTACTTGGTCCAAGGCCAATGGTCCAACTATAGAAGTGCCAAATATATGTCTGTTATTTTGTCATTTATTGACCTCCATAGTTTGTCCATTAGGTAGCACTATCAAGTCTGTTTTTGAAAACATTTCCATATCGGTTTATGTTAATTAGAAAATGAATCGGCTCACATAACCATTTCAGATAATGGTGTGTTTATTTATTAAACTGAATATGTACCAGATCACCTAAGGCAGTTGACACGCGTACTCAGGTTGAACTACCATGTCTGCCTACTGTGGGTATTTATTTATTTTTACGTAAAAAGGGGCGTAGTCATTTTACGCAAACCCGACCCGGCCAGTGGAAGAGCAAACTGGCAGCAGGTCCCGTGCCGGGTATCGGATCGGATGGTGGATGAAAAGCAAGTATCCTCTCTGAGATTTAATTCACGAACTTCATTTTACGAAGAATATAAACACTTATGAGCCTTTTTTCCCCCATCGAATACCGGACTGGAGTGTAGTGTTTCCACGGAGATATTCACACAGCGATGACGTGGGTGCGATGTGTCACGTTTAGCGAACATTAATCTGAGTAAATCACATTTCGCTGACACCACATTTATTTCAACTGAGTGTAACTGCAAACAAATAAACAATGCGACAGGCGTTTTTGAGACACGTCCGTCGGTTCCCGTGGGTCACCAACGTGACACTGTACGGCTGCCTGTTCGCCGGCGGGGACTTCGTCCACCAGCGGTTCACGCGTACGACGGACGAACTGGACTGGCGACACACGCGGAACGTGGCCGTGGTCGCGTTCACTTTCCACGGGAACTTCAATTTCTTCTGGATGCGGTTCCTGGAGCGCAGTTTCCCCGGGAACTCCGCCAGGATGGTGTTGAAGAAGCTGCTCCTGGACCAGACCACAGCGGCACCGCTTGCCACCAGCGTCTTCTACACAGGTCTGTGGGGGGAGCGGGACGGCGGGACACCACAAACAGGGCACGACGGCTACCGACAGGGCAAGACGGCTACCAACAGCTATCGACAGGACACTACAGCTACCGACAGGACACTACAGCTACCGACAGCTACCGACAGGACACTACAGCTACCGACAGGACACTACAGCTACCGACAGCTACCGACAGGACACTACAGCTACCGACAGGACACTACAGCTACCGACAGCTACCGACAGGACACTACAGCTACCGACAGCTATCGACAGGACACTACAGCTACCGACAGGACACTACAGCTACCGACAGCTACCGACAGGACACTACAGCTACCGACAGGACACTACAGCTACCGACAGCTACCGACAGGACACTACAGCTACCGACAGCTACCGACAGGAAACCACAGCTACCGACAGGGCACTACAGCTACCGACAGGGCACGACGGCTACCGACAGGAAACCACAGCTACCGACAGGGCACTACGGCTACCGACAGGAAACTACGGCTACCGACAGGGCACTACGGCATGCCGGGCAGTTAATGGTTAACTTCTAAAACAGATCGCATAGCTGTCAACTTGTAACTTGACCCCGACTCCTCTCTGCGCTCTCCTCGTGTCGTGTAAAGATCAGTCGTCCTGTGTATACCAGGACTAGCAGAGGTCACCTGTAAGCATCACTAAGCAGAAACTGTTAGATTTCATATTTGACATGAGGTGGAACCATCATCAGGGTTAATATTACGCATGTATGGTAATAAATGCCAAGAACTTACAATACAGTTGAATGCTCCCTTTAAAATCCATATTATATTACTATTAAAAGTAGTAGTACTAAGTGTAATAAAAACAATACAAACAAGTATATGGATGACCTATAACAAATAAAAATAAACTTACAGTCAAAAAATACACTAACATAACAGAGATAAATAATATCACAGTGCAGGAAGAGGCAGAAAGCCCACTGGGCTTATTTAAAGCCTCCACCTATAAAATATTACAATTTCACAACATTATAGAGAACACAAAATGAATATAAATAAGATATGTAGATGTAATATTATTAATCTGATACCAAAAAGCAAAGCGGAAAACCGTAACATCAAACTAACATTAAAAAAGCAATTAAAATCTCTTAATACTGATGCTTAATCAATACGTTGTTCATGCAGTCGTACTGATAATGCTTTTCAAGAGAATGTGTATCAATAACTCTGCTTGAGAAAACATGATGTGACATATTTCCTGAGTGATTATGTATCCTGCTGCTATAACACACACATCATGTGTTGATAGACCCGTTACACTGTCTTTAAACTGCCCATCAGTCAAATCATTTCCCAGCTGACGGTCACAGAATGACCGGTCATTTGTCTGGTCTTCACTCAGGTGTCAGCTTCTTGGAGGGAAAGGAGGACATCTTTGAAGACTGGAGAGAAAAATTCCTAAATACGTATAAGGTGAGTTGGAGCCGAGACAGACTGTCACATGTTCTTCACATGTTGTGACAAGTTAACTAGTGTCTAAATCTAAACAGAGGAGAAGTCTGTGTATCTAAAACTGATGCTCAATGTATTTGAAAGGCTTTGTATGCAAACAGTTCAGTTATAATGGTTTTGGAAGATCTCTCCTGATAGCTCTCCTGGTGTTATCTAACTCTAACTTTCACTCATTCATATGCATCTCAGTCCCTACGTGTTTAATTTGATTTATTATGTGCTTTTGGTTTTCTCTCTTTCCAGACGGGGCTTATGTTCTGGCCATTTATGCAGGTAAATATTAACATCTGTCATGCATGGATGCTAGTTGTTGACCCTTGTGAACATAGTGAAGACAATCTAAGCTCAAAGGTCCACTTGCTAATGATTCTTTACTCTGAATCACTTTCCACAACCTCACGATGAACCTGAGTTGTGGCTCAGTAAGTGGACTTTGGAGTTTAGATTTCTTTTCACCATTAAAAAGTTTTCGCTAACTTCCGTTAATTTCAACAGTTGCTATATATGATAATGTGATACATTTTTAAAGACAACCCTGTGGATTTAAAGCTTGAGGACCTAGTCTAAATATCATGACAACACAAAACTGACAGAGTGAGTGCTAAATACTGTAGTTTAAATTAGAGAATATAGTTTCTGTATGGCATCTTTCAAAAATATATCTGAATTATGTTTCGGTACGTGAAAATGTAATATACCAGTACAATGATATAGACAAACAGTAATCTGTATCTGCCTCCCTCAGCTTGTGAACTTCGCCTTGGTGCCTCTGTACCTGCGGACCACCTTCACCGGCTGCTGTGCCTTCGTCTGGGCCACCTTCCTTTGCTTCTCACGCCAGAGCGGCGACGGCACAGCCGGGGCTGCTCTGGCGTGGTTGTTCCCTCAAAAAGAGGATGAAGCAGAAGCCGATGACAAGATAGATGCTTCCAAAGAGGGAACAGTAACATCTAAACCTACTCAGAACTGAAGTGAGTGGAATCAGTGGTTGAAATGGAGGGGGACGAAACATAAAGGGTTGAAGCAGCAGGTTCAGTGGATGGCAGTCCTGTCTGGTTGATGTTGCACAATCTCTACCAGGGTTAAACTAAAAATGGGACCCACGTGACGCTCTAAGGTGCTTTGGAAAACAGCGTCCAGCAAATGGAATGTATAAGTATCGTAGTCAATACGCATACAACACATCACTTACGTGGGAAATATTCAGTACTACTTTTCCATCCCACAGTGAAACATCACCTTATCTTCAGGTTTTGTTTTTATAAATGCAGTTTTGTGTGTTCACATTTCAAACAAGAGAGTTACCTTTTTCCACCTTCTCCTGCTTTACATCTAAAACCCGGAATAAGAAGTCAGATGTGGAGTGGCAGCTAATCTGATTTATTACCTTAGATTTTTTATTTCATGAAATTGGGGGAATTTCTAAACATTTAAATATCAGTCTCTCCTAATTAGCACAAGTGTGCCTCATCTCGAAGGACGTTCTGCTTTGGTTTCAGTTTACACTTTGGTACAAGAAGTGCTAAATACACATGCATATACAAAATGTACTTAAAAACACTAGAAGCGATCTGAAAATACATGATTGATTCACACATTTTCAACCTTTGTCCCCTAAGTATTGAGGCAATGAGTTACTACTGAGGATTACTTTGAGTTGTTCTATTGATGGTTGTCTCCGACATCCATTTGCTTGAATGTGGAAATGCTGCCTGCCTACTTTATGTTAATGTGGTACAGTGGAGTGCTCTCTATTATGTCTCTTTGCGTCATTTCCACATTTTTATAATACTGTTTGCTATTTTATCTTTTTTTTTTTATTTGACGTTTTGGAAAAACGCTCTAGTTTTCATCGCCTGCAGGGATTCTTGAAAACAGGGTTTTAACAAGTTGTCAGTTGCCTCCGCCAAGCAATTTTCTATAGAGGTCATTTTTATAAATAGCTCAGTATGGGCTGACTGTTATTCCTATATATAGAGTTTAAAAGGTTTATCGTCTCTGTCTCAGCAGATCATGCAGAAAAAAAACACATTTCATTCACTGTATTCATGTTTTATTGAAATCCCTGGTGTCACAGAGAGATGTGTCTATTTCCCCCGATGCATTTGTGCATTTGTGTCTAAATTGGAGTTGGCAGTTATGCATTTTTAAGTATATGCAAGAGACGCTGTGTGATTATATAATTATAGCCGTCTCACAGAACTGAATGAATGTGAATTACATTAATAATACAACAAAAATCTTTTAAATTGCAGAGTTTTTGTTTCTAATTATTATGTATATGCTGATGTACGACAAATGCATTAATATTTATTTAATTGTATTTATTTAATATTACTAACTAATTGAAAGATGTGTACTTTTACTACATTTATGCCGTTGACTATAATGTATACAAATTATTTTAGCACACTGTTATAGAGATAAATCATATTTATTGTTGAATAAACAAAAACAACTTCCCATTGACTCATTGTGTTTACTGAGCATACATCTATAGACAAAATAAACCAGTTATAACTGACCTTGGGTGACACGCTTGCACCTAGAATTCTATATTGTACAACAGGCCCACAGGTTTCTAGATCTGAAATATCACGTATGTTCCCTGTTACTCTCAGAAGTGCATCCTGGGTGTGTTTTAGGGTTGTGTTAAAAATATTATCATGTTTTTATCTGCAGTCTGCATTTCCACTCTGTTTAATCTCTGCCTGCGTCAAAGACTTCAAACTTGAATAAAGTTGTTTCTAAATCTGTAACAGACTGCTCAACCAGATTCCATGTTGAATCAAATCTTAAATTAAAAAAACAGACCCCCCCTCCCCTTATATGAAAACATCTGCCACTTATCCTTTGGCAGTTATTTCAGCCTGCCAAATAACGACCAGAAGGGGACAAAAGAGCCCACTGCTTGCTTTAAAAACAAATGTTTACAATACATACCTGAAATATACCCAGACAGAAACACATTCTTGGGCAGGCTGATAATAAAAACTCCAGAGCAACTGTGTGCCTGTTGTTTTATTTTTAACATGATCTCCGTGCTATAGTGGGTGTCTCCCAAGTCTTCACATCTCTGCCCGCACTGCGCATGCTCCCTGCATCCTTTTCTCCATCTACACGTCGAGGCACTTGAAAGCTTGGATAAAGATGCTCAACGTCTCGGGTCGCTGGAGCCTTGTCACCGGGTGAAACTGAGTTATCTGGAAGGACGCACACAGAAGAGCCGTGTAGATTTAACTAAAAGACTCGTAGTATACTGGTTTCGGTTCGCGGGCACTCTCCTCCGACATGGAACTGAAGAAATCTTTTTCGGACACTGAGCGCGCGCTCAGGAGCTACGGTGCCGTGTCGGAAACGGCATGGACAGCGGACAAAGGTGAGCGTCATGTGAGATAATACGATGTTGTTTCACCGTCCGGCGTTCAAGAATAGCACGTGAACGTCTCCAGATGTGTCGGCATGTGTTTCACACTGCAGTCCGCGTAGAAGCGGTTAATGGCCCGACATGACTCACAAAGGTTTGGGATGTCTGCTATCAATAGCGCTGCCGTGGTGCTGACGGGCCTATTAATTTCCCGGCATGCACACTACGGGCTTCGCGCTGTTTCTGAATGAATGTGGACCAAGGAGGAGTAAACCACAAATACAGCAAGCCCAGCGCGTTTTGAAACTTGTGTTTATTTGATTCAGCCTGCTGATGAACATGAAGCAGGAGCCCGAGCAGCTCTGAGTCGATGCCCCGCTTCATGGAAGAAATACATGAGTTTATGGCTAAATGAAATGTCATCAAAATCACTTTGTTGTTATTTTTTTAATTGTTCGGAGGCTGAGAACAAAAATATCCTTTTTCTGCACAACAATAACAGTTTATATTGACACAATATAACATCACAGACTACTTTCTCAATGATAAAGCTGATGCGCAAACACCTCTGAACACAACTTCAGCTATAAATGAACACTGCAAGCAGAAGAGCTGAATTGGATGTTTCTATTATTTCGCCATGCATCTATTTGATTTGTTCAATTTAGGGATGGAATTATATTACTGTTACAATGTGTCAGAGCCCAATGGAATGTTTTTTTTACATTGCAAGTTTTTTTTAATTTTTTTTTTTTTTTTAAACCCACAGCCCCAAACCTAAAGATATTCAGTGTTTTAAAAGAAAAGCATCAAATTGCCACTTTGGAGAAGATGGAATCATTTTTGCTTGACAAATGACAATTATTAGCAATTAGTATTTTGTTGATTTACTTGTTTAGTCAGCTGTAAACTACACCACAAACTGGAGCCTCGAAAGTGCAGAAGGGTGAAGAAACAGTTTCAACAAAACAAAAATCAATATTAATAGTGACAGAGGCGTTGTGGCCGAGGTTTCTGTAAATTTGTCCTGTGTGATGACGGGCGATGAATGACGCATTTAAGACGTGTCCTGGCTGGTTCCTCTGACGATAACTCATCACAGGAGAGCAGGGTGTGAAGAAACTTTCAGATTAAGTCAGAGAAGAAGAAAAAAATGTGGTGGATATTTTTAAACACAGATCCAACCATTGCGCTCTCTCTCTCTCTCTCTCTCTCTCTCTCTCTCTCTCTCTCTCTCTCTCTCTCTCTCTCTCTCACACACACACACACACACACACACACAGCCCCAAGGTTTATCTCCTCTCTTAGATACTGCCTGTTTCTATTTTTATGAGGAGGTGTGTGTTCCAGAGGCAGCCCCAGCAGCAGCAGCAGTATACAGTGTGACTGCAGGATGTGTCAGGGGCGTCTGCATTGGGTGTCATACAGATGCTGACGTTTCCCTGTTGTTAAGCGCCATGTGGCCGCTGCACCGCACCGATCCTTTGCCCTCCAGGCTGTTTATTCCTCATTAAATCATAATCCTGATGTACAATGATGATCCAGATTGTTTTAATTAAACAGGGCTATTCAAGCTGATTAATTAACTGAGTGTGTGAGGAGACTGGTTCATATTTGCAGCTGATGACTTGCGCCCGGTGGACAAGGTGCTTTTAATTAGGGCGTACGGAAGCTGCTTGTTCCTCTAATGTCTTAAATGTGTCAGAGTCTTGCTCAGATGAGGTGGAGCTGTTAAGACATTATTGAGCTGGCACTTTGCCACTAGTCAGGGCTTAATGCAGCTTGGTCTTATTAATGGTAAGCACGTGGCTGGAGTGTGCAAAGAAAAACAAGACACAGAGAGAAAAGAGAAAATAGAAAATAAAGAAAGAACATTTTAGCTGCTGCTGTGTTTTGCAGTGTGTCACAATTCCATGGTATAAAGTTTGATTTTGGCGTCAGCGTCTTTTGTCAGCAGACACGTCGGGTGATGATTCAACATCAGTGAGGCACAAACAAAGCGGGCCCTCCTGTGCAGACTTCTGTCTGCTGTGGTGAGTCAGCTCCGTCCTCAGCAGGCATCCATGAAAAGTACCACAAATGCAGACTGCAGTTAATGTTGCTGCAGGATGACGAGGAGCTGATCCTCTAATGTTACACGGTGGATAAATGTCATCCCTCACATCTGCTCTGGGTTACAGATGCAGATAGTTTGTTATATTCAGGTGTATGAAGACCTACTGGGGATTGTGCCCTCCTACTCTGTAGGTGTGTTATAGGAAGGGGCCGCAGGAGGATGAATATCCATATGAACAAATGTGTCAAATGTAAATATTTGTGTTTTTAAATGCAATATCTTTATGTTTTGGATAGTTAATGGGATGAAACAAGACATTTAAAGGCATCATTTGGACACCGTGGGCATTTTTCACTAAACTGAGTTTTTTTTTCAAGCTTGACAAAGCTTCTTCTAGAGCCACAGAATATATTATACAACTATTTCATAGGCTGAGTAGTTCTCCTCATGTTTAGGAAACTGATCTTCATGTGTAACATTGATGAAGTGCTCCTTTAATGATTTGCAAGATATAGATCGGAATATTTAGAGGAAGGAAGCTTGATGACTTGGAAAACCATAGGACAACACACTTAATCCACTCCCTCAGTTCCACAATTAATACATTTGTTTCTTCAAATCAAGATTCATACTGTTGCTCGCATGTTGTTTGGTGCTGATTAGGTCGGTCTGTTGCAACATTTGCAGCAATTGGTCAGTGCATTGATCAGTGCAGTAAGTGTTTGGTCAGTGTAGTAAGTGTTTGTTAATTGGCAGAAATGGAGAGTGTGGGGTCAGGGAGGAATGACCCAATCAGCATGAAGCCTCAGCTGTTTTTCTCTTCCTCAACAACCTTCTGCTTTGGAAAATGATCTCAACAAACCTGTATACATACATAAATAATGAGCTGTCCTCGACTTAAAAACTTCTTAGTCGACTAACACTCGTAAGATTTTGTGGACAAATCGATTAGTTGATTTAATCCACAGATCTTTAAAACAGAGTTTCTCCACAAAGAATCATGCAAAAGGACCACTTTAAATAGAGATGTGCTCATATGTTTGTTGGCAAAAGCATAGAAAAGGACTAATCGATTATATAGATCTTAGCTGACCAAGACCAAAACGATTGATTGGTCGACTAATTGACTTCGAGGGGGCAGCCCTACTTAAATCCTACTTTCCTTTATGTCACACACATTATAATGATCAGTGATTGAAGCTTTGTGCCTGAGGCACTGCTGAGATTTAAAAATGCAAATCACGGCTCTCTCAATTGCACATGCCGCTTCTCTCCAAATATCATGTTCTTGGCTGATGAGCGATGACACATCACAGGGAGACGAGGTGAGAAATGTGTTTCGCAAGACGCTGGCACAAACGTTTTTTTAAAGTGACAGAAATATGTAACTCATGGATGCATTTATTATAACATGAAATCAAAGGAAAATAAATGTACAATTAACATCTTGAATAAGAAACAAGCATTGTACCACTGGAGTAATTGGTTGTGTGCCGGGTGTTTTTCTTGAAACCAGAAAATACGTCCGAGGTGAAGAGAAGTGTGTCACAGAAAAGTTTAAAGTAGAGCTGTCCTTGTGGAGAAAAACTAATCTGCACATCAATGTTAGATGCTTATTTCTTCTGCCTTTACAGATTCCTGTTTATGTCTCTTTTATGCCTTCCTATTCATATTTACCCTCCTATCCCTCCCAGGTCATGCAGATGTGTCCATGGCAGAGAGCACCATGGCTCCAGAAGAGATCGAGGTGGAGATGGCTCGTATCCAGCGCTTGCGAGAGGTCCTCGTCCGCAGAGAGTCAGAGCTGCGCTTCATGTGAGTTGCTGAACTGTCTGTGTTCATGTAACACCGGACGTAATCGAGTGTGACGAAGATTGAATCGACAGAGTGTCATCACGACTCCTACTTCTGTCCTTGAGTGGATAATGAGGTTTTCTGTGTTGACACTCTCGTGACACATTGCAAAAACCGTCAAGAGTTATTTCCTTGTGATAGGAGTTGGCTGTGTTAAGATGCTGTTCGATACTGAGAGCGGCTGCTTATTTGTCTATTGATTATGCAGAGGGCTGGACATGCCAATAGCAGCTGATGAGTCACCATGATGAACTCATTTGGCTCCTCATCAACATCAGCCTCAAGGATTACGGATCAGTGTTTAGGAACACATACTGTGTTCATTTCCTCTCTCCTCGCTGCATTTATAATGGTAATGTTGTGTCACATTTTTAAAGTCAATCCGGGTTCTCATTGTATTGTTCAATACAGAGACTATAGATTATTATTCACAGTGGCAAAATATGTCAAAACCCCTTTCACAATTATAGTTTCTCCATGTATTTCCGATGTTCGTTCATGCTAGCGGTGCGGAGGAATAACTGAATATCCAACAGTAAAACGCTTTATATAAAGCGAGTCAGCAAATAGACATTATAAAACCATCTGAGCGGTATTCCGATATTCTAAAACTACCTTAAATACAGTCCAAAATTCTAAAAAATATCAGTTTACTTCAGTGAAAGACAAACAATAGCAACAACTTCTCATTGAAGCTGCTGAAATCATTAAATAATTGGCATGACCAAATAATTCAACTAACTGTTGGAGCTCAAAAGAATTAATTTTGCATTTGGATTACCAATTAGACATTTCTGCACAGTTTCACCATCTAATTTCTTAGAACTTTGAATTGATATTCTGCGAAGGAAGATTTCACACTCCTAACAAATTTCAAACAATTTCAGTGTAGCTTAAAAATTGTGTTGTTGAACTAAAAATATATTTTGTTTAGTCCCCATATCTAGTTGTTTTTGATTTAAAAAAAGGAGAAAACTACATTACAGTATTCAGAAGTGAATATTACATCTACATCAAACTGAATTGACAGTTAAAATTAAAAATGTATTGAACTGTGTAAAAGTGTCTCAGCATTGTGACATATGGAAGAGAACAGTGTATTGTGTGGGTCATTACACGCCTAACGTCGGTGCCTGATGGTTGACGTGTTGCATGAATCTGATACACATCTTAGAAAGCTCACTCAGTTGATTATGTTGATTCACACGCCTACTTGAAAGGCTTCATTAGGCTGCCACGCTGCCTAGTGCTTTCGTTTCTGATGTTGTCAGGCTCTGTGTGACTCATGTGTAAGCCTCTCTCTCTCACACTCACACTCACACACACACACACACACAGTAGCAGATGGAGTGTCAGAGTGCAGAAGCTGCAGGAATCCACAGATAGCATTGAGAGAGTGAAACACAAGGCAGAAAGAGTGAGAAAAACAGAGAGAGCGAGAGGAGGAGAACGAAGCTAAAGAGAGGGGTCAAGGGGGAGAGAGAAAGAGAGCAAGAGGAGGGAGACGTAAAACGGAGCGACAGGGATAAATGCAGAGAGAAGAGGAGGCTGTGGATGAGTCATCGGCCTGATCTATCACAGAAAGAATGACATCCGTGGTAGCTGTCACTGCTCCGCAGAGAGAGAGAGAGAGAGAGGTCAGGATCTTGTAAGGGAGAGGGGGAAATGCGTAGGCCTCGAGGGTGAGACGTCAGGGCTGCAGGGGGCTCAGAGAGCAGCGTGGCTTGATTGATGTTGCATGTTTTCCATCTGCACACCCTCTGATGAGAGGCACATCGCGGCCTGAGGCGGCGAAGTCTTGATGACAAGTACAAGAGTGGGTTTTACAGTACAACACCAGGGATTAGTGCTGAAATAATTTGTTGACAAACCACTCATTCAGACAGAATGGTAGATTAATCGTTTCAGTGAGTTATTAAGCAAACATGCCAAACATTCCCTTTCAGGTTTGCAAGGGATTTGACGCCGTTCTCTGATTTGTATCAATAGTTGATTGGATATATTTGGTTTTATAGGATCGCTTTCAGTCCCCTATTTCTATTTATCTGTCTCTTAAAGTATTGTGGTTATTAGTTTCAAAGTATGTTCGGAATAAGCAGAATTATTTGAAACAAAATATGTGTTGAGAAAAATTACATTTGACAACATTTAACACAATTTTAGATAAGGACCAGAGCTACTGATGTCTTGGAATCATAAGGCAGATTACAAATAAAATAATCTTTTTACCAATCCCGAGTTTGGAATTTTCTTTTCATCTGCGTTCTGTATAATAAGGTACATATTAAAGTTTTAAAATATATTTTTTATGTTCTGGAAATAGAATAACTTTTCATTTGATCAAAAAGACAGAATTGGTGCCTGCATGCCTCCCACAGATCGTTCAGTCTGCTTTTCTTCCATAGTTCACTATACAATACAACTCTGCCTAACATCATTCCAATCAGATTAATACATCCAAATTGGAAGCAGCAAATAATATCTGTTGCCTGTAATCTGATGGAAGCCAGTGATTTACTGTTTTCTTTCTCTTCCTTCTTCTAGGATGGATGACATTCAGCTCTGCAAAGACATCATGAGTTTAAAGCAGGAGCTGAGACAGATTGTCACAGTGCCAGGTACACACACACACACACACACACACACACACACACACACACACACACACACACCTTATATTTTCTGAAGAAACCCAGCTGTAAGCATATCAGGAAATAAACCTCTCAGAATTGATCCTCTGTGTGCAAAACTGTCTACACTCCTTGTTTGGACTTTACCAAAAATAGAGTTTTGGGCAGAAATTGCTTCTGTCGCCCAAGCTCCATCACCGCAGACGTCTTTATGATTAATAGGAAACGTCGTTAGGCTAAGCAGGATTGATCGTATTTCTCAGGGACGTGGTGGAGTTATAAGGGTGAGATAATCATGCAAATACACAAGCACACATGCATCCGCATGGTGAAGGCAGTATGAGCTGATGGAAACTTTGCAGGCAAGGCGTCCAAAATGAATGAACTGTAAACACATGTTTACTCCCTGGATGTTTTTGTGGCGCAGAGTACAGAATCAAATATTGGTTTAACTCCACAGTCAGTTCCAGTGTTGTCTGTCGGTGTGTTAGATGTGCTGACAATGGTTCAGTCACATTAAAAGCACCACACATGGTCACGCATATATACGAAGATCTGCGTGCAGAGGACCTGGCAGCAACAAGAGCAAAACACTCCTCATCATGTGTCAGTGTGTGTGAGCAGGAGGGGCTGGTGTTGTGTTCAAGGACACACACACAGCAACAAGACACATGTACGTCCGTTAGCTGTTCTGGGAAAAGAACCAGTGACCTGTCAATCACACAGCATTTTGTTTTTTTAACCACTTGCAATAATACTCTGCGATGCAGAGAGTGAGGACAGAATAACAGAAATGTCTGATAATGTTGTGGAGCTTATGTTTGAATGAATGTTGTCAGAAAGACATTGGTTTACCTCCGTGGTCATTTGTGATGTCCTGATTTATGTTTGATTTGATTCATAGCTGCAGTCAGGGTTTAAAACATACTGACATCATGAATCCTCCCAGTGCAAACACCCAAACCCACCTGCCCCAGATACCAAGAAAGACAGTTGTCAAGACAATCCCAGTTTAAAGCAATCCTATGTAACTTTTTCTGAACAGCGGTAACTGTCGTTATTACGGGATAATGTCAAGTATATCGTGAAACAGTAGCAGTAGTAGAGAAAAGAGTCAGAGAATTGACTCAGTAACAACAGTAAACAGCTAAATATATCTGAAAGGGACTCAGTGAAGTTTCATTTATTGTTTTCAATTGTTTTTACCTCTAGTAGCACTGATCCGTGAGAAACAATGAATGTAAATATAACTTGTTTGTTTAGGAGAAAACTCAACACAGGGCACATTTAAGTTGGCTGACAATAACTAGCATTAGCCACCATAAGCTACTGGTCATACCAGACAAAGAAAACCCCCCCTGAGTGTATTAAGTTGAGCAACAGTGTCTTTTATTGATTTTCAATTCAACTTTTCATTTGTAAGAGGAAGAATGTGCTATTCATTTTATTTTATTTTGCTTATTCAGGAGCTTTAGCAGAAAAAAAAAATCTGTTAGAGAAATACTGAATCTTTGATTGTAGTCAAATCCAAATATATATTATCAAAATTGCTTGTATTGTGGAATGACAACTTCCCCCAGGCTGGTATTTCCCCCGCCCCCAAAACGCAAACCTAGAGGACGAGATCTCGCTGTCCTCAAAGGCTGCAGCTTTGATTGCATTATATTGTGAAGCGTTCCTATTATCGTGTCCGCCCCCTATGCATTTGGGATTAGCGCAAAACTGCACACTGTTACACAAAAAGTGCCCCTCGCTGACATTCCCATGAGCCACTGGGGCCTCATGTAGGCTGTTGCTGGGGGTCTGGCAGCCCATTACTTCCCTCCAGCACAATGAGAGTCACGTGACAAACAGGCCTCTCCACGGCTCCTCTGACATTGGGATTTACACAATGTTGCCGCGCTCCCCTCAGATTGTTCTGCGCTCGGAGGAACACACCACGTATAGCTGCACCGAGACGCTTTGTTTCCAGGTGGGAGAAAGAGCTGATGTTTGCAGTCATTGTTCAAACCCTTTTTACCCACCCAGCCTAGACACCAGCAGTGTCAGACAACCTATCTGTGCAGCTGTCTGCGTGCGTGCGTGCACACTTTGGTCGTTCTTTTTCTGTGCTCTGGTGTGTGAAGGTTAGAAAAGCGAGACAAAGCAAAGTGGATGTTGCATTCGTAGATCTCTGACTGAATACAACAACACAGAGCTCTAACATTTACATAACTGAGTCAGAACCTTATTATACATTATACATGAGGAGAATTATGGGTCTGTTTGTGATGAGTCAGCTGACTTTGCTGTAAGGTTAACCTCTTTAGCCCGCGCCCCATTTTTCTGATCTCACGGAAATGAAGTGTGTTTTTTCAAAACTAAAACTAACTTCTCATCCACAGTTTTTTTTTAAAGATAGTTACATTTTAATAATTTCGTAAGCTCCTCAACATGACTAAGCGATTATAAAGTTTCACTAAAACTCTCCTAAGTACCCAGAGGTATTCATATCAAGGTCACATGAGCTGTAGAACACCTTGCAACTTGCAACTGACCAAGCCCTAGGGTCCCCTAATTAGGCTACCCTAGGGCTTGGTCAGTTGCAAGTAGCAACATGTATGAACCTTGCTTTACATTTCATGCAAGGATAAACATTCTGTTTTCAGTTCAGTCCTCTAGTCGTTCCATTTATTTGTGCGTTCATGACACTTTCCTTCTTTGTTTCCCCCAGAGAAAGAGAAAAACAAGAAACACCGGCAGCGGGAAGAAGAGCTGATCCTGAAGATTCATAAATTGGTGCAGAAGAGGGATTTCCTGGTCGATGATGCAGAGGTGGAGAGATTAAGGTAGAGCGCTCCCACATGCAGGCACCGTTAGTATCCGGGATCTGCCTGACTGTTTGTTTACTCAGTGTCGGTTTGAACTGCATCCACCGTTTGATTCTTCATTTGATAAACATAGGATGATTGAGAAACAGCAGGAAGGAGACACATTAGAGTAAATGTGAGCATGACAGAAGGCGGTGAACCCGGTCGCTTCATCATCACAGCACTGCTGTGTGTGTGGGAGGCTGACTGATGACCAGAGCTCTGCTTTGTCATTTTCTACGTCCTCGTCATCGGCCTCCTCCTCTGCTCCCACAGACAAACCACAGAGTGCGACAGCGATAACCTTCAGATAGACGTGATGTTCAATGACAGAAAATCACAGCCTGGTTTAATAACGCTGGATGAGAAAAGCAACTTCAAAGGTTCATTTAAAAAAGTGGATCAGATGTGCTTTTGTTATGGTTTAGTTTAATCAGAGTTGATCCTTATGATGAGTCACCGTGTCAAAGTGTGTAACATTGTGATAGGTCGTCAAATCACAGCCGCAAGTAGCAGTTCGTGCTTCTCATGAATTAACATTACTCTCAAGTCACAGAGCTGAGAAGAAGTGAAGGTATAAGCAAAGTTATTACAATTTATCCTGAAAAGAAACTGTCATTGCCATGTTTGTGCTAGATGAAAATTCAGGGGATCACCAAAATAATTGGGCTTCATTGCCTGGGGAACATGGATATTTGTACCAAATGAGAAATATTAGATATTTCATGGCGGACCAAAGTGGTGGACTGACATTACGTCAGCTTGACTCTAGACTGGCACTGAAGAGAAATGAAAAATATAGATTATCGGGTAGATTTACTATATTCATGTTGTTTTCCACTTTTCTATATTGTCATACTGAATAATGCATTTTTATCATTTACATCTCGTAAAATATAAATAGGACCAAGGAGCTATTTTTACTCCTGGCGACAAAAAGTACAGGAGTTACTAATCACATGACTTACTGGGACACTGGGAGGCAGCATGCACAATACCAAGACCCTGAAACAAACAGCTAAATGGAATTCATCCATCATTAATTTCATTATTTCCACTTGTGCTTTTCCTACTCTGACATCTAAACATCTTCTGTGAAGGCCCATTAAAAAAAAAAGCATAAAGCCATTCAGTGACTTATAACCTTCCTGTGCCGATTGCATTGTATTCAAACAGCTGACTGACTGCCTCTTACACTCAGGGAGCAAGAGGAGGACAAGGAGATGGCCGAGTACCTCAGACTGAAGCTGATGCCGCTGGAGAAGAAACTCAAATCCTTACAAAGTGAGTGGCTGCGTTTGAAAAAATAAAAAGAGGTCACGAGTGTCGTTAGCTTTCACTTCCAGGGTGTGATCATCTCTTTTTCCTCTTCTTTTCCGCCAAGCTCCTCCAAAGCCGAAGAGACAAATCCCAGAGCCACCTCCCAACAAGCCATCCATCACCAAGTCAGGGGTGGCCATCATTAAGGACTGCTGTGGAGCCACCCAGTGTGCCGTCATGTAACTGACACTGACCTCTTTATGACCTTGTCGTGCACTCGTCAGAAACACTCCCATCACATCACATACATCGCTTCCTGTGGCTCAATGAAGCTCGGTTAACTTGCGTTTTCCCCTCGAAACTGCTCAGGAATCAGGTTTGTAATAGAATCACAGATACAGTTTCAGCCACAAGGCTTCAGTTCAGTGTTTGTGAGCTGATCCCGAGTCAGTGCTCGAGGGAAACTTTACAATGAGCCGCTTCTGTAAGTAAAAGACACTTGTCCCCAGTGTACGTGAAGTAAAGGGAACTGCAAATGAACATTCGATAAATATGAATCTTAAATTAGAATCAGATTGGGTCATCATTCAACATTCCTTTAAAATGACAATAAGGTCTATGATCAAGTCAATATTAACAGCAGCATTTACAGAACTACAAGCACAATGTCCACAAAGTGAAGTATAAATGCTGAGGTTTTCTGTCTGACAGGGAAAAAAACATGTTCGTCAAGTACTGTTTGACAACGGGTATTTATTCTTCCATTTCATCCCTTTATCAACCAGTGAACTTTCACTTTCAGGAGACTACAACCAATGTTTTATCACTCAGACCATCAATATGGCTACTAATTAAATGATTGGTATATAAATACTAGAGAGGGATGGCAGCCAGGGGATACTTTTTCTTCTGGGGTTGAGTAATATTTTTGACTCCATGCATTGGCTCTAAAAGCAGTGTAATCCTCTGTGCCAAATATTACAGAAAGTCTCAAAACATCAGTGGTGGTCATCGAAAGTCAACGAAACACTTGATGAAAATGGACTTGACTCAAGTCGATGCTACAAAGTCGGGTCATATTAAGTGTGGCCATATGTTTGCATTTCACTCTGTAGCGGCGAATGCTTCCTGACCATATGTTCCTGCACGCCACCTCACGACCCATTTCTGCAGTTTCCTCTGGTACACACACACGCCCTTCATCATCTTTGTTAACCGCTGAACAGGAAAAAAAAAAAAATTATTTAACATGGCAACATGTTTTTTTTTCCCCACTAAGCTTGCTCATTCCCCAGTCACCACATCACTATCATCATCTCAGCCATCAACAACCAGGAATTATTGACTGTCGTAGTATGATATTATGGATATCGCTGACAACTTGCATCCTCTGAATTTAGTCTTGCGTTTTTATGATAACCAGGAAACAAATGCAACTCTTGTAAATGCCTACAATAGACGGTGTATGTTTGTGTATTTAGGATACTAGTGACTTGCGTCAAGCAAAATGTTGCTTTGTGTCACTTTACCTTCCGATAACTTAGCGTTCTGTAGTCGTAGTGAATTTATGAATGTCCTTATGTTGAATATTGAACAAATATGCAGAAAATAAGCTGAAACTACCTGTAAATACATGTTTAAATAAAAGTGCATCTTTCAAGAACATGCTGGGTTATTTTATTGAGTGATTTGATTCGCAAACAACCGGAAAAACATTGAAACAAAGCAATATTGATGCTTGTGAAATTTATTAACAGAAATATTTTTTGTGGTCCCTTCAACGTTACTGTTACAGTGACTTGGTGTGGCGAGGCAGTAAAACTGTGTGACGGGGGGGAAGGTAATGTAGAGGACAACAGTGAGACAGACACAAAATAATCACAAGGCAGCTTAAGACACCGCTGAATAAAGGAAACATTTTCTTGTTGTGCAACATGAAAACGGTTGAAGCAGAATCCGATTCAGTTAAACAGAGGTAAAGACACAAAACATTTCAGCCCCTCAGTCCACTGCCTAATTTCACATTTGTATTTCATGAACCAAAACTATGCAAAAGTGCATATTTTGACAGGTACAATAGCTTCTCGCTGATCTAACCAAAAAGAGAGCGCAAGCTAAACAGAGAAGTTAAATATATTCATGAGTTAGTTGCCACTGCAGTACTCTGGGGAGAGCTAGGGTTTGCTCAAAGTCACAAAAAGTAATACATCCGTACTGCCCAAGTTAAATTATTTTCAGCCACTTTCTATCATTAACTATTCATCCCTTCATCAAAGACAGTCAGTAAAACATTGCAATAGAGACCTGAACCCCAACAGGCCTAATTAAAAACATTTTGATTGGTATTTCAGTTATTTTGGCAAGTGGAATCTCACGGCTTTAAAAAAGGCTTTTCATACCAAGTCTAAATTCAAGTCTGAAAAGGAAATTATTAACACTGCTAACGCTGGCTAAAGAGGTAAACACTGGAACTGGACAGAAACTGATCAAATGGGCTCTTACCCATTCTTTGAGCCTTTTCTCTGAACACAAACAACCCTCAGACTTTAGCTGCGGCTCGGTCGTGTTAACTTCATGGCAGCAGACATTATTTGGTGGCAATTTAGTAGCCAGCAGTCTTGTCAACACTTGAGACAGAGGCAAATTGAAAGAAAGAAAAAAAGAAAAAAAACAACAACAACACATCAGTAAGTAAAAACTCCTCTATGTAAGATGTGGGCGATGGGGAGATACGATGGCAATTCCTTTGGCACCGTGGCAAATACAAGCCATTGTAAAAGCCCGGCAGATTCCAGAGAGCCGCAGAGGGTCCTCTTTGTACACGTCAGTCTGTTCAGGAGGCTGCCCAGAGGCTCCATGGTGCTCCACAAACAGCCTACCGCCTCCCGACCCATCTCTTTCCCCTAAAAATCACACAACCAACCACCTCGTCATTAAAAATCAAAAACTCAGGAGTGCTCACTGCTCCCCTTGAACTCTTCAACTCAGGCATGGACAGCACCACAGACAGTGCTGACCAGCAACAAGGTTAACTCTAAAAACCTTGAGCATTTAATGTGGCAACTGCAAGGGTGAAGCCAACTCCAAAATCCCTAAAACGTGGTGGAAATAAAAGACTGATCTTAAGGAATGTCTTACCATCTTCTGTTCCCGTCTGCTCCTCCTGGGCTTACACCAGCATAAACTCACTTATGCACACCATGCATATTTCACACCACCTAGTCCAGTGTAAACCACACACACACAAAACGCGGCTAAAAGGAACACAGTGGCTGCTGGCTAAAGCCGAACAATCAAAGTATATCTCAGTTCCTGCTGCCGGAGCACACATCTGGCCGGAGTATTAAAGAGTTGGCCTTTTCCCCTTTTAAGCCTTCTTTATTGGCCCTGGAGAGACGAGCCAACAATCTCTGCAATAAATTAAGTCAAAGTACAACAAGAATAAAAATTCCTGAGCGCAGCGCTTGTCTCAATATCAATCAAAACTGTGCCATCGATGCATTAACTGTTCAAAAACCGTTAGCTTTTGTTAACAAAAGCCACAACCTGAACGATGAACACCAATGTGCAGTTACAACATTAAATTGCCACCAAATACACCACACACATTTAGGCCAAACTTTTCCACAGACAACTAAATACTCTAAGGAACTGAAAATACTATCGTTGGGCTACTTGACAGACAAAAGAGAATATACCTCAAAGAGAAGCTACCTCAAAGAGAATTCCTTAGTGCTTTACCCATAGAAGACGGAAACAGGCAGGTGCTTAGCGTCCAGTTTGGATGACAGGTCTAAGGTCACCTACAAAGCAAAATCACCCCAAACTTTCACAGGAATTTAAAAAATTTCATAAATTAAATGCTTCATCTTCAAGGGATACAACAAGCAAGTAGTACACAGGGAGGTTCCTCAATATGGTACATGAACAAAATATCTCTATAAGCCTTCTGTTTTGTTGTCAATTGTATGATCGGAGAATTTGGGCAAGTACATTTCTTGGATTTAACATAGAAAACTTGGTCATCCCTGGCTGTTCTCCCATTGCCCAATGCTTTGTGCAACCAACTCATCTTTAGACTCTTCGTTCATTGTAAGCCAGCTAGTGTTCTATGCGGCTCTGAACGGAAGGTGCACATGGAAATATAATTTAACTTCCCTTGAGGTAAACACAGGCTACAGTAGATGAATGTGGCGAACTAAAGAATTGCAGAAAATCTGCAAGAAGAAAATCACAGCTTGGTGAACATCGGAAGAACTCACTGATTGTGAAAGAAGCAAACAAAGAGAACAAAGATGGCCGATGAGTGAATAAGAAGAAAGCAACAGCCTGTCGAAGTATGTAGAGGAGACAACACCAACAAAGCTTCTCTGGGGTCACTTCTGTTCACTGTAGCTGGTCAACTCTTGTATTTAGAGTTACACTGTGTGAGCTAGTATTGCTTTGTGTGCATGTGTGAAGGAGATCATAGGCCTGCTGTGAATGAGAAGTTGGCAGCTAGCTTAATTCTGCTGCGTGAAGCTCTTCTGCTGGGACTGTCCATTGACATGGTGCACGTCATGTTAGGCGGCGGTGAAGGAGGTTTGGCGAGTGCAGAGTCGTCTGTGATGTCAGGCTGATCAGTTATGCCGTCAGCAACAGCTGCCACATCAGGTTCACCACGCACTGAAATCACACAAGTACAGACTTTGCTTACACAAAGTGAAAAAAACATTAATTTTTAACCGATATGGGTTTAAAACGCAATACAAATACATCCGACTTGGAACATTAAAAACTGACCTGTTGGTGGTGTTTTTTCCTCAAAGTGAATTAGGTCCGTCTCCTGGAGGAGAACAGGGTCTGGGTGGAGCTGAGGTGACGGTAGGCAGGATGGTACAGGACCACACAGTAGATCTACTGGTGATGTCAGACAAAGCAGCTCTGATTCTACTACAACATCGCCACCTGGCAGGTAAAGAGCATAATTTGGTTTGACCTATATTTTATCCGATCAGAAGCAGAGCCGTTTTTAAAACAACGCCTTCATTGGATGTTAAACATTACTTTCATTCCCATATTATTATTTTTTCACACTTTAGTAAACAGTTAATTATAATTACTTCATTATATTCTTAATAATAAATCACGAACAAAAAATCAAAATAAGTCTTGAGCACTTGGTATAAATACTTGTGTGACCCATGTTACCTGGACTCTGGGTTCCAGAAGTTGCGTTGCTAATCGGGCTGTCTCTTGGGCTCTCCATGTTCTCTCCTGGCTGGGGGCTGCAAGGAACTGAAGGGCTTGCCCTTGCTAAACAAAACAAAAAACACACCTCCCTGTTATACAGTTTCCATACATTTTGTAGGCTCCAGCTCAAAACATCACTTTCCCAAGTATTCCCAAAGAGCAACCCCAGGTGAGACCTGTCATGTGATCCTTCAGCCCACAGCCTTTAACAATAGCCTGTGTAAATGCTATTAATTGCAACCAATAAGCTTGACTAATGAATTAAGCATGCTATGCTATTACCTTTCATATCGTTCTTCAAAACGATAATCCTCTTGTGACCGTGCCCTTTGATCCAGACCACCTGATAATGACACGATACAAAGCAATAACACAAAATATGCAGATGATGCTAAAACTATGAGTTATCCTTGTGCAGGGCCTAAACAAACAATGAAAATTGATAATGAGCTCTGAATCAAGTACGATAATTAATAAAACCGGCAGATTTCACTTATCTATAGGCAGTCGACATGGACAAAGTGTTTTAGACTTACGACAGTAAAAGTATGAAACTCATGAAATTGAATCCCACCTGTGGAATGGCGCTGAGCAGCTCGTCAGTGCTGGTGTATCCGTAGGAACGTGGTTCAAGGCTGCAGCATGTAAATTTGTTATAAGCCCCTTGGAACTCAGTCAGGAAGATCTGGTTGTAATGGTAGGTGTGGAGGAGGCCGCGAACGTTACGGGCGAACTGGTAAAGTCTGGTTAGCCTCACCCACTCCTCACCATAACTACTGGTAGTGTTGCCAGCTTTGTTGTTATCATTTTCTTCATTGTACAACTGTGAAAGAAGAGAAATCACACAGTCAGCTCCGCCTCCGTGTGTGGGTACAGGTCAACTACGAAATAAAATGGCGACACATCGAGCCATAGAGAGAAAATGTGACTGTAGTCGAAGGAAAATGTAGAATGCTTGAATGATTTTGAAGATAATGGCAAAACAAAATCCTCCACTCACCTCCACAAGGTAAGGCAGGCTCTTCAGCAACTCGCTCAGAGAGAGGAACCCATATTCACATGGGTTGAGCGGGGCTCCATGGACAGTCAGGTAATGCTGGCTCAACTCCTCCACTTTGAGACCCCTGGTGACCTGCTGCTCCTCTTGGGACATGAGCAGAGCCAGCAGCTGGGAGGTCAGTGAGCGCAAAGACTTCCTGTTGATCAACTGCACTTCCCGACTCCCCGAGCCATCTGCCACCTTGAAATTGAAAGAATGCAGAGTTTGTTAATTTCTCTAAAAAAAAAAACACTGGACTTAGCAAGCGAAGATTGTACTCCAGTCTGTGTAAGCTGCACTAGGTCACTGAAAAGAATACACGTTTTAGGATGTCAAGAGTGGATTTAAAACATTGTTGGTGGGATAGTCAGGCAAATTGACATGTTCAAATGAGTTCTGAGGAATTCATTTCTAATTGCTAGACCGTCCTTTGTATTGCTAATGCCACACAAACTTGTGCATCTAGAAACAAAAGCATTCTTAGTTTGACCAGTTTACCTTTTGATCATACGTGCGAGTTGCAGCTTGATTTCATTTTGAGGCAACAATCACCATCTACTGTGCTTTCCTTTACCTTTCTGCTTTTGTCTTATTCCTGGAGCAAAAGAGCAGCTGGGAATTTGCTTTAGAGTCTACTTCAAATTCTGGGAAAGTTTCCAAAGGCAGAGAACTTCTCCTCAACGGGTATTGAAATACATAGACAGGCACATTAATCAGCTAGTTGGACTTGCCAAAAGAGCTGTAACATTGAGCGGTACAACACCAGGATTATTTTGGAGGCAAAAAACACACTGAAATACCTTTTTTTTTATCCATTAGCAGTTTCTTTACCTTGACAACATGGCAGAGTTTGGTCAGCAGAGCCGGCAGGGAGCTGGCATCGTAGTCCTGCAGGCGGAGACCATAACCGAAGGTCTTGCTGTACTCTTTGAGCAGCTGGCTGACGGGAAGGCTGGAGTTCTTCTGAGCCCGAAGCAGCTTGACCAGCTGAGCCGCCAGAGCCTTGATACGCTCCACTTCTGTCAGAGTCAGCACTTTCTCTTCACCACACTCCAACACCTGACCAGGCAGTGTTCAGGCAGAGACAAAGGAAAAGGCGTTTACACTTGATTAAAAAGATGATTCAATAACCCAGTTCAATACAAGCACATGACATAAGAGCCTGATCCGACACAGAAGTATTCTGTGTAAATAACAGTAGGAGGAGCAAATGCAATGGGCATGATGAACCATTAGCAAGTCAGTTTGAATTAGTACGTTTGTTTAATGAAGCAAATGGAAACGTACGACTCATGAATGGTCATCGTCTTGAGATAATATCCTGGACATGCAATCCTTTCTCTTGGCTGCACAACATGGACGGATCATTACAGACCAGAAATACACTTTAATTCCTCCTTGTTAAGGGTTGTCGCACCAAGGACCAAACAGTCTTTGTCACTCACCATCACTATGTTGGGGATTGCCTCGAAGAGCTCCATGAGCTTGGTGAAGCCATAGTAGCTGAGTTTGCACTGACGACCGAAGTGATGGTGGTACGTTGGGATGAACTTGCTGAAGGCCATTCGGCAGTGAGGTTGGTGACGAAGAAGGTCCACCACCTCCTTCCCAAACTGTTTAGTGCGCTCCATTTCCTCCACTGTACGCTCTGCAGGTACATAAGAGGGAATTCTAATCAATACAATTGTTTTTATATACTTTAAATGATCTGCTTAAAATTATTACGGTTGGTATACTCAACTTCGATATTGTTTAATACAATTATTTAAGAGTACTCAGTTACTTTTTAAATCAGTTTCTTCATAGAGATTTGGGATCATTACTTCACAACTTCCAAATAAATAATCTTAAACTGGTTTGAACAGACCTCTCTTGGGAACAGAGATCACTGTATCCATGTCCTGATGTGTAATAGTGATGGTTGTGTCTGGGATCTCAGTCAGCAAGTCCATCAGGTCACATGTGCCATAGTCTATTATCCTCCAGTCTCTAGAGAAGCACCTAATACACAAGATTACATTACAAACATTAACACTGATAATCCATTTTATATTTGATACTTGTATCCAACTGTTAATGAGCTGGATTCACAAGCAGACCCACAGGTAAACTGCTAGCATTTATCTGAATGAAAACAAAATCTCTACAAAATACAACAGCATTGTAAAGACATCTTCAGCTCCAAGCTATCATGACTGACCAATGGTATGCCTGCATGAAGTCCTTGATTGACACTTGTTTGCTGGCTTGAAATTTAAGTAGTTTGAGAAGGTCTTGGGTGAAGCGCTTCACTTGAGCACGATGAGTCAGAGTCAGTAAACGCTTGGTACCCATACCCAATATCTGGAGGCAAAGAAAATAAAAATAAACACAATATGTAGGATACAAACAAACAAAAGTACAAAGATCCTGATTAACCTTAATACCTGCAGGACATGTGGCACAGCCTCCAGTAGCTCCAGCAGCTTGGTGTAGCCATAGTCAGAGACTCGGCACTGTTTGGCAAAGTGATGGTGGTATGAGGGTATGAACTTGCTCATGGGCATGAGGCAAGAAGGCTGACTCTTCAACAAGTCAATAATCTCACGGCTGAATTGGATGAGCTGTGGGTTGCCTACTGGACTCTTGCAGCGCTGAATCCATGGCTCTACATGAAGTATAAAAAAAAAATGTAAATGTCTGCTAAAAATAGCACTATGTATAGCATTGTAAGAAGCTCAAACATACAACATTTTGAATGTTCCTACCAGAGTTTGGTGCTGGTGGTTTGTTGTGGATCCACTTGATGACTTTGAAGCCATTCTGAGCTGTGACAATTGTGATACTGGGAACACAGGTAATGAGGTGCTCCAGAGGAACACCATCCTCCAGCATCTCATTGCCCAGCTGCAGAGGGCTGAATTTTGCTGCATAGCAATCTGGAAAACTACAGGGAAAATATACTACATTACAAACTTCATAAATGTTAATGTAATAATACATTAATTAAAGAGCTGGTTGTAACCTGAGTAATGGAAGAGTTCCTTCATGTGACTGCAAAAGACTGTGGACCTCTGATGCGATGGTGCTCAGAGACATCACAACAAAAGGTATTTTATAAGAGTCAGGGTCAAAGTCAGCCTCGCTATGAAAAAAAGTAAAGAAAAATTAATTAATAAGACAGACAATCAGTTATGGAAACAGTGGGGACATTCCGCTTCAGTTGTATAGTTCAGAGAAAGTGAGAGACAGGAACATACTGGGTCACGATGCTACCAGGTGGCCAGCAATACAGGCTTACTAATAAACAGGGCAAATACCATTTTAATACATATAATTAAAACATTTCAACAGAACAAGTTTCAAAGGAAGGAGCCTGCACCGTAGTGCATTTCATTACATATTTTGAAAATAAGAAATTAATAAGAACATTATACTATGTGCAAAATGGTAATAACCTGAAGTCCCGCTGTGTGTAGTGTTCTCTGCAGACAGGTTCATGGTACTCCAGCTCCTCAAACACCACGGGGCTGCCGCTAGCAGAGGAGCCCTCCTGGGACTGGGAAGATCCCAGTGGACTCTGACGGATTTGGCTGCTGGGCAGTAGGCACACAAGCCTTGAGCCTCCCTGTTCCCGCATTGCCACCACCTCCGGTAGTCTGTACAGATCCCCAACAACAAGCTTACGGGAATATCTGGAGCGAGAGAGGAGCATATAGTTTGTCAGCACAAACTATTCTGACAAGCATATAATCATTATGGAATTGCTATACTCAAAGTGGAAAATGTGTACAAGTAAAACTTTTCATGTTTGAATGCAAGTTGAGCCAAAGCGACTTACTTTTTTTCATAGATCTCTGTAAACTTGAAGAGGGGAAGGCAATTGGCAGGTGCATCTTGAAGAATGCTGATGATCTCTGTGCTGTATAATTGAAGAAAAAAGAAAAAAAAGCAAGAAATTTACCCCCACAGTCTAGACCAGAACATCTAAAAGAAACCCCAACTACATTTAACTGTACCTGAGCATGGAAAGGGTTTTGTTGCAACCACCAGTGATCAGAGACACCTGAATACGCTTTCCTCCTATCTTATAACGGTGCAGGCCACTGACTGCACTTATGGCCTGCTGCAGGGACAACATCTGGATTGTGGCCTTCAGCTGATAGTCCGTGTGGGGGCTAAGCTCCACGGCTTTCACCTAGACAAAACAAGTCACACCACAAGGAGAGGTTGTGAGATTGGGGTGAATCACGTGTCAAGCAGAAAATCTGCACACAAACCCATCGCAAGCGACTGTTGTTTTGGACTCAGGCATCTTTGATTAAAACATTTATCAGTAAATAGGCCTTTTTTCACTCACAGCGGCCATTTGGTATGCCATCGTAGGAAAAGCACAAGTGTTAGTAAGAATACCAACGATGACTGTTGTATTCAAGTGGTCCAAATGAGATTGAGCAAACATGCGCAATACACCAGTACCCTGAAATCAGATCAGCTAAATGGAATTTAACAATCATCAATTTTTATCTTTACACCTTTTCTACTGTGGCAAATCAAATATCTTCTGTGAAAAGAATATATATATATATATATATATATATATATATATATATATATATATATATATATATATATATATATATATATATATATATATATATATATATATATATATATATATATAAAAAATAAAAAAACGGAGTTGGGCTTACCCGTCCGTAACGGGAGAAGGTGTCATGCAGCATCTGCTGCAGATCCTTGCGGGACATTCTGTAGTCCAGGTTGGCCACCTGGACCTCTGCCCCATCCGAGAACGGTTCAGGTGGGCCTTCGGGACACGGGCTACGAGTGACAGCCAGGAGAGGTGAAGACCGGCTTGACAGGCAGGGCGATGCACTCCTTTTGTTAGAGAAGGGCAGAGACAACTTTGAATTCATATCTACCATTACATTCAATATGAAGTTTTGGAGAATTTGTATGCCGCATTAGCAGTATGCTCTCTGCAAAAACCGATGCTCCATGCTCATTTCTTCAAATATGACCCAATATGTCACCTGGATGACCAGGAGCCCTGAGACAGGATGAGGGGACTGAAGCTCCTGTGCAGGTTCAACTTGCTGAAGGCCGAGGGTGTGCTGATCTGGAATTCCCCTGAGCTCCTGTCCGCTTGTTCTGCAGGGGATTCAGTCCCACTGCGAGGGTAGGAGCCTTCTCTTCTACACGGAGAGATGGAAAATAAAAAAGGGACACTGTCAAGGCTTTAAAATGCTTTATTTTCATTTGCTACAGTTTGATAGACTTATCCTTTTCCTAAAATAAATATATCTATTTATCACAAATAAGTTTGTACTTAACTTGCTGGAGAACAAACATACAGCCATTAACAGATTTTTGGGGTTAAAGTACCTTAGAAAATAATGATTATATGCCTTATCAAAGGAATTTTCATCTCGTTAACAAATCACATTCTTCTCAGTCTAATAACCCCTTTCCCTGCGTGTACCTCCTCCTGTACATAGATTCTCCAGTGAGGCCAGGCCTGGACAGCTGTTCCATGGCTCCCGTCTCCCCATTACTGTGGGGGGAAGAGGAAGCGGCACGTCCCTTCTCCAGGTGGTGGAAGCTCATTCTGGACTTGCCCTCCAAGCTACCCAGCTCCTGAACCAGACAGAGGCAGCATACGTCAATACTGTAGATGTTGACTGGCTGGATACTGATCATGCGTTTGTGTACATGCATGCGCTTATGTCAGACTCAATGGATAAAGTCAAGGAATGGCATAAACTGGTATTCAGAAGTTTAGCTAGGGATGTACACTTAAACTAGAAAACACTTATGTTGTGCATCTCAGTTCTGTAGCGAGCTTTGCTATGGAAAGATTATGATGGATAATTGTCATGTTGTAGTTGACAAGTAGTCAAACCCATAGTACATAGCTGATGATAGTCATGATAATGTTTCTACAGTATTCCCATTGTGCAGGTTTAATATGTTTAGTGTTTTCCTTCAATTCAGGTGCTGAATGAGATTCATTTTGGACCAAGTCAATTTCTTTTTACTGTCCCAGTTTTAGTTCATCTATACAGTAATCAATTCGAGAGAGTCACTTTTCACCAGTCTTCCACACAAGTCTGATGGTTACAGTCAAGAGAAAAAAAAAGACATGCCAAGCCAGTCATACCAACCACCCACGGTCAGTTTGATCAGAGGAAAACTACAGAGGCCAAACCAAATCAGAGGCATGGCGCAGGTGACATGCATGAAGCAGTACATCAGCACTGATATACTGGTAAAAAACAGTCAGAGAAAAGCACACAAACTATAGGCTAATTCATGCACTAATATGTTGAATGACCAATGAATATGCAGGACAATAGGATACATGAAGCGCTACTGACAACTAATGCATGCTAGCACAGGCAGACAAATGAAGGTAAGCGAGCAGCTATAGGCGGTTAGTCAAAGCAGCAATGAGAGGGACATTGGGTTGCAGCCCAGACAAGGACAGTGGGCAACGGAGGTTATGGGGACGCAGGCACTGACGATTCTGCTGACCTGATGGGGCTTGGCTGAAGCACCACCGGGAGGCCCACTGCACCCCCTCCTGGGGCTGTAGGGCCTTTCAGGCACCGGGCCAGGGGCATGGCACAGGCGTGTTGCTCGCCGTGGCCTCCTGGGTGACCTCGGCATCCCCAGGGGCAGAAAGGAGGATAGGGATGGGGGTGGGTCAAAAATTAAATCCTGGTTTTGATAGGTCTGGGGCCGTGACTCAAGCTCAGGCTCAGGACTTGCATCGTCTCTGGGTCGTGGGGAGAAGGAGACGCTGATTCGGCGGCCAAATACATCCTCATTTTCCATTCGCTTGTGGGCACGCGCAGCTGCCTCAATGCTGCCAAAACGGAGGACTGCTGTGCCCTGGGCCATGCCCAGCACCTTACCGCCACAGTTGTCTGATAGGCGGCGTAGCCTGAGCTTCACAGCGTTCCGTAGGCTCTTGTCACAGTTGACAGGGAGGTTGTGCACATAGAGGAGGTTGAAACTGGGCTGAGGGAGGGGAGGAAGAGACAGCGTGCCTGTCTGGTTTGTATGATTTACACGTAAAAAATAAATAATAATTAAAGCAGTAGTCTTCCTTTTAGTTTAAAAACAATTTGAATAATGGCTCAGAGTAATATAGATTATGAAAAATTGTAATGACCCCTAAAAGGAAATTGCGTGAGTAACTAATTGTGATAACAATTTCCATTCCAACTGCCTTTCTGGCCTCTAGGTAAGTCCACACTGAAATTAATTCTCCTTGGTAACATTTGCCAGCAAGTACTTACCTTATTTAATACAGAGTAAACAACAACAACAACAACAAAAGCTCAGTCCTAGTGAAAGCATTTATGAGGCATACCTGTGCTTTGACAAGCATACGTGGTGGCAGATCAGCTGTGATCTCCTGGAAGGCCACGTGACGGTGGGCATGCTGCAGTAGGGCTGAAGATGTATGGCTGCCATGGACCAGGATTACCTGGAAACCATGCCGATGACGCAAGTCACTCAGCTCACTTGCAAAGTTCACATCCGCTAATAAAAACGAAGAGAAAACACGAGTCATCACAAAAAACCCTTGTGGCATCAAGGCTGTAGTGGATTAATGAATCCGAGATGAACTCACAGGATACTAATACAACAGTTGCAGGTGCCGTGTGGGTCTCAGCAAAGCGTCTCAGGCTCTGTCGAAGCTTGTCATCGGCAGCGTTCTTGGCTGTGGCGTTGATATGTGCAACAGTGACCTGATGCAACAAATTCATGTTTTTTGGGGGGAAGTTACCAGACATGCTTGGGTCATTTTATGGAGGTCAATTTCTGACCTAGAAATACCTTTAACATCAAATGGGTTGTTCTATAGCATTTGTTTTAGGAACGCTCTAATATGCAGTAGTCAATTTGGCACAAAATAAAATTCAATGGTGCAATACCATGTCAAAACACCTCATGTCAGTTTAGGCTGAGTGCCCAAATAGCATTTCATTTTTCCTGGCAGGGAACTTGGAAGTGCTAAACAAAGTTGAAAATAAATAAAGACACTGGCGAAGTGCTTTTCTTTAGGCAGCCGCATACAATCTCTCATTGAGTACAAATGGCATAAAGACATTGGTGCACAGAAATAAATGCTTTATGGACGCTCTACTAAATGTGCCCTAGCTTAAGGTAAATGTACTTTGAGGGTACCTGGCAGTTGTTAAGCTCTTGGATGACAGCTTTACACTCCTTGCTGATATCACAGACGCAAATGAATTCAGCCTCACGGTGACCCTGAAAGAAATGGCTGCGGATACGCTGGACCACAGCTCCAGCAGAGCGTCCACTCGGCACACTGCAGTTCTCAATGTCCCAGAAGACACCCACTGGAGGGATGTTTTCAGGACCGCCGTTCTCTGGTGAACCTAACAGTTTGCAAACAAATTCATTCTAAAAAACACACTCAACAGCTTTAAAGCATCTTAACACCTTAAACTGAATCAGTCCAAACAATATTCCACAAGACCAACAGTATACATGCAGGAATTACAAATTGTATAGCAAAGAGTCCACTAACCATACTTCTGGACAGTCTTGCCAAGGCTGGCGGACGGCATTAGCATCAGGCCATCAGAGGAGGTGCCACAGCCATTACAAATGGGAATAGGGATAGGAGCAGTCTGGGGAATAGGTGCATTGGGCCATACCTTTTCCAAGTCTGATGCCAGACCATTTATGGGCTGCAATTAGGTACAAATCAGTACAACCGTCAGAAAAATAAATAAATACAAAAATAAAACCAACATCAAGCAATACTACTAATATATCCTAAATGCATATTACAACACACAAAATACCGGTCTCGCATGGCAGGGTCATACACCCATATTATAGAATAAAGTTACTTACAGGATATCTAGGGTACACAAATACAAAAGAGAGGCCACAGTTATTGAAGTGAACTCTACCAACCTTCAACAGGCACTCCTGGCAGTAGTGTGCCCTCTTCACACAAACCGTGCGTTCTACATTTAGGTGCATAGGATTAGAGCAGAAGTGTGCTGAGGTGGTTGTAGTGGTGATGGTCGGGTGATCACCGAATGTGGTTCTCTGCGATCTTCTGGCTGATGGGCAGCAGTCCACACCACAAGTGTAGTAGCCAGAAGAGGCCAGGCAAGAGCCATGCAAGGGAGTGGGTAGAGAGGAAACACATGGGAGAGGGGAAGCCAGGGGTGCTGAGGAGTGAAACAGGCTGGGTTGACTGCATGGAAGAGGTACAGCTGGGTATGTGTGGAGAAGCCCTGAGCAGCAGGAGAGGTAGGGCTGTGATGAAACCGGCTGAGAGGTAGCGATAGAGGACAGCTGAGGTTTGTAACCAAGAGTGGGCAAAGAATCAAGAACTTCACCTCCGCTCCTGCAGCTTATGCGTTTATACTGATGAACAGATGAAGCTACCGAGCAAATGCCTGACCTGTCAATACTGCTGGTGCTGATAGGTGTTCCCAGAGAGCCTGGGGCCATATAGAGCGAGACAACTCCAGCAATGCTGCTGCTGGTGGTACCAACAACACTTCCACAACCTGATAACCCATAGCCATCTGTGCTGCAATAGTCACAGTGCGTGTAAATGCTTACTTGAGGGCTAGCCCCTTCTTGTTGCAGCTGTGATTGTTGTGGCTGCTGAAGAGAGTCTTGTATAAGCGGAGAATGAGGCAAGCAGGGAGGAGGCATAGGGAGAGGGGCCAGAGAGAAGGGCTGGGATGATTGGGAAGAGGATGTATGGTGTGGAGGAGGAGGGACATCTTTCAGTTCCAGCACAGCCTTTCTGCTATCCATGCAAGTGTTCTGTAACATAAAATGACCAGCAGATTATTTCACTTTAAGTAACAATGTTCTGTTGATCACTGTATATCATTATAGTCACTTGTTAAAATTGTCTGCAAAAGGCAAACATTTAATCTAAATAATCTGAATGGGTGCGCAATGGTGTCAACAGCACCGAGATAACGACGCCAACTATATTTAACAACTTCACATCGCTCGTCATGGCCAACACCAAATAGAAAAATGTACCGTGCCATCTCTGTCAACACTTGAATGATGCATTTAAAGTATAGCCCAGCCTCTCCAAATCTGCTGCTTGTTTTACCAGCTGATAATAGTTATTATGCATGTTACAAGTGCACCATTACAAAAAAAAGACTCACTGCTTACAGTTTATGTAATTGTTTTAGACTATTTTTTTATTTGATGCTAAAAGGATTATGACTATGGAGGACCGGAATTGACTTAAGTATAAATAAATAAAGGAATAAATAAATAAATGCTTAAATAAATGTATAAATAAATAAATACAGGAATATATAAATATAAGTTATACCTAAACAGGACATCATTAAATAAATATATTTCTACATTTCTGTATTTCTTCATTTATTTATGCCTGTATTTATGTGTCCACAGGTATTTCTTCATTTATTTATTTATGTGTCCTTGTATGCAAATGAGTTGGGGCGGTCCAAACCTCATTGTTAAACAGGATTGGTCAAGTAGGGGAGCAAGCCAGAAGCAACCGATCCCTGGCACATGGCCCCTGTAGATGAAGTCGAAAAGCTGTCTAGGCTAGGGTGACCATATCCATAACACCAAAAAGGAGGACACTATGCGGTGTTTGTGAGGCTGTGAATAATTGCATAGGAGGGGTGCAGTTTAATTTTATTAAGTGTGAAGAGAGGGGATATGAGCCCGTTTTACTGTAATTGATCTCCTTGGAGCATACCCTGCTTTATCAACTAATTAATATGTATTATTTTTTTATATATATATATATATATATATATATATATATATATAAAAAATTGCAATCAATTCGGTAAAAAGTAATAAAACACCACTGTAGTTCAAAGTAAAAGTTCAATTAAAATCTTAAGTTATGAATCTTAACCTTTCCCTCCGTTAAACTGATGTAACGTTACTGTGAATAAATAATAAACTAATAAAGATTGCTCGTTAGATACTCAAAACAGAATTATATCTCATGTTTAACCGCTACGGAGAAATCGGAGTCAACGGATCATTTCTAAAAGTCCTGCCGGGATCAGGCTGCTCTCGGCAGCAGGCTGCTGACGGCCCGGTGCTGCGGGACTCATGGTCCCGCGAGCAGGAACTCAACTCGCCGGCGTTTTTTTTAAGTCGGCTGATTCTTGAATAACCGATCACAGATTTGATGCTTAAACAACTAACTTCCCGCCTGAAAACATCCTAAAAGTACATGTTGTGACTCAACAACAGTAGTATTCAGAGAATGTCAACTTTCAGTTGTGAGTTTCCTCATCAAGTACAGAGAAGAACGCTATTGAGAAACGGCTGCTGGAGACATCTTAACGCTGATTGGCCAAGACTCATCAGCCAGCGTTTCTGAGATTGGAGTGGTCGTGATGATCACGACCACTCCAATCTCAGAAACGCTGGCTGGCCAGTTCACATATTTTGATTTCAAAACGGTGAATTTCGCCGTAAGGTGACAAGTTTGCAGGTATGCAAAAAGGAGGACGCCGGACAGGGCATTGAAAATCCGGACTTCCGCTAACGGTTAGCTAAGCTTGCCAACTTCAACAACATGTGCAAGGCAGAAGTAGTAGAGCATAACATACCAGGAGCGATCACACTCCTGTGACCAATCATGCTTTAGACAGAGGTTCAGACCGCCCCAGCTCATTTGCATACAAGGACACATAAATATAGAAATAAATAAATGAAGAAATACGTGTGGACACAAATACAGACATAAATAAATATTGAAATACAGAAATGTAGAAATAGATTTATTTAATGATGTCCTGTTTAGGTATAACTTATATTTATATATTCCTGTATTTATACATACATTTAAGCATTTATTTATTCATTCCTGTATTTATTTATTCATACATTTATTTAAGCATTTATTCCTGCATTTATGTATTCCTGTATTTATTCCTGCATTTATTTATTTATAATTAAGTCATTTTCCGGTCCTCCATATAGGACATGTATCCCTGGTTGAGTTTCAAATGTAACAGTTGATTACAATTCATGTTAAGGTAATATAGATGATAAATATGAAATAACAAATTGCACCACATTGTTGCCTCGAACCGTATCTCTGATAACAGGACTGAATTAATGTCCTTTTAATTGAGAGTTCACAATGCAGATTAATTAAACTTCCTCCACTCTCCCCTACATGCCTGTGTATACACACAGAAATACCTACTTCTTTGTCTGCCTGATGAGCGGAGGTAGTCTCATTGGTGGGGAAGCAGTCTTTGAGTTTCCATAGCAGGGTTGAGGCCTCCGTTTTGGGGTGATTGAGCCATGGGAAGGGTCTAGAGCTGCATATGGATCTCTCCTTTCCCAGTCCATCCATTATACATCCCAGAGAAGTCTTCCACCATACTGTCACCTCTCTTCTCTCTCATGCTTTCCTGTGAAGAGGAAACGAAAGTTAAAAGTACAGACTAGTTAGATGCTCTTACGTCACCTTTCTAAGAACCGGTGCGTCGGTAACGTTAACGTCAAGTAAAACACTAAAAAACGTTGCGCTAAGTTAAACCTTACCGACACATCTAGAAAGCAAAGGTCGGGTCCACACAGGTCATGAAGGTGCGTTTGAGTCAACGCCGCTTCGTAACGAATGTACCAACTAGCTAGATAAGGAGCACGTCATTATGTACGAGACACGAGACTGGGCGAGGTTGGACCGTTTAACTTGGCTGGAGGCAATTAACGCAACAGTGCCGTTTCACCAGAAGAAAAAAATCAAGTCAAGCAACCGACGTTAACGTTAAATTAGCTCCAAGCTAGCTCAGGTTCCCGTTGTTCCCAGTGTCTCAGCCGTTGTTTACGGCGGAAGTAGCGTTAAGTTAAGAGCTAACTTAGGTTAGTTAACTAGTAAGACTGCCAGCTAGCGGGAATGAGCTGGCGTTAATGTAGTTACGTTAAGGTTAATCGTTTGCCTGGAGCTGGCGTTAGAGTTACAACAGACACCATTTGTTAGCTTGTTTAACAGACACCTAACTAGTTAGCTGCTATCCCCACATGCTACCGTTCATTTTCGTTACGGTGAACATTAATATGATTATCTTATGGCGAGAAATGTCCTAAAACGTGTGTTGCTTCGATACCTGGGAAGGTCTGGTCTTTCACATCCTCCTCCAAAGACTCTGTTGTTCTTCCTATCGAGCGTTCAAGAAACCCCGCACCTTTTTGTAACCTACTTTTGCCAGAAAGCACGCACAGCTGTCGCAAATGTTATTGTTATGACTGGCACGCGGCTGATATATATTTGCAATAATATAGCGTCATATATTCTTTAAAATCCAGCCCCATTTCCAATGAAACTAAATTAAATTAATCAAAATCTAGAAATACTATTTTTTTGGTGAATACATTTGATAAATATAATTAACATTTGAAATTGGGCTAAGAAATGTGATAGAAAATCATGCATTTTATCACTGATACAGCTATGATCCTATATGATGATATATCTCCCTAGAAAATTATTTTAGACCTTTTCTGTTATTGCATGTACTGAATCAGATTTTCCATTTGACATGTATTCTGTTTGCATGTCATTTGTTTGAATCAACAAACAAATGCAAATAAAAGTAAATACCTCGTGGTTGTAAAAAGGTATAGCAGCCCCTTAACCATTTTCTCTATTTCTTGGGATTGAGTAATTGCCTTCCAGAGAAAGTACATTTACGGAAGTAAATAGAGTTTTGAGTATTTCCATTTGCTACATTTTAGCTACCTCTAATTCACTTTATTATTTTTTTACTGAGCTACATTGATTTTCATTGCTAGTATATTTTACAAAACACATGCATAAACATAGTTTGACCATCTTAAAATAGTTTGGATTAAACCAACCATCAATATAATATTCCAGTAATATAATGTATTTATAAAACTATTATTGAGGGTTATTATATATTATTATTATTATTATTATTATTATTATTATTATTATTATTTTTCTTTATATCGAATTAATTATCTGATTACATTATACAAATTTAGGATAGGAATATATAAGCATTATGCTTATATCTATACCTTTTCAGTCTGTCTTTTTTGTACATTGGATTGCGGCTTTACTTATTGTATTGCATGTAATGATTGACTAAATAAAAAACATACTACATACTACTATTCTGAATTGAGCCATTATGTATGATTAAAAGTTCTCAATATGTAGATCATTTAATTATTCATTTAATTATGGAGAAGTCACTCAAAATGAAAGGCTTTCATATTATTCGATGTCACTAAAGCAGCATTGTATGTGATCTATAAATGCATGATGTTGCCTGACAGGTTCACTTTACGGCACAGTTGCGCCCTCTAGCGGGTTGCAGCCAGCCAGTCCCCGTGTTGCCTATATGTCTGGGCCACAGTAACGGGACAGCAGGTTCAACCATCAGTTGGGAGTGGAGATGGGTAAACAATAACGGCTCCGTGTTTTATACATTACTTATCTTTCTACTCTGCGGGAGTTTTTTTATTTGTATTATTTGAAACCTCAGACGCAGTTCGCTTTGGGCTAATTGAAAATAGACTCGACTCTTCCGTCAATTAGACAACACCGGCTTTTTGTTCCCATCCGTCATGGCGATTGCCCACCTCGCCACCGAGTACGTCTTTTCCGATTTTTTGTTAAAAGACCCCACCGAGGCCAAGTACAAAGGGGTGCGTCTGGAGCTGGCGGTGGACAAAATAGTCACGTTTCTGACGGTGGGTCTGCCTTTGTTCCTCATCTCCCTCGCTTTTGCGCAAGAGGTGTCAGTTGGTGAGTTGTTGAATTTGTGAACATCCTGTCAGGAGCAACCTCCATCATCATCTGAGTTTATAATCCTGTCAAATTTCCCTCACATAGAATAATGCACATCCTGCCTGCATGAGCTTCTTTGTCCCTCTCCCGCTGCCCACTGCTGTAGCACGTTTATTCCAATGAACCAAATTTAAAGGCAGTGGCGGATTAAGTAATGTGTTCTGCATGACTGGAGGAGAGTTATATTCAGTAAACGGCCAGAAAAAGAGAGGTGTGAATGTTGGAGAAGGTGTGGTTTAAGTCCCCACCCTTCTGGTTATCTCACGCCCAGACAGAGAGGCAGTCACACTGCCGCTGCTGCTGATAATGATAATGATGGTGGTGATGATGATGATGATGGTGATGGGAACTTTGGGCATGGCAGTTTATAAACTGGTGCTTTTTGGAGAAAGGAACAGGAAATAGCTCACACAAATTAACAGAAGGTGATCTGCATTCCTCTTTAGTGTAAAACCAACAATATATACAGCTTCATCAGCAGTTTAACAAATCTATGTAATCCTCTGAGGTCATAATACCCTCAGAGGATACCCTGGATCCATCTCACCACAAGACTTGAGAGACCTTTTATTGTGCAACTATGACGGAAAGACACAATTACTACGGTCAGCTTTTGTTTTCACATTATGCTAAAAAGGTGCATGCACATTATTGCCAAAATCCCACTTTGGTTTTACTTATTGAATCTATCACAAAGGAGATATGAGAACCTATGGCTTTTCAACATAAGACATATTAGATGGAGATGTCGGCCTTTTTTCACTGCAGCCATTCTGACTGTCATAGTAGGGAAAGCACAGGTGTTACTAATAACATTAACGATGGCTCTGTACTATTCAGGTGTCGCAGTAGGATTCAGTCTACTGTAATACAAAAATGTATTATCCATCCTAATTATACCGGTAAGGGTAGACTCAATATTATAAACACCACTGAGTACAACACAATGGGACTTTTTTCACAGCAGACATTTTACTCATGTTAAATTGATAAGTGGCTGAAAACATGTTGTCCTATGATGTGAATGCCCAGTGCTTCATTCTCCTACCACATACAAGACTGAATGTCATAGATGGAAACAAAAAGAGAATTCTGTAGTGAGAATGTGCTCATGTTGGTTTAAAGCATCATTCTGTAATATTAATATTAATATGACAGCCCCTGTGGTGCCAAAATATTACTGTCTGTTGGCTATCTGGGTCATTTGTGACTTGTTCATGCCTGATTGGACTCCCCTCTCACCATACAGGGGACGGCATAATTATTGACACAAAGTATGCTGAAAACAAACAAATTAGGCCATGAGTGCAGAAGAGGGAGGGCTGACAATTGTTGTAGTGTTTGTTTCTCTTTTCAGAATTATCCAAATGAATCGGATTAACTCTTCCCTTTCCTCTCCAAGGTACTCAGATCAGCTGCTTTGCTCCCACTAACTTCTCTTGGAGACAGGCCGCATATGTGGACTCGTTTTGTTGGGCAGCTGTACAGCAACAAGGTGACAGCTCACCACTATGGCTGCACAAGGTACAGACATGTGTTTTTCTTTAATTATCAGCTATGGATGCTCATTGACCATTGAGAGACAGGCTTGAAACTGACTACACAATGCTCATACAGTTCAAAAAAGAGAAATGCCTTCTTTCTAATGTTAAAGTTATACTAATGTAGGGACAATTAGCTAAATTGAGGGAATTATAGCGTTAAATTAGAATTATTCGGCCACCGATATAATCTCAGAATCAACCTGATAATATAATAAACCATTTATTTTGGTGATAAATCAAGATTATCTTAATGCACACATTAGCTATTGGAAATGGATGACCTGAACTCAAATAGATCAAAGAAAAACATATTTACAAGAGAGTTGATAAAGAGGCCAGTTGTAAATTTAAATTCACCTGGTCAGGAGAGAGGAAGCATATTACAAGCGTGTCTATCTGAATTTTAAGACAACTTCTTAAATGGCCATACATAGTTACTAAATAACTACCATGACTAAAGATCTGGCGTTCTGATGCACAGGAGTTTACAACAAGACCAAACAAGACATTTGTATCTCTAATGGTTGGTTAGATATAAATACCTGACATCAACACGCCTGCTTGAGGGAATTTGGTTATAAACAATTGCAAATTATATTATATTATATTAGGAATCATCATCCTTTTAATCCCATCTTGAAGAATGTTACATTTTTCTGTTGGGTGAAAGAAAGTCCCAGTCATGAGGGAGCCTGGGTAATGCTAACATGTCAACAGGGCCATTAGCAGTTCCTGGTTAATCCTGTCTCCTCCAGGAGGATTTTCATGGTCTTTACTATAAATACCAGTATTGGTCTGTTATCTAGTCTGAGTGCCCCCTAATGGTCTCACCACTAATTTACAGCTGTAATAAAAGGGATCACAGTCTGCTTTGGAGGGCACTGGAAGACATCACCTTTAAGCTGTGTCTGTATTCTGCTCCTGAATATCCAGAAATATTTTTTTGTCTTCTTTTTCTCATGCATCTTTCTTCCGTTGTCTCTCTTTCTGTGATTCCCGCAGTTCTTCCCGTACATCCTGCTCTTACTGGCCATCCTCATGTATATCCCGGCCCTGTTCTGGCGTTTCTCTGCAGCTCCGCACCTCTCCTCTGACATGAACTTCATCATGGAGGAGCTGGACCGCTTTTACAATCGTGCCATCAAAATGGCCAAGAATCTAGCATCCTTAGAAAGCAAAGGTTCATCTGAGGACATCCAGAGGTAAACACCTTTTTATTGCTCACTACGATGTCCTCTTTAGCAGGAGATGCAAGGATCTTTTTCAGGTAAATACTATGGCGTTTGCGTTTCTAAACACTTGTGTCTTCATGCAAAATGTCTTTCTCTGCTGCAGTGCTTTGGACCTGACCGAGGGTTGCTTTAAATACCCTTTAGTGGAGCAATATCTGAAGACCAAGCGCTTCTCTTACTGCCTTGTGGTCAAGTACCTATCATGTCGGGGCCTGACTCTGCTGATACTCCTGCTGGCCTGCATCTACCTCGGCTACTACATCCAACTTGTCTCGCTCACTGACGAGTTTTCCTGCGACCTGCGTACAGGGGTGTTGAAGAACGACAGCATGGTGCCGTCTGCTGTGCAGTGTAAGCTCGTGGCAGTGGGTGTTTTCAGGCTGCTCAGCTTCATCAACTTGGGGGTGTATGTGCTTCTTGTTCCGCTGGTGGTGTACGCTGCTCTTGGACCAGCTCGCCAGAGCTCCAGCTTTCTCCGGCCCTATGAGTTGCTGCCAGGCTTTGGTTCTTTGGGCGCGGTCACGCCCTTCTACAACGACCTCAGTATCTACCTGTTATTCCTGCAGGAGAATCTGAGCGAACTCAAATCATATAAGTGTCTGCAGGTGGGTCCAAGCACAGATACTGTAGGTCCAATGTTAGAATTTGTTATCTGCATTTGCTTTTGCTTTTTCTGTGAAAAATAAATAACGTGGTTTTTTTTACAGGTGCTTGAGTTGTTGCAAGAAGCTGGTGAAGAGGGGTTTGACACCATGTGTCTGCTGCAAACTCTGGGTCAGGTGAAGACTGATGTGATAGACAGTAAGAAGACATGCTTACGCAAGAACAACAAAGAAACTAATACATCCGAGGAATGATTCCTCTGAGGTAAGACAGACGATTTATTCTTCTAATGGAAGCTGTGTAACTTCATTGAAATTAACTGATTATGTGATGGATTTAACCTTGAACATGTTTTATTTTCCTTGTTACCAATTGATTCAACAGAAAAATGATAAGATCTGCTGTGGTGGAAAAGAAGATCAGTGAGACAAACCTGTGCACTTACATTTATCTGAATTGCTGGTGATGTATTGCCTTACAGCAGTGTAATCCATATCCAAAACAGAGGCTTCTGTATTTTGGCCAACGGACATTTTACTTCTCAGATATCTTATTTTTAGTAAATGAGAATATTCCAAGTCTCAAGTCTGAGGCGACATGCTGCGAATTCCTATCTTTTTCTATGGGTCATGCTACCTTTCTCTGATATCAGACAGCATTGTCAACTTGTTACACGTATTTAACTTGTTTCAAAAGTCTGGACCCAGGCAAACTTTTCTCAGGATCTCAAAAACCTTCCAATCATAATTTATAACATAATCTATGTTCCTTGGCCTGCAATCTGTACATTCAATTTCCATTTGCTAGAGTCCACTTCCTGCCCTTTATTTTAGAATAACACATGATTTAAAATGTATTTCCAGTGGTGGGATAATAAGAAGATGTTTTGATTGATTACAGTTTGTCGATCCAAAGTAAGCATACTATTGTTTGGTAATATAAGAACCACTAGAACCTGGACTGTAAAACATGTGATTATGTATGCATAAATGTGTTGTTAACAACAGGTGGTATAGGTATACTGTATGTGCAAGACCTTGGTATTACAGACAGATGGACTGATGGCAGCTTTGCATTTCATATGAAAGATGAATTATTATTCTTTGGGGGAGTACCATGTCAATAACAGATGGTGTCAGATGTAAAACCGTTCAGGCTTTAAGGGGCTTTCTACAATTAAGTTATGTTGTTCGCCATTATGTCGTTATTGCCCAGTACAGACAAGTCAAATGTGAATAAATTCCATGTCTCACTCCTTGTAAAATACATTGTTTTTCAGAATACCTGTGACCAGCAAAGTAGAAACTTCTGTTCATTACAATAGAATGCAAATAATTTCGCTGGAATAAATATGATACTTAAAAACTAATCGTGAATTGATCTTGGTCTATGGGGCATTGAGGCTTTACTTTGTGGTAGTTTTGTATTGGCATTATAAAGTATTCCTATGTGGAAACTAGGTGGGAAAAATATTGGAAACACCATACAACTGCTAATAGTCAAATATAGACAGACATCACTTCTTTGTTGTTCTTTGTTGTGTCGGACAACTTTGCCTTCACAGCCCAGTGTATTGTGTCGTGTCTAAAGCTCCGCCTTCCGCAGCTTCAAGTGCGTTCAGGGACATGATTGGATAAAACGTTGGAAACGTCATCTTTATTGTCCAATAAGTTTCGAGAAGGGAAGCTTCGTTTGTATTTGGTTGGTGAATCGAGCACCGTCTTAACGTAATGAGAGATTAGTTTGTACAATCGCAATACGTCTGTTGAACAAGTCTGGAACATTTAGTCTCAGCTCGTAAAATATTCCCGGAGCTACAGCATGTTTTAATAGTTCCCTTATATGCAGGTGAGTCTGATTGATGTTTGTATTTTTACTGTGTTGTTCCCTTACGTTAGCTAGAAGTCGCTTAGCTGACTTAGCTATGTTAGCCTAGTTGAAAAGCTTAGCCTTATGGCCAATACCGCTGTTGACTGTTAAAAGTTGCTAACGCGTTCCGTTCATATCTTTACTTCTTCGTACTTGATATAAATACATGCTACAACATGCTTCTGTGGTTTTAGTATATCAAAACACACATCGCTGTAGACTAACGCAAGCTAACCATGTTAGCATTCGCTAGCCGCAACAGTTATCTTGCTTGGATGTTTAAGATGTTTGTGCTCTTATGGCAGTTGTAGACCGTATCACAAGCTGTCACGTTGCTGTGGTTTACAGTTAGGTCTCCGATCCCCATCACCCTGACACAAAGCTGCAGACATGGTGGAGCCAACGTCACACAAGTTTGCATCACTAGCAGAGGAGATGGGCTTCTGGAAGGAGCAGGCAGAGGCACATCAGCAAAGGTAACACTACTAGACGTTAACATTAAGATAAAAGGCATCTGAAATAACAAGCATGCATGTTATACAGCATGGGGAGTGAGTGAGTGAGTGACTGGTGGTAGTAAACATTGTTTTGTCATCAGGGCTGATGAGGCTCAGGAGGAGCTGCAGGAGTTTCAGCAGATGAGCCGAGAGTATGAAGCAGAACTGGAAACTGAGCTGAAGCAGTATGAGGGTCGAAACAAAGATCTGCTTTTTGACAACAACCGCCTACGCATGGAACTGGAAAGCATAAAGGTAGAGCACCTTGTTTCTAAATAGCCCCCGGACCCTACAGAGCTTGACAAGCTCTGGTGCCCCAGTTACTGATGAGTGATGAAGACGGACAGCCTTTAGCTGACCCAAATTCAGTTTATCGTTGCTACTGCCACTAGGGAAAAACTGCCTCGCTGTTATGCAGCTGACTGCTATTTTTGTTCAGTGATTCATGGGGAAGAAATCATTAATGAGACGTGAATGCAGGATTTCCTAAAAGAAAAACTGGTTGTCGGGGATAAGGAGGAAAAAGAATGTTCAAAGGGAATTTTGACCTCGGCTAATGTCGGGAAAAATACACAGATCCTTCAAATTCCCGCAGTTGCGTTGATTAATCTGCCATGACACTCCGAAGCAGGCATTGGCATGTGAATTCATTTGATTTCTGTGTGCTGTTTGCAGGAGAAATTTGAGGCTCAGCATTCTGACGCTTTTAGGCATATCTCAACCCTGGAGGAAGATCTGGCACAAACCACAGCAGTAAAAGATCACCTGCAGAAATACATCAGAGAGCTAGAGCAGTCCAATGATGACCTGGAGAGGACCAAAAGGTCAGTTTCTTAAGAGGTCTTGTGTCATTGTCTCACCAATGGGCTTCAGCATCAAATGACACTACTGACCTCGCCTTTAATACGCATACACTTAGACTGTAGCACACATAACCAATATGCACAATAGCTCCAGTGTTAACTGTAATGGCCCATCCTCTTGTTCCCAGGGCTACCATCATGTCTCTGGAGGACTTTGAGCAGCGAATGAACCATGTCATTGAGAGGAATGCCTTTCTTGAAAGCGAGTTGGATGAGAAAGAGAACCTGCTTGAGTCTGTTCAGAGGTTGAAGGATGAAGCCAGAGGTACACGCACACTGCAGCTTCTCAAGTTTGCCAGAACTGCTGATCTCTGCAAACTGACACGTATGCTTAACTCGGTGAAATTTGATAGCCAATGTATTTTGAGCACTTGAGGAGAATCATGAGGGTAAAATCGTTTTTTTTATTATTAGAAATGTAGACTGTCAGTGTGGGCTCAAGATTGTCTCTCGCTTGTGAAAGTGCAGATGTGCAGAGCACATGTTGATCAGCTGGCTGTTGGCTGTTCATCTTGTGGTGTGCTCAAGTGTATCTTTAACAGTAGAGTTGATGTTTGTCTATGCTAGGTTTTAAGTTGGCTTGGTATAAGACACTTACTTTGAATTGCTGTTTCTAGTTGAGATAAAAGTATGCACATGATTACCAGACTTCATGGATTATCTATTTGGCCTGAAATTAAATTGTTGTACTTTATGGAACGTGATGGAAACTGATGTTTTTCTTCAAACATGTGGCACTGGTATCTTTGTCATTTTCAAAAAGCTGACTGTTTACCTGCCTATTCTGTTTGTGTCAGACCTTCGCCAAGAGCTGGCTGTACGTCATAAGGATAGACGTCCGTCCAGCAGCCTGGGCAAAGACACGGATAGAGCAGACCTGCCATGCCCCTCAGTTGGTAACCCATCCACCCCCGTCACACCCTCCAAACCTATCAGCTCATTTGCCACGCCCCCTCCTTCCAGTATCCGACGAGGTGAATAGAAAAACGTTGACTACAGTAATAACCACAGTAAAAAGTGACTATACCAACTTAATATTAACATATTATGTGTTCACCTACTTGTATCTGTTTTGTTTTAGGTGACTGTCTAACAGGGACTCCCCTCACAACGTCTGCTAGAATATCTGCACTCAACATTGTAGGGGAGCTGCTGAGAAAAGTTGGAGTAAGCGATTTAAAGATGAATGGTTCAATCAATGTTTTTCTGTTCTTGTTTTTCCCATGTATGAGCTGACTGATGATTTTTTTATATCCCTGCCAGAATCTGGAGTCAAAGTTGGCATCCTGTCGAGACTTTGTGTACGACACATCTGTCAGCAGACCAGCCCTTCCAGCTGGCCCTGGTAGTCCTTCTTGTTTAGACAGAGGCTCTGAGATCCAAGCTAGCAGCATGAGCCCCCCTCCTCAGTACGAAAGGTGAGGAAAATAACATCAGTGTAACTTCAATTATTACATTGAAGTCAGTTTTTCTCATTAAGGATCGTCTTACTTCTACCTAAACATAGCTGCACCGTTGCTTAAACTTTCAGGGAGTTATTGTTTTATTGTGTCTGTAAAGCCAACAAATATTGTTAACAATAAGGGTGTTCTCAGTTTTATCTGAGGTTTGCTCATGAGTGTATGTGCTACATCTTGTCTTGCAGTTTAGTGAAACGGTTAGAGTTTGGACCGGCTCCTCCGAGAGGCGTCTCCCAGGGTGCTCAGTCTCCTCAGGGTGGGGTCAAGATTCTTCTATGAGAGAAAAGAGACGACAAACCACCTCCCTCATTCAATAACTGGACACCAACTCTCTGTCGCCTCTCCATCCTTAATAAACTACAGCAATGGGGACTTTGAACTCAGCTGTCTTCCCTTGTCGCCACGTGCCCTGCTGAACTCTTTTGAACAAGAAAGCCTCTCTCCTTGCCCCACATAATCAGCGCATGGACTTCTGCTGCCTCAGGCTAGTATCACACCATATCTATCAAAGGATGCAGCAGGAAGGAACAGAGAACCTACTCACACTATCTTCTGCTGTATCATTGACACTGGTGGGAGCATTTGAAAAAAAAATCTGCATCTACAGATTTATTTTTATTTTTTTGTTCTGTGGTGGATCAACGGGGCTGATGAAACATTACTCCTCCCAGGAAACACATTTAGGGTGGGAGCTGTTCTTGTCCACTGATCATGCAATAGGATGCTGAATAGGAGCCACTGGACATGACTGTGATAAAGGGAACAAGAACCTTGACGTATCATTTAAAAAAAAAAGTTTAGATTGTACAAATATTGTTTGTCAAAACCAAAGCTTTAAAAAAAAAAAGAAGAAAGGACGACTGATCAAAGATAAAAGTAATGAATGATTAATAAATAAATAATTTGATATAAAAACAAAACATGGTGAAACTTAATTATTTTTGTTTTTATATTCTTTAAGCTAAGGGCTCGAATAATGTAGTACTGAGCAACATTAACTTACCTCTGTTGAAATACTTTCCCCACGCCGAGCCCCCAATATTTGTTTTCTAGAATAGACTCAATATTTTCCCCTGCTACAAAAACGTTAGTCTCTGCCAGGATCTGGTGTCAGTATTTCAGCCATCGCTGCCTTCATCAGTGTCGTTACCGTTTCAGTTTGTAGGCCCTGCGTGGCCGTAATAGTTAAAATAATTGAACTCATGCTGCATGCCAGGCGTCTATGAATGAAATAACGTCACTTCCCTTCAGGTTAGTTTAATATCACATGGTTTTCAGTTTGACCCGGTTCTTTCGATCACCTCCTCAGACTGTTGCACAGACTCATTATTATCCGGTAGTCGAAGCTGATGAACGTAAAGTATAGGAATAGGTTTTCTGTCTCGGAGATGAGACGCTCATTTGTCATGCTGCAGATTTATGATGTAGTGTTACCAATAACTTTTATAATGATTGAAGTTGATTGTAGAAGTTTAGATCGGCACATTGTTCACTACTGAATGTATAGTAATATTCCCCTTTATAGGTGTGAGACCTCCCGACTGCCATCTAGAGTTATATGGTGGGCGAATGTGGATACCAAGCAATAATAGATTTTAACTATTCATCCAGCAGCTTATTTATCAAATAGTACAGTACATATTTGAAGACCACATTGCAGTGTAGCCTGTGTGTAAAGTTAACTAGTGGTTAATACATATGAGAACTGGATTTCCTGCTCCTCTTTGCTGTTTAACCTCCTCCTTGACTGACATTAGCGAGCTGTTACTGTAATCCACCACCACTGTGCACTGGGTGTTTGTATACAGCAGCACCTCTGCAACTGCTTCTGTATTTGGACTGTAAACTGTATGTGCCTGAGGTACTATACCCACTTTTATCCTGCTGGTTTGCAGTTTTTCTATTGAACTGAACAGATGAGAATGTTCTGATCTTTGAAGTTACTGACCAAGATGGAAATATTAAAAGGAGAAAAGCACATTTTTTGTTTGTTTTTAAAGATCTTTATTTCTTGTGCAGGTGGTTCAACAGTAAATGGATACAATTGGTGTCATGTAAACATCAGTTGATTACATATAACATGATCAAATGAGAATGAGTTAGTTTCTGGGTGATCTGGTGGCTTTTTCAACACGTACAGTAAATCAGGACAAAAGGGGGAGGAAAAAATTGAAAATGACGACGCCCAATACTGAAATCTGGCTGGTGATTTTATAGTTGAGGCTCCCTTAAACCCTGTCTAACCTAAAAAAAAAAACACGCTTGCTGAGCTTGAGGAAAAGTAATCTAAACATGTCTGGGCATGATGATAAATGATATAAAACCGTGACTTAAGAAAATGTTTAACAACTAAATATGTGTTTGTTGGGATACAAACAGCAGCACTGACTGGATGTGTAGAAAGACATTTCTATACTCTGCATCCAATCTGTCAGTGCTGCTCTGAACAGCAGTCACAGGCAACAGGGCAACAGAACAACAGTCGCTGATAATACAGATCCATATCCGTAGATTTACATGATGTCTGCTTTAAATTGTGGTGGCTTATTATGGAGACTCGAGGTTTTGCTGGCGGGTTACCGTGGTAATTAGAGGCACCTGTTTGTGTACAAAACTTGCATTAGAAGGAATCGGTCATTCAGTGCAGTACAAAGCAGTGTAACATAAAAAGGAACAGCAAATCACACATCAGCATAGCCACCAAAGCAACTCCCCTAGATATTAAGTCCTTCTGATTATTGTGTATTAAGAAAAAGTGCAGTGAAACAAGACAATAGATCGGTACACTATTGGATGTTTGAGAAAATATATATTTCAAAGTGATATGGAAGAACAAGATAGCATAATAGGCTTTGAAGTTATTCTCTGTTAAAGTGGCAGACGGTGCCCTGGTAGGTAATTCTGATATCTGGTAATTTGACGTCCCTCACTCCACAGACTTGGTTCCATTGAAGTCACTTTGGGAGTCGGCCTCCTCCTCTGAGGCGTCATCGACCACCCGTCGGCCGCCGCCCGTACGCCGAGCTGTGCTGCCAAAGGAGGGCTCATTGCCACGCCTGCAAGTGCCATAGAGATGGACACGGATACAAACGGAAACATATCCCAACAGTGAGAGGAGCGGTTATTTTACAGTTTTTGAGATGGTTAAGGTTTGAAAAACACTCTTGTGTTGATGAAATACAGAATGTACAGTTGTGCTTTGGTTACAGAGTAAGCACGCTGGTTATCTTTGTAACTCATTTGACTCCTGGCTCAGGAAAATGAGTTTGGTTTATGGCAATTAAACCAAGCACTGAGAAAAATATGGCCACCAGTTAGAAATTGGGGTAATAGAAAAATCACTTTCTCCACAAAACATTTGTGTTTTTTCTAAATGAATCATGGCAGCTGATGAGCCATATTTCTCTCAGTTAGGCCCAATGAAAGAAATGATAGCATTAAGAGGGGATGAAAAGTTATGGTAAAAATGGTGATGGGGCAACTTTTAGGCGCAGAGGTACCTGCTGTGTTACTCCTTGGGTTCAGGGTTGCCTCTGGAATAGAGATGGACACCATTGTTTTGCTTGTGCTCAGTGAAGGCCACCAAACTAAATTCCACGAACATTTTACTGCTTTAAATGTGTGTTTACAACCCTCTATATATGACTGTGGACTCTTTAGCACTCAAATGTAGGTGACCTGAGAACAGATATCGCTATTCGAGTAAATGTTTGTGTGTGAAATGAAACACAAATACACAGACATCCTCCTCTATTTATCATTCTGTTACTTTTCCTACTGCGGTGTGTGTCCTGTTGTAGCGTCACAGGAATAAAAAGGTGAATGAGACAAGGGGAAACAAAACAAAATAAAACTCTGCGCTTCCAAGAAGAAGGAAAGACAGACAGACTCTTTGGCACTTTGTTTTACCTAAGTTTGGTCTTAAGAGAGTTGACCTCACGGCTCATGGCGTCGCTGGCCTCGGTGGCTTCATCCAGCTCCCGCTGCAGCTTCCTGCGGGCGGCTGTAGCGCGCTGAGACTCCTCCTCTGACTCCTCGAGCTGCCGCTTCAGCTGCTTCATGCGGGTATTTGACTTTTCCGCCTGGTGAGCGAACAGAGGACATATGCAGACTTAGTACTCTTTCAACCGGCCATCCTCACTAACTGTTTGTGCACACCAGGAAAATGAACAGAACCAATGTGCATGGCTGCCTAGAGTGATCGTACCTGGTCTTTGTACTGCTCGGCCTGTTTCCTTTCATCCTCCACCTGCATTATCAGGTCCTTGAGCTTCTTGTCCTTCTGACGCACAGCCTTAGCCGATGCCTGCTTTTCCCTGAGAGAAGACGAAAGAGTTCAGAGGTTAACACAAGTTTAACTGTAGACAACTTTGTTTGAAGTGCACCATTAAGTTTCACGTGCGCTTAGGACAGAATAGCATTGATACTAGTCTTGCTGGAAGATGCAAATGAATTCCTTGTCGATTAGGTTGTACATGGAAATGTCCCTTCTGCCATGGTTTTAACTCATCAGTGTATGATAAAACCATTTGAAAAACACTTTGATCACTTTCGTAGTTTCCGACCTGTTTTCCTGCTCGAGCTGTTCCTCCAGCTGTGCCACTTTAGCCTCCAAGGAAGTGATAGAGGATTTGAACTTGGACTTGACCTGGTTCTCCATCTCCTGGAGCTTTGACTTCAGGTCCTTGTTCTGGCGCTCCATCTGCTGCCGGGCGCTCTCATTCTTCTGGGAGGTGCTGCGCTCTGTCTGCAGCTCGTTGTTCAGCTGATCCGTCTGTATGCATGCAAGGAAAAGGATGAGGCCTCTGCATGTTTTAAGCCCTTTATGACTCAAGTAGCTGCTACTGTCTGGTCACCTGCTGTGTGCTCTTCCTCAGCCTGTCGTTGAGGATCTCCATGTTGCTCTGCTCTTCCTCCAGCTCCTCCTCTAGCTGGGAGATCTTAGCTTCCAGGCGGCGTTTCTCATCTGCCAAGGATGACCTGTACACAGAAACAGGTGTAACCATCACTTTGTCTTTGGCCTTTATTTCACAGACTAAAGCAACAGTAAAATCTCCACCCACTTTCCAGAGGAGTTGCTGGCCAGCTCATCAGATAGCTCGTCTCTTTCGGCCTCCGCCTGCTTCCGTGCCCTCTCAGCTGCAGCCAGTTCCTAAAAACATGTTAGAGGTTAGTCCTTTATTTAAAGCCTCTAATCTCATCTTTGCTTATTTTATTTATTGTATGTATTCTTACCTCCTGTATCTGCATGAGCTCAGCTTCCAGACCCTTGGCCTTCTTCTCACTCTCCTTTGCGGTGGTTAACACCTCTTCTCTGGCAGCGCGGGCATCTTCCAACTCCCTCTGATAGTCCTTCATCTGCGCCTGGTGGGAGGAAGAGAAAGAGAAATAAGGAGTGCATCAGAAGGGGATTTATTGACCAGGTTTATTAATAGAACAGCACTAACCAGAGTTTTGACCTGATTGTGGATGCAACGCTTCCACATTTATTAGTTTCCAGCACATAAATGCTTTAGTTGTGCTGTAGTTACCCAATATTTAGTTTAGTTGAAAGATAGTACTTTGGAAGTGCGTTAAGTACACACTTCCTTGTACGTGAAGATACTAAATAATAACAAAAAGAAGGAAATGATACCTGCATCTAAAATCAGATTAAAAAAAATGCTGCATTTCATTCGTCCCTTCACTCTCACCTGGAGCTTGCGGAGCTGTTTGATGGCCTCATCCCGTCCCTTGCTGGTCGTCTCGATTTGTCCCTCCATATCTTTCATGTCTGTCTCCAACTTCTTCTTGGCAGCTGTCGCCAGGGCCCTCTGCTTACGCTCATCCTCCAGCTCTGTCTCCAACTCACGGACCTGCAGTAGGTATTCATCATTGCAGTCAACAGTGGTTCCTGAAACTTTTTCACACATTAACTGACACAAATTAGACCATGAACCCCAATTGATAAGATTTTGTCCCAGGGTACCTTTGGATGTTTTATTACAGAGAGTGTTTAAAGCCCATGAGCAAAGTCAAACACTCTCTCATTGTGTTACTTATGGATGGAACTATAGTGAAAGTAAATGATTCCCCGTGGAACCCACTCAAGGACCCATTACCTGCTTGACAAGCTGTCTCTTCTTCTCCTCTCCCATCTCATCTCGTCCCTGAAGGTCTCTGTCAAACTGGGCTTTCAGGGCCTGCATGTTGACCTCCAGGCGCAGCTTGGCGTCCTCAGCCGCCTGCAGCTCATCCTCTAGCTCCTCCAGCTGGGTCTTCATCTCTTCCACCTGGGCCTCCAGACCTCGTTTGGACTTCTCCAGCTCATGGACCTGCCATCAATATTTCGCAAAATTAACAACTATAGTTTGGTGTAAATAGCATAAAATGAGAAGAATCAAACCATGGACTTTCAGCCTCAAAAACATCTTGTCAGTCCAATCAGTTAGTGATGTTTTTAATGAAATATTTTCCAGCACTAACATTTTTTCCCACATCATCCTTGGAGCTGATCAAGTCCTCCATCTCCATCTTCAGGGATTTGTTGGCTCTGTCCAGCTCTTCTTTTGAACTCTGGGCCTCTTCCAGAGCTCTTGTCAGGGACATAGCCTTGGTCTCCTTCTCTCTGGCCTCGGCTTCAGCTCTGTCTCTCTCATCTGCATATTTACTGGAGATACTCTTCTCCTCAGCCAGCATCTGAAGACCAGAGAAGAGGGAAACCCATGGATGAAGTTTTTTGGGGTGTTATGACAGTAATCTCGTAGTGTTACCAGTTTTCTTATTTCGCTGACCTGGTCAAACTTCTTCTGCTTCTTTTCCAGGTTGGACACATTCTGTCTCTGGTTGTCCAGGTCCATCAGCGTGTCCTCGAGCTCTTGCTGCAGGCGGTTCTTGGTCTTCTCCAATTTATCATACGCAGATGCCTTCTCCTCAAACTGGGTGTTTGCTGCCTCCAAATCTCTCTGCATACGTTTCTTACCTTCTTCCAGCTGCTCGATGTTTCCCGTCATTTCATCTAGCTTCTTCTTCGAATCTGACAACTGTGCACAGAAGAAGACTTTAAGGCACTAATTGTGAAGACGATAAATGCATTTTATTTTTAGCTTTGTTCATCCTCTAATGTTTTTACTAAACCTCCCACTTGCATCGCACCTACAGTAAAACGTCACTGAAATTTCTCTGGAATGTAAATTAGCAACCCCTAGTTTGAACTCTGACCTGGATGTTGAGGGTGGAGACGTGTCTCTCCACATTCCTCTTGGCCTCCATCTCCTCTTCAAGCTGCTCCTGCAAGTTATTCTTGTCATCTTCTGCTTGCCGCAGTTTTGTGGAGAACTGCAGTTTCTGACGTGTCTCCTCAGCCAGCAGCTCCTGTGGCAGAACACCAGGTCAAAGGTCAATGCTTTGATTCTGACCTTTTGGTCAGGAAGCATTATAGTAGTAGTAGTATATTTAATTGTCACAGTAAAGGTACTGTATGGGGATTATATCATATGCTTATATCATATAGCTCTAACAATTCTGCTAAAAGTCCAGTTACCTGTGAGTCTTGGAGTTGGGCGCTAAAGCTGGAAACATCTTTGCTTAGTTTGATGTTCTTGCCCTCAGCTTCATTCAGTAGGTTTGTCACACTCTCCAGTTCAATCTGTATCAAGACAAAGATACGATTTCTGGGACTTTCATTTTCAGCACATCAATCTGGTAGCTTTTAAAAAATGTTTTTTTTTTTAATGTGCAGTACTGATATAAATACTGAAAGTAATTTACAGTGATCTTCGAGCAGCGGTCTCCCAGCTCGGCCTTCTGCTTCTCGCTGTCGGTGAAGCGCGACTGTAGATCTGTCACCTGACCTTCCAACTTCTTCCTCTTGTGCTCCCCGTCTTGTTTGGCCTGGGTGAGTGAGTGCACCTCTATGGTTAAATCTGATGTCTCCTTCTCCAGAGCTTGTTTGGCCTTCTCCAGGTTTGACTTCACCTGAGCAGGAGAGAGAAAATACAAGATCAATATTCTGTGTATCGTACATATGAAAAAAGGGGGAAGATTGCCTTTCAGAAACAGTATGAACTTTACATAAACAAGCTAAATGACACTGTATGGAATGATGCAGGCGTACTCGTTTGGACTGCTCCAGCTGGTCTGTGAGCTCCTCCACAGCCTGGGTGTGTTTCTGCCTCATCTCCTGTATCTGGGACTCGTGGGTCCGGTTCTCGTCATCGATGGCTTTCTTCAGCAGGTTCACCTCCTGCTCACGTTTGGCCCTGGATGGATGGATCATGCAGATGTTTACTTGTTTTACAAATATGACAAAGCTGTCACTTCTGTTTTACACCTTTATTCTACAGGAACCTTCGAAGAAAAAGGCAATATTTATGTTTATCAATGTAATAATTATTTTCTCTAAAACCTCTACCATAGCCATACATTCTTAATAAATGATAATTGGATATCATTATATTTGTTTATGTCAGTATCGTATGACCGACCTAAGTTCCTGCTGTGTGGCAGTGCTGTCCAAAGTGTCCTCTAGCTCAGACTTGAGGGCCTCCAGCTCCTCCCCAAGGTCCCGTTTGATCTTCTCTGCTTTGTTCCTAGCCGCCCGCTCGGAGTCAAGGTCCTCCTGCAGGTCGGAGATGTGTCCCTCAAGCTCTCTGATCTTTTTCAGAGCATTGTTCTTCTGAGCTGTCTCATCTTCTAACCTGAGGAGGAAGAAGAGTTCATCGAGGAGGATATTTGTTAGCATGACTGAGTTGCAGCCAAGAAGTTACATTTTAAAGTGCTACTCTGCCTCAGATGAATTGACTTACTGGGCTTTGCAGATTCATGCGTATTGTATATGAAAGCTGTAAATGACTTCTTCGGACTTTACCTGGCCAAGGCGTTCTGTAGCTCCTCCTCTTTCTTTGCGAGCTGGGCTTTGAGGTCAGCGATCTGGGCCTGCAGGTCGGCTATCTGCTCCTGCATGTCATTTGACTCTGCTTCCAACTTACGCTTCGCCTTATCCAGCTCCTGACGACCCTTCTCTTCCTTTTTCAAACGGACTATAAGTACAGCAGAGAGATAACAATAATTATTGTCTTTTTTATGAGTATAGCTCCGGTGGCAACATAATGGTTTTGAGGGTGTTACTACCCGACGATCCATAACAGATGATTACCTTCTAGTTCAGAGATCATGGACTCGTGTTTATTTTTTAGCTTGGTGAGGTTCTTTGACTTCTCCTCTTCCTCTGCCAGGTTGGAACTGAAGTCTGCAATCCTCTCCTCCATCACCTTCCTCTCCTACAAAACAAAGAGTTGGTAATCTATTTGCTGCAATCCACTTTCTCCTATTGACATATTAACTATCTTAATAACTGACTGACCATTAAAAATGTCTCAGATAAACTGTTTGTCCAGACTTACCTTCTGCAGCTTGTTGTTCTGGTCCTCCATCACCAAGATGTCGTCCTCCAGTTTTTTGACCTTCCCCTCACTGGTAACCTTCTCCAGCTGCAGCTTTTGACGGGCATCTTCCTCCTCCTCCAAATGTTCTTCCAATTCCTACAAGAACCACACGGCAGCATTCACGTTCTGCTGCTATTTCCTCACATTATAAGAGCATACATAGCTAAGCATCTATACAACAGCTACAACAAACACTAAGTTAAGAACAAGAAACAGATGTGTAGACCTGCATCTGCTGTTGCATCTTCTTCTTATCCACTAACAGCGTCTGAGCACGTTCTTCCTCTTCATCCAGTCTCGCTTCCATCTCATGGAGGATCTCCTCCAACTCCTGCTTCTTAGACGCCAAGCGAACCCTCATCTCCTCAGCCTCGGCATACAGCTCTGTCTCTGCTTGAAGCTGTTCCTGCAGTGCGTTCCTTTCCTCCAAAACCTGGAGCAGACAGATCAGATATAATTGGGCTCAACTTCATTGGTAGACCTTTAAAATGAGCTTATTCTTATTGGCTTTGTTTCACTCATGTATTAAATGAAACACTGAAAAGACTTTGAGATTTCGTCCTTTACCGATGTGTGTTTCAAGGTGATCTCCTTCAGCTCAACTTCAGTCTTCATAGCAATTTCTTTGGCTTTCACCAGCTCTTCGTCCTTCAAACCCATCTCTTCCTCCTGGCGTGTCACTTGCAGCAGAGGCTTGACCTGTGGTTCACATTGTAAAAATAGGGTAAAGGCAATGTAAGGCTGAGTTTGTAATTTACAAAAGTACACAAATAACACATTTTGCCTCTACATTACAAACATTAGAAAAGCCTAAAAAACTGGGTTTTACTGTGATTTTGTCGCGTTATTCTGCAGAATGATTAGCTGACCTTTGTGAAGAGCCTCCACCACTGCCAGTTCCTTAGTTTGAGGTAGGCAGCACAGTTCCTCTGGATCACTTTCATTGCTGTGAGTTGCTGTTGCCTCTTGGCAAATGCTCTTTAAAAATAAAGTGAAACCAATATACCATGTATGATACAAAGCAAACAGTTTCAAATTTATAGTGATAAAAACAAGTACAAAACGTGATGAAAGCCTCCTCTATTGTTACAAAATACTGTCTAAAAGACTAGATATTATTAGAATAAGTGGGAGGAGGCTTGTGCATTCATACCTTCTGGCCAGGAATCCTCTAGCCTGGGACTGGAAAGCGATGATGACCACAGTGATCTTCAGATCTCTCTCCTCCTCCAGCTGGGCCAGCACTCCTGTGCGGAAGAAGATCTTACTCTGTCCGATCCTGTACAGGTTGGGGTCCAGGTCCACATGCTTGATCTATACAGACAGGAGATCAATGAGAAAAAGGAGGCTCACACAGTCTATAAAAAACCTCTGAATGAACGTAAATATAAACATTTTAATTTTGTGAACTTATGTGTTTACCATGAGGCAGCAGGCTTGCTTTCCATCCATGAAACCTTTGGGGATAGAACCCGCTGCCAGGATCTCATAACTATGAAAAAGACACACATGTGCTTTGTAAGGTTTACAAATACAAATATTATAATTTTTAATGGCACTTTCTAAGTTGGTGAGTCTCCTCAGATCCCGCTCACCGCTGGCGAAACTCTTGGAAGAGGATTCTGTTGGGAAATCCTTGTCGGCAGATTCTGATCCCCTCCAACACACCGTTGCACCTCAGCTGCTCCAGGACCAGGAAAGCATCCAGCTTCCCGGCCTGAGAGGAACAGCATTTAAGTCTTAATACACTGGCTTTTATAAAATAATCTCACATATCACAAAATACTGCACAGTTACTGCTTTATGTGGGGATTTGTTTTCATGTTATATAAATCATGTTAAGGCTTTAGGAATGCAAATACGTTACAGACGGAAGTGCTGTATTTTCTTTTACAACAAATTATCCTACAGGGAGCCAGAAAGTGCACCCCTGGACAGATCACCAGTCTACCACAGAGGCCAACACATACAGACAGCTGACGGCTGCCTCCTGTTAATAAACAATATGACAAATTATTTTGTCATACAGATTTTTTCCTCTCTGTGTAAAATAGACTGCATGCCTTGCCATAACTAGTGTTACTGACACTGCACTTTTCTTTACCCTCTTCTCGTGGTTGGGGATGATGCATCTGACGAAGTTGGGCTGGGTGTTGTGCAGTGTAGTCATGAGTTTGGCCAGAGACTCCTTGTAGAGCTGTCCCACCGTGCGGAACATTCCCTTCTTGGTCTTTGAGCTGTCTGTCATCTTGGCTAGTGTGTCAAGACCCACCACTCTGTCCCCTGAAATAGACAACACAAAAGTTTGTTCACTCAACTTAAAAAAGTGTGCTGAATACAATGTGTTTTGTTCCTATTTGACTTGACTTGACTTTATTTGATATGGACATCACAGTGGCATTAGCATTGTAACATACATTCATGCACAATAACTAGATTCACTGTGTTAAGTGTTTGTAGCGAAACACTAATTTACAACACCTGGCCACAGTAGGCTTAGTTTTTTTTTAAAGAAAAAAATAAGAAAATACAACCACAAATACATCCACAGATACATACATTTAAAGCCCCTATGGGTACAGTTTTGACGGCAATGTTTCAAATTAATCTGATGGCGCAGGGTTTTATTTGTAGTAAATTAGAGAATCCAGAGGAAAATCTCTGCAGTGTTTGTCTTGCCTCTAGTCCATTCATCTCAATGTCAGATCTGTGGCAAGGCGGTGGCATGCATTTATGTCTGCCACTGTGTGACTGACGTTTTTAAATTCTACAGATGGAGGCTTTAACTAAAAAAGGACATCATTAATTTGAATACAGACAAAAATGTTGTTGCGATAGCAGTGTGTTTCACTATATACTTAGTTCTTATTAAGATGTTTTTTGACCATTTCTGTTTTATTGATACACTGAGACAGGAAAAGGAGGGGAAAGAGCGAGGGGATGACATGCAGCCAAATCTAATTGCATCAGTGTCACTGCACTGAAATCAGACCAGACTTCTCACCATCTTTCCAGAGGTCCTGCACAAACTGGCTGGAGGAGTTGTTGAGCAGCGATGTGACGTTGTCATTGAGAGGGTCCATGTTCTTTGTCAACCAGGCTGTGGCGTTATAGTCCACCTACAACAAAACAAAATTTCCCCTCGGGGATTAATAAAGTATATCAACAACATCAATGTTGATTGAGCTTCACTTACATATATAATCTTACATTTCAGCAATAATCTCAGCAATATTGTTTTCAATCATTTTACCCAAATTACAACTCAACATGATCATATGAGGACACCATATCATGCTTTACCATATTATACACACATCCCCTCATACTCACCCTCCCTGCATAATGGAAGAGAGAAAACTCTGTCTTGTCTTTGAGCTGTTTAGGTTTGGCAAATTTCACATGGTTCCCTTGTGTGTTTGAGAGTTTCTCCACAAAGGAGACATCGGTGGCTTTGGGAAACCAGCACTCCTCATCCAGCAGAGCCAGGACGCCTGGAGGGTTGTTCTGCAGAGAATGTAGTGATTACTAACTAACATGTATATTAAGATAACACCATACTTAATCACATATGTGCGTCAGGCAGGAGAACATACTTGGTTTAGCCTATTAAGGAAGTGGATTAAACTACACTGTGCTTCTATTGTCTCAAGGCCACTCACCGGCCTCTCGATGAGCTCAATGCAGGGCTGCAGGTCGAGGCCGAAATCAATGAAGTTCCACTCGATGCCCTCTCTCTGGTACTCCTCCTGCTCCAAGATGAACATGGTGTGGTTGAAGAGCTGCTGCAGCTTCTCGTTGGTGTAGTTGATACACAGCTGCTCAAAGGAATTGTCCTGCAAAAAACACAAAACAGAACTTAACATACATGCCTTTTGTGTTTATTACAGGTATAATATGCAGTACTTTTCTAAAAAACAATATTTAGACTCATACAAAAGTAATCCCTCTCAGTAATTGATGTCTGACTCAACAACGTGTCCAAACCTCAAAGATCTCAAAGCCAGCGATGTCGAGGATTCCCAGGAAGGAGGCTCCCTGGCGTTTGGTCTTGTCCAGGGCCTTGTTGACTCGGCCCAGGATCCAGCGGAAGAGTCGCTCAAACACAGCTTTAGCCAGGGCTTCAATAGCAAAGTCAGCCTGACAAATACACATCAACAGTAATTATCTACATGATTGAATGAAGTATTATTGTTCTTATGTTTCACTCCCTGTAGTACCTGCTCTTTGGTCTGTGCCTTCTGCACCACCTCTCTGCCCACTTTGATCCGAGGGGTGAGGATGGCACGTGTAAAGTCTGTCACATTGATGCCCTGCAGGTGACACACCTTCTGGGCCGCTAGAGAGAGAAGAAATATGGAGGTGCATTCAACACAAGAATGCTTTTTCTGTTTTTGTACATAATGCCGCAGTTACAATTTGTGCATTTTATATTGGTAACAAGTAAAGTGAGAAGTTGTTGTGTCTGACCGGTGTTGTCTGGCATAGTGGCCTGCTCCTGGTTCCTCTCTTTCTTGAACTCGATGTTTCCCAGCTGCATGACTGTGGAGCACACCTTCATCATATCTAAAACACAAACACATGAGAGTTAGCATCAAAGAAAAAACAGCAGTGGCACCTCCAAGCAGCCTATCAAACTCTTGCCAAGTAGAGTCAAGATCGCTGTTACCGACTCTCTCCTCGTCGGTGAAGCCCATGATCTTCATTGCCTCCATGGTCTCTTCATACATCTCATCGTCCTCCTGGCCGGTGACCTGAACATGACCCGCACTCAGGAAGCGGTAATTAGTGAACGGCTCCAGAAGAAGCTCCTCTGAAGAATGTAGCACACAACATCAAACATTTCATTAATGACTGATTCACTTTCTGTGAATCTGACAGTGACGATGTACAACAACATGGGAGGTTAACCTGCAGTAACTGTCCAGCAGGATGTAATATTACTGATTATGCGTCAACTCACCACGCAATTTGCCCTGGACACCAGCAATCATGTAGTAGAAGATGTGAAAAGCTCTTTCTGTCTTTGCTTGTCTGATACAGCGAGACTTCTCCAGCAGGTCTGAGAATTTGAGCTGTTAGAGAATACATACGCACACTGAGGAGGGTTCAATAGACCAAATCAACCTCTGTTTAGGCCCCATGCGAAGATGAAGAGTTCAATGCTATTTCATGTATAATCTGCCTCCCTCAATTTGATTAAAAATAGACTGATAAATAAATAAAGAATAATAATCTACAGATGTAACATTAAATTGGCAACACTTTATAAAAAAAGGTATGTTTTAAAACTTTTAATCTTTATCACATATAAAAAACATTTTATAATGGCCTTATAGTTTGAACTGATACAGAATTTATACTAAATACGAGATATCCTTCTTGAGCCGAACAAAAAGTGCCATTTGCACAAGCAAAAGTTGCTTTCAGAGCGTAAAAAAAAAACACAGACAGGATACACGTCTCAATGTTGGCTCCAACGATGTAGCCGGTCACTTCAAAGTTGATGCGGATGAATTTACCCTGTGAAACAGAAGATGTTATACTGTAATTTAAATGCTGTAATTTACAAAACAAGCCCCAAAGAATCATATTAAAAACAAAACTATTTCTCCTTCTGAAAATACTCACAAATCGGGAGGAGTTGTCATTTTTGATGGTCTTGGCATTTCCAAAGGCCTCCAGGATGGGATTGGCCTGCAGGAGCTGCTTCTCTAGCTCCCCCTAGTGACAACAGTGGTACACAGAAACATCACTATGACACATTGATGGGTTGCTGGAGGCGGAGTGCAGCACTGTAGGTGTTGATCAGTGGAGATGAAGTGGTTCAGGGTGGATATTGGCTGGGGAAGATTTATCAGAGACAATATTAATGAATATAAACTTTCTAAGAAGTAAATCCACAAGTTGCTTTAAGATGACAGTATAACTCCTTCCTAATCTTCTTTGACTTCTTTCAGTATATTACATAACAAAGACACGTGACCTGAAGACCTCTCATTTCATTTTGAAAGTCTTAAAACGAGGAGAAGCTGCTGTTGCTGGTGTGGAAACAGAGAGAGAGAGAGAGAGAGAGATGGATAAGTGAGGTTATGCTCGGAGAGACACGGTAGCCGAATAATTTTAACATTACACAACCTTTGATGAATACTGCCAAAGTATTTGCATTCAACGTGTCGGAAAATCAAAAATAATTCAGATTCACAAACAGCCTTCTGGAGATGTGATTTGCTTCGAGCGTGACTGCAGAGCCTGTGGACTGGTAGGTGGAGCTGGGTGATGGTCTTTAAATGAGGCAGACACTCCTTCACTCTGCATCGAGCTAATCCACCTGATCAAAGGGGTCTGTGTCCGCCTAGCATCGAGGTCAGGTGCTGGAGATCTCTACCTTAAAAACACTCCCTTCAGCTACCCTGTAAACGAGCTAAAGCCACGAAGAGGAGAGGGGCACGAGTGCTGTGTTAATAGTGTAGTAAAAAATGGCAACGGTGAGAGGAGAACAATGATGAAGATTAATGATGGACATGTTCAGACATTTGTTTACTTCATTGATCTTGATCGTGAATTCTTATTGTTTTTAAAACAAGGCAGTCATTTCTTTAAAAAGACTATTAGAGTCATTAAAAGTCAATCTTTTTTTATGTTTAAGGAACAACTGGGAAGATACAGACCAGCTGAAGAGGTGTAGTTCAGAGTTGGCAGAGCAGAGAGGATGGTCTTAGTCACTGGGAGAAAGAAAGGAGAAAAAGAGAAATAGAGTGCAGCAAAACGGCAAGAAAGCAAAAGAAAGCTGATAGGAAGGATTGTTCTTAAAACACTGTAAATAAAATGCTCAAGCAGATAACTAATGAGCAGTTGGCTGAGTCAAAATAGTGCCTGAGGAAGAGAGAAAGTGAAGGCAGAGAAAAGAGATAGACCCAATACTGTTTCTTTTCAGGCGAGGAGTCTTACAGCTGAACATCGTTTCCTCTGTGGCAGACACCCATAGGGGGACTGGAGCTAATACCAAGTGGAAGAATCGCTTTGACCCAACAAATGAATCTTTCCGATACCTTCACCTGACGCAAGAGCAACACCACAAACCGTCAACGCCTCGTCAGACGACTGCGACGCCATTTTACTCATCCTGACCTGAAGTGCTGTTCAAAAACAGCCGCAAGAATGTCAGGTGAGAGGACGAGGAGGAGGGGAGGGAACGGAGAGGAATCGTGGGGAAGTCGGTGTTTAATAGATCAAAACAGGACACGGGCATGCTCACACTGTGCTCGTTGATCTGTGAGAGACCCTGTCACTGCCGGGGAGGCTCCAATCTCATCTCCGCTGGCAGTGAAAGGGTGTTCATGAGAGGATGGTTGACACAAAACTCAACACGATGAACTAGTTCAGGAGTATGAAACACTCCCTTTCACAGTAACTGTGAGTCAGTACTATGATGATGGTCATGCAGTCTAAATCAGCTGTTGTTGGGTAAGTTACAGACACGGCGAATGTTAGAGTAAACACCTTCTAACTAATGAGCAGTAAGATTTGGGATCTCAACCCTTTGTGTCAACAAATCATCACAAACAGAAACAATATATTTGGGTAACTCAGTGACACTTTCTTCATGCACTTTTCTAACCTAAGGAAGGGACACACACAAACACTACACACAAAAACACACTCCAGGCATTCCCCTTTACTCACGTAGGCAAACTGTGTTCCTGATTGTTGCTATTTGGAGGAAATGGCGATATAAAAGGATTAAAGTGGGCAGTTCCCTGCATATGTTGAAGAGTGAGGGAACTGGCTGATATACAACATAATCTCTTCACAGAGATACTTACAGCACTGCTGTCCTTCTTGCCTTTATGTGAGGAGGCCACAACAGCCAGATACTGGATGACCTTCTTGGTGTTCTCCGTCTTGCCAGCACCAGACTCTCCACTAGAGAGGAAAAAGTGAGAGGGGGATTAAAAGATACACAGAGAGCAAGACAATAAGCAGCACTGACAGGTACTCTGTTCACAGTTCAATAACCCAGTTTAATTGAATGGAAATGTCTGTCCAATGTCAGACTCAAAGCATAATGTTATTGTTCAGTCTTCCTACTACACATGATGCCCAGATCCTTTGGCCAACTATCATGTTCATAATCCATACCTAGTCAGTGAGGTTATGTAATTTTTTTAATTTCTAAATGAACCCTCTCCTCCTATGTGGCATTTCTGACTTTGTTTGATAGCTTGTTTTAAGTTAGTTTTCACGCTAAGCTAACAGGCTGATCTTGTAGTAGGTACTCTCCATGCAAGAAAGCAAATAAATCTACCGCACAAAATGTCAATATATTCCTTGATATAATGGCCTTACCTCACACTGTGTATATATCTATAATAAAACCTTATAACGGTTACTAAATTATTGGGAGTTATATGATATTCTCAGACTAGTCAGAAACCTATACGTTAAACATGTACTACCTTTTTTAAGAGAGGTTTTATAACAAACAGAAGCAGGATCACATTCTTTCCAGAAAAGGATCCTGGATACTTAGAAAGACAAAGTTGAATGATACCAGAGCCACCGTCCAGCAGTCCAACACACAGAAACATCCTTCCATAAAAGGCTCGGGTGCTCCATGTGCTGGCAGCGCTGAGAGGAATCTAATTACTCTGTCCTGTTCAGGTTTGTGAGGACATGCGACATCCAGGCTCCAACTGTAGGGAGCCATTAGTGCAGAACACATTCTGACGGGAGTTTTTCCTCCAGATGGTCTTTTAAACTGTCACTTCCTGCGCGTCCTGCTTATCGTACAGCTTTTACTGACAATCATAAGATTGTTTTAAAGAATTTAATGGATTAAAATTCCATCAGAAGTACCATATTGCTAATATTCAGATGCGTAACTATGTTTTATCATGAATTTGGAAAATATTAGCTCTTCTTCTTGTAAAATATTGAATATTTTAAGACTTTATGAAACATATAAAGAGTGAGTTGAGTGTGCACCCTGTGATGGGATCTGTGGAGGCATTTTTTTATTTATAAAGAGTTACACACAAGGTTGACAACAAGAGTGGCAGACAACGCAAACAGTGTCCTCAGTCATCTGAGGAAAGGAAATTAAGCTAATTGAAGGGGAGCCCTCCATCGTTAGATGTGATGCGTTCAAGCACTCAGCAGGTTCAGAAAAGGCTGTGCATCTGTACTCTTCTGCAACATCCTGCAACTTTACGGCCACTATCTCTATTCCGTCAGTCCTGTCTTTCACACACACGCAATGGATATTAGACCAAGGAAACTGGTGACCCCACTGAGAAATGTCAACATCTCAAAAATGGATTTAGCAGCAGGCTCCCAGCTATTTCCCATGACAAATTCTTGCTACTGTGTGGAGGAATTTGAGGAATACAATCACTGCTAGTATTACCAGAATACACACAAATGCCTGTAAAAGCAAGCGAGGTGTCACTTCAATTGCTGCTAAGCATGAGACTACAAACTGCATTTCTTTGCACAACCTTGTGTTGTACAATGACAACAAATTAAAGATGAAACAGGAAATCCCAAAATGTTATGTTTCATAAGTCTCCCATGACAGCATATTAACACACACTTTTAAACCTCATGCATTATAGAGGTCCGGCCTAGATGAAGGATTGCTGTAAAAACAATATCAAAGTGCACACACGGTGCAATGAGCCACACGTGTAAACATGCAGGAGGACCGTGTCATACATGACATTCCACGTATCGCACCAGAAACATTTCTCCCATATAAGGCTCCAGAGGCCTGCTGAGAATGAGACCAGCTGGAGCTCAAACTGAACTCTGTTAGGGACTGACTATTGTTCCACAGAGAAGACAGAGTTTGTATTTCAGCTCTGTTGTATCATAGGACTTCCAGTTTATCACTTTAAACTTGTTTTGAATCGTGCTTTGTATCAAACATCTTCATCTTCACCAGAAACAAACAAATACCTCCCTGCACAGAGACAGGGATAAATACTTGCAAAGAGAGCTTGATAGTTGAGGAAATGGTCTGATGATATCAAAGAATTTTCAGCATCGTGGCATCTGTACATTTTGAGTAGAGAGAGCCTTGAGGGGGAAAAGCCCATTCCTTTCATCCCCTTTACTGGGACAACTGGATGCTGAGCAGCAAAGGTGCTACTGTTCACTCAGAACTAATACGGGAGATACTGTGATGGATGTTAATCCGCTCAGCTCCTTGATACTAATCCGTCAATTTAACTGTCCGTAGTGGACTCACAAATGTTTGATTTGGTGCATTAAAAGCTCTCCCTCTCCACATTGATCCTTCTGTTGAAATAAGCATAGAGTACCTTTTAGTGGAAGTGGAAAGAGATAAACGCAGAACACATGCATGTGGATTGTACACAATGTGAGAGTGGAAAGTAAGTGAGAGCAACCTAAGTGGCAATAGTTCCTAGAAAAAGTAGTAGGAATACACAATGAAACATGACCTGGCACACATACAATTTATACAAAAGCCTATTAGGCCACTAAAACAAATTGGTAAATTAATGTTGTTTTCTATGAATTAAAGTAAAGGCCAGTCCAAAGATTGATACTGCTGCAGCCAATTAGGTCCTTTATCCCTGGATGTCCAATAGATGTCAAAGTTCTCAATAATTGGTTTGAAAAACATAACGATAAACAAACAAAATGAAGCCCAAACATTTGCAGAGCTAATCTGGTTCTCCCATCAGCAGGCAGGGCATACTTCCTGATCGAGGGTCTGAGAAGAGAGCGAGGCCTCAGTCCTCTGGGACGCATTAACGCTCATCAGGTTTGGCTCCATTGGAACACACAATACAAGTCACAACAACATTATCGAACAAACGAGAGCTTTCTGTATCCAGCCAGCCCAATCTTCAAAAAATATCACAGTTATTTTATGTATGATTTTTTGCTGGTTGAGTCTGGCTCCTGAGAGACCAGAGGTCATTTGTTTCACTCTGTGTTTACTCAAGCATTATGTAACTGTTCTTCCACACAAACACAACACGCAGCCTTTCTAATGCCATTGATGTGACGTCCATGAAAAAGGTTAAGGAGAGACGACAAGGGTGAGTTTGGAGGTGACAGATTTTTACTTACGTGCAGAGGATTGACTGGTCCTCACGATCTGGAGACAAAAAGAGAGTTTATAGTGTTAGACAAGTTTTATGACAGCTCATTCACAAATATACAGTGAGTGAGTGTCCAGATCACTTGTAAAGACATACAAGTCATGTGGTAAACCAAAAGAATCTGCAATGACCAATACAAATATGTTATTTTTATATTATGTATTACAAGCACAAGGACGTTATTTACTTATTTTTTTTCTTTTCTTCTTCCCTATGTTTGGCCACTTGTGAAACCACAATCTCTTCTCCAGAAATAAAGATCAATCTAGTGTTAAACTTGAGACACCAGCTGGGACTCGGTTCAAGGCTTTAGAGGAGGCTCAGTGATTTGCAAAGGCTCCCCTGTGCCTAAAGAAACATTGAACTCCCACAAATACTTTTATTGTTAACCATGAAATCAACTCTGAATGTGCTGAGCAATGAGTCATTACATCGGCTCCACTAATGCTCCTGGGAGAATACAGTGAGTCCATGTAAGGCTATTTAGTATTTTGTAACTGTATCCTGCAATACAAAGTGCTCCTGGGGGAGGACAGGGAGTACCGCTGAGAGAAAAGTTAACCTTGCTCTCAGTTTTCAACATGAAACCTCTTTGTAAGTGACACCTGAAAGCTTTACAGCAAACAGCTCCTCATCTTCATACAGTGAAGAGCATCATTAATGTGCAGCGTCATCATTTTTATACAGTGATTTATTAAGCTGTGTTACAGTGCCCCTGAACTGTAAACTAGTTCCACTGGATCCATTCCACACAAAATGCAGCATGTTCCATCTCTGCACTTCCTAATTAAGGCAGAGAGGAAAGAGAGAGAGAAAAAGAGAACGAGAGAGAGAGAGAGAGAGAGAGAGAGAGAGAGAGAGAGGTGGCCAGAGTTGTGAGCTTTTGCAAAACTTCCAAAATCAACACTCAGTCTTGCGCCAGAGATTCAGAGAAAAGATACTTTTTTGTGACACTGATAGTTCAGATGAAGTAAAACCCAAATTCTGATTATAGGGGAGTGTCTGCACCTGTCTGGCAAACACAAATACAATGGGAGCCCAGAAGAAAAGCATGCCAGTCACCTGCTGCAGGGAAACATTTAACGGGACAGCAAACTCCCTGCGGGAATTTCAATGTTTTTCTCCTGGACATCAAAGACTGAGACATGGTATGGGAGGAATGGGATCTCGGCCAAGATTGCAGGAAGAACGTCTCAAAGCTTAGGAGACTTATCTGGATTTGCTGTTGTTATGCACCACTTCCACTCTAACATGTGAACTGTTCATATTACAACTCTCAGTGTAGACATCCTGCATCATTAGTCACTACTTCATGGGAAATCCCACTAATATATCAACAATAACAACTCTCTGCCAGCCACAGTGTGACACAATAAAGGCTTGAGAGGGGCTCATAGATGTGTATATTTAGTCTTAACCTTTTGGCAGTTGAGGACTCTTTAGTGCAAATAAAGGCTTATTGAAAGCATTTACACTGAGACCATCCTGAAGCTTTACAGTTCTTTCTGGAATGTACGTTCTTCATGTTTCAAGACCAAAGATTGTATATAAGAGGAAGACGTAGTCACCCTAACGTCACCCATTGATTGTCGGACTAACGTTTTGAAGCCTTGAGTTTGGCCGTCTCAATTTAGTTTTTCTAAACCAAAAGTGACACGACAGAAAACGCTGAATACGACATTTTTAGCCGACTTAAATTGTAACAATTAACTTTGATGGAGCAAAAACACACCATGAAAGGGTTAAAGTTGTGAGAACAAAAACACAGACAACTCTCAGACTAGACAATGCCAGTAGAGAGCTGTCAATCACAAGGTGGCCCCGCCCTAAAGTACCCGCTTTATGGTCTATTTGACTATAAATGAGACCATAATTTACTAAATGAACATCATGTTGTATTGAAGAAGACTTAGAACTACTGATTGAGACCATAAACTCATGTTCACAATGTTTACTGAGGGAATAAATCAAGTGAGAAGTTGGGTAATTTTCTTATAGACTTGCATACAATCAGACTTCATTTTGAAACCAGAGGAGTCGCCCCCTGTTGGCCATTAGAAAGAAGGTTTAAGGCCCGTTCACATTGGATTCACTCAAAGACTCAAAAGCAAGCATTTCTGTTGAAAAACTGTTTGGAATTAAATATTAAGATTTCTACGATTTAAAACTTCTTGAGATTAACGATCATAATATGAGACCAGCAAACCAATCTAGCAGCTAATTCCTTCTTTAAACCTAAAAAATAGTGCCATTAACTAAGCACACCTACGCAGGTGTGCTTAGTTAATGGCACTATTTTGGCACTATTTTTTTAGTCAGATGCTATGTCTGGATTAAAAACAAGAAGTGATTTCTGTCTGGCTTAAAAACAAGAAGTGATTTTCTACTGAAACAACTTTCTACTGAAACAACAAACAGCATATTTTAAATCACATCTTAAAAGTCATGTTTAAAGAATCCCTTTTATGTATTATTTTTTTTGTTTATTACCTCCTTTTTATAGTCTGCCATAATCTTTTCTTTTGAATTGATTAACTGACAATGCTGTTGTTGCTTTTGCTGCTGACTTCATTGTCTAGTACTTTTAAAGGCATGTTTTAAATTCTAAAACTAAATGGGCTGTCCACAATCTTAAACATCAATCTCATTTCATATATCATGAGCCCAAGATGACGTCTGATTTGTTTAGTCTGAAATAAATGCAGCAAATCAAAACACTCTCTTTTTCATGTGAACGTCGTGTTCTAGGTGGTACCTCACATGTGAACATGGTCTCCAAGTTGCAGCTGTATGGGATCTTCTACAGGGATGAGCTGAAGAAGTGTAATCCAAACACCCACACAAACACCGATCAATCCTCCTCCTTCTTGTTTACTTGCGACACCGTGTTTACACACAATAGCTACATACAAAAATGTCCTGTGTACCGGTCGGGGCTATTTAAAATCTTCTAATGTACACATATTGGTGTCAGTTGCATTCTCAAAGTAGGATAAATCATTAATTCACATTTTCAAAGACCTAAAACTAATTTAAGATACTAATAATGACAATGCTGAAAGCATTAAGCAAATTAAATGTTGAAACTGACGTTATAGTTTGGCGATCCACAGATTAGTGCTGGATATTGTTTCAGCTGTAGTTCTTCTCACTTTTTTTTCAGATAATCATTTCTAGGAACCACAAGACTCATATGTATTTTTCTTAAACCGGTAATGTACATTCACATGAAGGAAAAATGCAAATGGAAACTGAGCTATCAATATCATGAAGTATATTAACACTGAATAATAAAAAAGCAAATTTATGCTTGCATTGGGTCAAATCCTCCATATCATCCAGATTGAGTGATTTAAATGTCTGGGCAGCTTTATATCAGTTTCTCTCTTTGCAGCCAGAGATATTTAATGGTAAAAATAACCCCTTGTAGGAGAACATTTTGGATAACCCCACCTTCTTTGGCGCTCTCTAAACAATTACTTCCTAACTTTACTGTAACTCCTGTCTAAACATCCTGTTTCATTGGGAAACTCATCAAACCAAAACAGAAAAGTACAATCTCAAACCCATTTCATAGAAAATCTTATTCTTTGCAAACAAAAAAACAAAAAATGTGATATTCACACTGACCAAAAATAAATAGTTAGAAAATTGGGAAGGCTGCTGAAACAGGAAATGTGCTATAGCCCTCCACCCATCTCCCAATCCAGATGTCAACTCCTCTGAGAGGACGTCCTCACATCAACATGAAGTCCAGTGGGCACGACCCCCTGGACGCACAAGAAACAGCTTCTCTGGGAAACCAGCTGCTCTGAAGTCGTACCAATGCAGGGTTATCCAAGAGCCATTTACTGTAAGCACGACTCTGCCAAGGCCATCGTCACCTCTACAAGACACTGACTCTCAAATAGGTCATACAATACTATTTTTACAACTTACAGCTAACTGAACTGTGCATACTAATAAACACAGCTCTGCATGTGAAACGATCAGCCTGACAGTTTTGGCCTGTTTGTGGTTTTATTAACCGCTTTGTCATCCTGACAGCTAAATGCTGCCAGCTGTCATCACTCAAACAGAAGCAAGACTTGTTACAGCTGATACCACAGCTCACCCACACCAAGCTTTTTAAAGATACCAGCAAACACTTCAATCTGAGAGAAATCACCTGAAAACATATGAGGCCAGAAGCTTGCAACTGCAAACAGTTTGCTTGGTTTTGTGTGAGAGTTATTGGAAGCTGGTTTTACGGGATAAACTGGGCATAAAATAACTGTGAAGCAAACTTTACATTGTGGCCAAACAGTGGAATTACAATTTCCGGGTCTGTCACATGATGCCAAGGGGCCCAGAAAGACTTTTTCCCATAGACTTAGGTTGAGAAGAGACGTCCGTAACTGTGACTTTGAGGTGAATAAACTTCTCAGTATGAAAACTCAAATAGCTCTTATTTATCATTATGTCCTAAAAGTTGTAAAATGCACTAATATCCAAATCCAGAAATTCATTATTCTCATTGAAAGATATGGTTCTATTATATGTTGTTTGTGTGTGTATGCAATGTGGTAGAAACCTTACATCACAAACGCTTGAACAACAGAAACATTCTATAAAATAAATGATAATGCTGCTCCATCAGAGGAGCAGCATTGTCACAAAGAACATCTTACCTTGCATCATGTTTCTGTAGGCATTATCAGCGATGGAGTAGATATGAGGGGGGACTTCATGTCGTTTCTTCCCTTTGTACATTTCAATGATCTTCTCTGAGTAAATGGGCAGCATTTTATAGGGGTTCACCACCACGCAGAACAGGCCGGAGTACGTCTGAGAGAAAAGACCACGAAGTAGATGAGTGTGTGTGAGCTCTACACATGTTTGTGTTCTTGTATTTCAATAGTTAATAAAGATTGAATTACTGTTATTGATTGTCATACATATATAGATACAAACATCTGTGTGTAGTTGCACAACGTTAGGGTGTGAATAAATGATTGTGGGAGCATTTACATGTTTTCACTGTATACTTACATAAATAAGGCCAGAGAAGTACCTCTCGCGGATGTTGTGCAACACGGAGGCTTCGTTCAGGCAGGTGAGCTCGGCCATGTCCTCCACCTTGCTGAATTTGGGAGGGTTCATCTTCTGGATGTCATCCTTGTTGACTGTCACCTTCTTGGCACTGTCAGCCAGCTCCACCAGAACCTCGTCCCCATGCTCCTCTTTGATACTGGCCGCCTCGAAGCCATGCCTCTCCGACGGGATCCACACCAGCTTCTTGGCCGACCAGTCCGCCTGAGCCATGGGGCTGTTCAGGAAGTCTTTGTCAACGAAGAGGAACTTCTCGTCCTCGGTTGGGGCCTTCTTAGACATTTTTGGTTGTAGTTGAGGGCCAACTGTTGGAGAGAAAAAAATGTCAATGAATTGGATGTTAGAAAAGAGTGAACATTAAAGGAAGGGATGTGGAAAGTAAGTATGGATGGAACTAACCAGAGGCAACAGAGGCAAGAGGGAATAAAGCAAGGCAGGAAGGAAGGAATTAAAAAAAGATGAGGGCATAAACATGAGGCTAACATTTTGCTGAACATATTGTTATTGCAGTGACACATCAATATTATACTATTAAACATTTCATAACTCAGACTTCATGAAACAGATCATAGATAAATAAAAACCCTGCTGCAAACTAAGCACTGCAATAAGTGATGAGTCTCTTGGTGTAGGAGACATGATACTAAAGTTTTCTCCTGCCTGTGATTGTTACTCAAAGAGTTCCCAGAGTGCAGTTATTCTCACAGACCTCCACCCCCTCACGTCCCTACACATTCACATACGCCACTAGGGAGTCGCACAAACAATTCCCCCTCCCTAATTTAGATAGAAAGATTGAGGCATGGGCAATCGATTTTAATTAACTCTGTAACAAAACGTTCTCCAAAGAAACAACAGACTTAACTGAAATAACCCCAAACCATTAATGCTCACTGGCATTTACTCATACTCAATCATGAAGTCAGTGCTTAATTGATACCATCCATGTTTTCCATGTCTTTCCTCCTCCATCTCTCTCTCTCTCTCTCTCTCTCCCTGTCTCTCTGCTAGGAGGCTCCAGTCTCGTGCTGTGATGACCATATATGGGCCCCTTCTCTGGAGCTGGACTCTTTTTCTGCGGACCTAAACAGCAAGGCAAGTGAACTCCCAAACAAAGCCCATATAGGGAATAGTATGTCTCTTGCTGGCCTCGTCGTTTACTTCAAAATGATAACAGCGAGGCACAGTGCCACAGTGCATGAGGGGGGATGGGGCTTTAACAATCATGCTTCATATGGGTCCCTGGCGACACTCGTTTTAAATTGCAACAGGCAGTGGATAAATGATGTCTGGGAGAAGTACCTGCAGTGGGAAGCATTGTCATTAACCATACTCTATTTAAGTAAAATAAACAGCATGGTAGCAAATATTTTTAATATATCAGCATATTCTGCAACATATGTCTGAATGTGCAGTCAAACAAAATTGGTTTAGTGAGACTAATACTACATTTAAACAGCATTATGATTGAATTGGATTGGGGTCTGAACTACTGAGTAGAAAATTGAATGGTTTCTGGATTACAGGCCGTGAGTCACTCATGTCCACAGGCTCATTACTTCACCCTCTCACTTTAATTAGGTGGGAACGATGTAAAAAAAAGCCACTGAGCCTCCCGAGAAAGCCTATAAATGTACCCAAGGGACCAGCCAAAGCAAACCACCCAAAAACTACTGAAATATATTGCATAAATATTAACTGGAGACACAGACAGACTTCCTATTTGTGGAAAAACTGCAGCGCCTGCGGTTAAGTCCATTGAGCTGGGCATAGTTCTGAGGAAACGACCAGCCGATGCTTTGATGATAAGCTTTTTCTGCAGATAAAAGTAAACAGACCTTTCCTGACACTCCTCCCGGTGCTAAAGTATGTGCAGCCAATCAAAGCCTTCCTCCCAAACCCCTTTAACTTTCCTCACCACTGTGGATTGATACATTTCTAAGGCCTCCTCTCTCTGTCTCTCTCTCTCTCTCTCTCTCACCCTCTCTGTTGTGTCAACACAGCTTTGTACTCCGCCAGTGTATCTTGAAGAAGCTGTCTGAAATGGAGTTGACAAGATAACCGGTTGATACAGACTGACTGAAATGTAAAGGATTACACAGCTCTGTTTGTCATCACGTGCATCATTTGCCATGAGACTAAACTACCAATACACCATTATAACTACTATATTCACAGTCATACCACAAATTAATGAAAATGTAAATTTCCACGAACAATATTTGGCACAAAGGCCACTGATCTGCTTAGTTCAGCGCAAAGCATAAACTCAAAGCAGTATCACATTTCTGTTTAGATCAAATCCCTCACTAGCATTAGACGTTGGCCGCGAATCTAAAACACAGAGAAGAAAAACGTGGTACAAATCTATGACGTGTCCAATAAGGATTACTTTATTTTAGAATCTCTATTTATAATGATAATAAACAAGTGGACATGTCACCCAAGAGACTCAGTGACCTATTTCTATTTGTGTGTGATTGAGGTTGACCTGCAGGGCCTGTGAAGGATTTGATTCATTTCCTCTCTTGGCTGTTCCACAAACATTCTCCCTGTTATCATCTTCTTAATAACGCATTCATGATGATTTCGATTACAGCATAAAAATAATTAAATCAAATAGACAAATGACAACACTTGGTTTGTCCCTTTAGAGAAAAGTTCCCCCAACATATAGCAGGGACTGCAAAACTGTCCGTTTAAATATTGCATAAAATATTGCACCAATATTGAATACACTCTCAACACATAACTTTTTCAGAGATGCCTTGACGTTAAAAAATATTAGTTGAAGCTTAGAGCACAAATATTCCTTGTCTTGGGCTTTTATTTACACTGTGGGCATCAGTGTCTGAACCAGTTTATCATGTTCTAGAGAGCCATCCTGCAAGTGAAAGTCCTCTCCAGTGTGATGAAGTTAAAAGAGGGTGAGGTTTTTTGAGCTGATGAACATTATATAGATTGAAAAGCAGAGGTGAACCTGGACATTACTGACACACAATTATAGAGAGAACTAACAATCAAATGAAACCAGATTGTTAAGAAAGGTTCAATACACTCTGTCCAAACTATCACTGTGAAAACTGTCATTTCTCACTACAGTGTCTGCATCTTCAGCCACAACAGTTTCAGCGGTTTGACAGACAAGCAGCTTTATACAACCATATTTGGAAAACAGGAAACTCCATGGTTAGAGTTGAGCCTATTTCTTTGCTGAGATATTCAGACATAACTTAGACATAATTTTTTTTTACAGTGTTCACAACCAGTTTACTATCTTATACACTTGATTAAATACACACATGTAGTACTGTTTGAATTAAAAGTGTTACTAAAGTAAATGCATAATGTAGTGTAGACCTGTGCACCAGCTTGATTTTCTTCAATTAGTAGGCTAACTTCAAAGAAGTGATGGAAATTTAAACAAAGACAAGCTGTCACAAAAATCTAAGCTAATAAGCTAATGCTAATATATTTCGAAAAAATAAATTATACCAGTACTTTAAAATTCCTATTAAATTATATTTGCACCATGTTCAATGTTTGAATCTATAATAAAAAACACACCATGAATCCCTCTTCCTCAAAGGCAGTTTAAGTTAGCAAGGTGTTGGAGGGGTGCGGTTTGACAAGTGCCCTGCAGCATCACTCCAGAGAAAACGACCCTCTACAGAAACTTATATACTTACATAATGAGAAGAAAGGTGTTTTCAGGGGAGCTTTGGGTTTGGAAAGTTAGCGTCTGGAGCAGCAGGCGTTGACGAGGTACTCCAAAAACGAACAGTCCAAATGACCCCCGTCTAATTCAAAGCCTTACCATTTAAACGGCGCACAGTTGCGCGAGGGTGGAGCTGCACGAGCTGAACCTCCTCCTCCAGCATCGGCCAGCAGCAGACAGCATCCACTAGCGGGGAAGGAGGAGGAGGCAGAGGACATGCGCACTGCGAATCAAGGCAGGAAGGATGTGAATGAAGAGGCGCTGAATGGGGTGGAGAGTGCTGCTGATAAAATGCTGTTAAAAGGTTTTAAAAAGTCAACATAATTGAACGTGAAACAATGTACATGCACTCTCATCACTGCTCTTAATAGACTGGGCACTTGCATAAGGACATTATGTGTGTTTGTGTTTATTTGTAAGGTATTTAACATCTTATTCGTCTACCCCATTTATTTGCTAACTACTACTTTCCAGATTAATATTAGTTTTGCAAAGTATCATAAATTAGCTTAAAATACTGCTTACATGAGAATGCATCAGTAATAATCATCAGGTAATACAACATATGATAATATAGCACGTTTGTACGTACATTTAGCTGGGAATACCTTTGTACTTTAGCTCTGGTAACATTTTGAATGTATACTTGTAATAGTAAGTTTTTTAGTGGGAGAAGCGCAGATATTACTAATAACATTACCGATGGCTCAGTAGTGTCCCAGTCAGCCATTAATGTGTGACAGAGAGCCAGCATGCACAGTGGAATTCAGTCATTGTTACTGTCATTAATTACACCTGTGTTACTGTGACATGTTAAAGGGAACTCTGTGAAAAAGGTCTGAGTATTTTTTTTAGACATAAATGAGATGCTTCATTTTTCCACATTGAGTTCAATTCAATTCAATTCAGTTTATTTTGTATAGCCCCCAAAATCACAACTACAAATTTGCCTCGGAGGGCTTTACAATCTGTAAATCTGTAATCTGGAAAAACTCCCCCAAATAAAGATAGAAAAACCCTTTCACAGTTGAACGTTTTGTAAATCCCATCAAAACATCAATATTGCATTTTAGAAAAGTATTTTTTTGTGTGTGTTCAAGATCATAAGTATAAAACATCTCGTGTAAAATAATGGTAAAAAAAGAAAGAAAAAAGAGGCACATCTCAAATATTTGATGGCAACACGACAACGGAGTGGCTGCAAGCTCCCTGTAGGGTTCATTTATTATGCAATCTGTTCCCACTCCTCATAAGGCAAGCTGTCCCCAGCACAGGAATCCCCCTTCACTGTAACCACTCCAGAGGTCCCCCTCTGTAAAATAACTCATAATTTACCAGATGAATGTGTGTTTATATCCCACGCATGTTTTCTATCATTCCGCACATCACATTCCACTATCACAAACAGCGCCACCTCCCTCCTCCCTCTTCCGTTGCATCCCTCCTGTTTCCAGCTTCTTTCTAATGGAACTTCCTATATAAGGACACCGATCTATTTGCTCAGATAAATCAAGGTGCTGGTGGATAGCCTCGGGCCTGTTTTATGCCAAACGCACGGTACTGCGCTGGTGGTGTGTGTATGTATGCGTGTGTGTGTGTGTGTGTTTGTGTGTGTGTGTGTGTAAGAAACCTAGTGACAGACCAAAGAAGCAACATGGAGGACCTCCAACTCCCTCTGGCCAACATCAAGGAGATGGGGTGGCATTAATAAAGGAGAAACAAGGGTTGAAAAACTCTGGGAGAGACCGAGTGAGAGACAAGGCAGAGGGAGGGATGAAGAACCAGACTACGAGGAGGAGGAGGAGAAAGGCGGACAAAGCAGCAGATACACTGAACAGAGAGGTTGCAGTCTGTGCCATATAAGGACAGTGGGGTCTGTATGGAATCTCGGCAGCTTTCTGTGTTACTTTCAAAGTCTAGCACTGGCAAGCACCCCGAGCCCCAGTGACTAAATATGGTCCAGCAGCAACAGCATTGTTCAAACAAACAAAGTTGTTTCTTTACCTGTGACACACAACTGGTTTATGGCTCATCAATATGGGACATTAAGGCAACATTCTTTCCGTCTAAGTGGAAGACTAAGTGTATTTCTCTGGTTGTAGTATGAAACTTGCATCTCTCTAATCCCCTCAGGTACATTGTAGGATCATTACTCCATGACTGCTGCTGGAGAAAAGGTCCCTTCTACATTTATCTTTCATGTGTTATATGGTGATCCATGCAAGAAATCTAAAACAACTTGTGTGCTGACAAAATTAGCCAAAGCTAAACTTTGGTCGGAACATTTATCCTCCCCTGGTTGTCTGAGATAAAGTATAGTCTCCAAAACGATTCCTCAGAGCACTATGTGAACCTATAAAGAGGTGGGAGAGGACATGGATAAAGTGCCTGGGTGAAGGGTGGTTAACTCAGTAGTCAATGAATCAAAATTTGACTCTTGAATACATCTAAATGAAATATGATTTGTATCTGTTGTGCACGATTGCAAGTAAATTCATGCAACAAATGACTGAAGTTCCTTGACTCGCATTAATGCCGTTCACCACTCACAACTAAACCAGCCACAATGGCAACAGTTGACAGTGTATATGTTGTTTGTCCTTCAACAAAATGTGGTAGAATAAATACACAATAAAAGCAACATGAACTTGCAGAGATCTCTTACATACAGTATGTTTAATGGTTTTTATTCACCTTCATGTCCATAGATGGCCATCTATTGGAGAGAAAATATGTTTATGGATATGTTTGACCCTCGTGGAATGCAGTTGCTTTCTAATTTGAGCACAGGGGCAAACATCAGTTCACTCTGCTGCAGTCAAAAGACTACTGCATTCAATAGTATTTATACAGCTGTCTCTTATACACACCACTAATTTATACAGTGGAGGAGAAATGCTACCTATTATAGGGCAACCTGCCAATTGAACAATCATGTGCCATTGTTCAACTTCCTATGCTTATATAGCCATTTTCAAGGGAACACTGATATGCAGTGCCAATAAACTAGGTGCCTCAGGGCCACAAGCCTTTAAGGGCAAATAAATGTTTGCTCCAAGGGAGCCATGTAAAATCAAATGTCCCAGATGAGGCTCGCTGTGACTCCGTTCTCAGCATGCATATGCACTCAACAACATATGCACTGATGGTTTCAAATTGGACTAAGAAGCAATACATTAGGACACTGTATATAAAGTTAAGTGTGCAGGATATCTTGTTGCTGATGGTAAATGGTTACATTTCGTCTTTACAGCAAGCAACTCACACTATCAGAGGCATGGGTCAATTTGGTAAAATACAAAGTGTGCTGCACATTATGACCCAACTATGTCAATGAGCTTATTTGAGAACTATGATCTCATCTATCAAAGCCTCTATAATCAACACTGAGCGATACATATATGGCAGAGAAGCCAGGAAAAGTTTACTTCTAAACTCTAAAAATAAACATTAATTATATTCAACTAAGTACCCCCGCTTCAGTAATGAGACTGGGAAAAAGATGGCTGGCCCCGTAGATAATCACTTCCAGAAACTCAGCGCTTTAAGTCGTGTGAGATAAGAGCATCAAGTTCCCATAAATGGTGACAGAGGAAGTGAGATGCAAAGAGTATCGGCTTGTTGCAGTAGATGTTGTGTCCAGCACGGGGCACATACGGTGGTTGTTCTTTGTATGCCTTGTTTCCTTATTGTAAACTTACTTTTGTTGATTTATCTTTTATGAAGTGCTGAAAGGAGGTCATCGCGATTTCACAGTCACTAAGCCGTAGACAACACTACAAGCAGGAGCATAGCTAAATATCTGAAGGATTTTTTATTCAACGCAGCACAAACATGTGGATCATCAGCTCTGTGAGATTAAGAAAAAAAACATCTTAATGAGGTTTCTGACTATTGTAAACAAACACGGGTCGAGTAGTACTGGGGCTGGGGAAACGTGTGGGTTTGGCTGCACAGACCAACACAATGAGTGCCACAATGTTAAGACAATCCCAGGAAAGTAGCTTAGTGGGAATAAAGAAACCGTTCTAGTGCTGGTTATTTAAACTGTAGTGGATAAAGCTAATGCTCAAAAATACCAATTGTACCTGCAAATACAGTTCTGATTACAAGCAATTACAAGTTTACAAACGTTTTAAATAAAAAAGAATCCCATATTTTGTTGAACTAACATTATGCATGTAGTAAAATCGTCCTAACCACCATATTAATCCAGTTAGAGAACCCTGTTTTTATGCACAATGCCACATGTCAGCGATGAACAGATAGAGGCAACGAGGCTTCAGCAACAGCATCTTTATCCTTGTTTTAGGTGAGGCTGCCACCATGTGGTAGCAAATTAAATAGCACGAATGCAAATGTTTTGATCCAATGAAGCAAATAAATATACAACCTTTAATTTTGGTAAACTAAAAGACAATATGAAAGTATAAAACATTTGTAGATTAAAATAGAGAAGACATCAAGGAAAGTTATCTCAACTTTTTTGCTTGAAGTATTGAGACAATGAGAAACGTGCGGCACCATGACCGAAGCTAAACCCATTGATAAAGCCAGATATTCAAAGCGAAACAAAAAAGGTAATCTGGGATCATTGGGAAATTGGAACATGAATCAACACAAAAAATGTAGCATTTGTATCAGCAGAATACATATAGTCCATGCTGTAATGCCTGTGGATTACACTCAGGTGAAAATACAGTGGAAAACTATGGACAAGAAGATTCTGTCACTTAAAGAGTATGTAGAGGCATTGTTTTAGTCCATCCTGATGTGCCAGTACTAAGTGCATCAACTTCAGGCATCAGGTCCAGATACAGTGTTGCTGGCAGTAGTAGCAGCTGGCAGAGACGCCCCCCGCAGAAACACCTTTCCACCAGTATCACTGCTGTTCACGAAGTGGCACATCAAGCCATAGAGGAGAGGTCTGGAAAGTAAATGTGAAGAAATTGATCTTGTAGTAAAAAATGTTTCTTCTTTTCGCAAAGGCAGAGAGAGAGAGAGAGAAAATGGGTTGACTGATAAGGTCCTGGGCCAGAATAAAACCCAGATCATTTCGGTTACATTAGTACACTCTCTATCCAAAAGACTCACCAGTCATTATTACAATTATGTATTTTTCAGTTTTCCCTGATGGCAGTCCGAGAGGTAAGCGAAAAGAAACACATGAAAGCGACACAAGCCAGACTGCTATCTCTGGTGCATCAAATGTGCTAAGCCTTCCAAACCAATGGTGGGGACATGTTATTGCAAATCTTGAGGTATTTTAAGTTGGAACAAGTTTAAACTCCCATAACTGACCCCCAGAGAGTTTAGCAGATATCTTTGAACGTGGTGTTGGACAGCAGACTGCACCGCACTTACACAGACTTGGAGCTTGAATCCTCTGTGACTTTCAACTCATTCGCCAAGAACTGTCTGTCCAAGGGAACATCAGGTTGGCCTGACTCTGAGAAAACAAACACAGCTGAGTTTAGAAGTAGTGCACTTTGCTCTACAATAGTCACACTGGTTAGGTTTCAAGAAAAAAGAAAGAAAAAAAAAGCAGCTGGAATCAAAAATGTAAATAAGAGTCTTTATTCTGCTTCTTTTGCATAAAGCATTCTTCTACTATCGTGTTTTCTCATTGACCATCATACATCGATCAATCAAATACACTTTGGAGGGGAATAGTCCCCAAAACACGTTATATTTACGACAGTAATACAATGAAATGTGACGCATCACGGTTTTGTGGTAATGTTCCACCCAGTTTGTGAAAACACTAGTTGTACCGTAACTGTAATCGTTTCACCCACCTGCTGTGAGCACTGATGCGGTGTACTTGTACTGGTTGAACTCCAGGTACTCCCGGATGAGCTCGTTGATGAGCAGGTTTTCGTGGGACAGCGGCGGCCGAGGTTCCCGCTGGTCATCCAGGGCGCTGAACACCTCAGCCCGGATCCGAGCCTTCAGCTGGCCCAGCACACCCCGCGACTCCAGCGTTTCCCTCACGGCTACGACATGAAAGTATTATTGGATTAATTAATAAGAAGTTAGGTATGAGGTGCGTTAACTGAACCTCCCGAAAATGTATCGTTACATGACGTGGTAGGTTAGTAGCCTGTATTTAGTTGAATTAGCGTTTGCCCAAATGAGCGGTCTAATATTTGCCGTACTCCACTCATTAGTTTGCGAAATTAATGTGCGCTTACTAAATGGAAAAGATACAGACCTCTTCAAATGTGTTTCAATATCGCAACCGAAGCACTAGGAACCGGTCTTAAAATCGGTATAAATTAGATTATTCTTTATTTCTCATATATACTTTATAAAGTATTCATACAAACGTCTTCTGCAGGACAAACGTAACGTAAACCTCGCTAGCTAACCTTGCTAGCTAGGCTAACGTTAGTGTTAAACGTTGGCGAGCTGTGTGTGAAATCCATGAAAACCAAGCATTGCGTGGCAATAGGTTGTATTTATATAGGCCGAATTTACAAGTGGATTTTGCCAGTATATAAAACCTTGGTTCACACTTTAAGGTGTCAAATTGCGGACAATAGGCTCGCTTAGCTTTTACAATTGTTGAATTTTTGAATGGAGACGGATTCAAACGAGGTCGTCGTGTTGTAGAGAAGCTAACGTTGACTTGACTAACCAACGTTACCAACAATTTGACTAACAAAATAAATAAAATGATCTGTCGTTTATCTATTCCAGTTTAATTTAAAGAATATAATATGAGACGTTAAACAAACGATAGTGAACGCTTACCACACTTCAGTTCAGTGATGGTCGCCATTGCAACAAGTGTAAACATACAACTGTCTGCCACTGTTCATAACATACACTTCTGCCATCTAGTGACGGGGTTGTGTAACTTAAACTAACTAGTTAATAAAACGCCAAACATGTCAACCAATCTGCCATGCATACTCCAAATCAGTATAATAAGATATATTCTTGCTGCATGCATCAACATATGGCCATTACTTATGTAATCTCCAATGTTAAAGAGAGATTTAGAATTGAGAGTTGAGACCTTGAATGATGTGGGTTACTGTACATCACAACATTTTTTATTAAAACATGTATTTTTAAGGACTGAAAGCATTTTTGTTATTATGTGTTTTTCCCTAAACACTCATTTGCAAATGCATGCATTCAAGCATAAAGACATTGTAGACTCAAATAACATTTTATTATTCAGCATGATGGAACAAGACATTACATTAACAGTAAAAGTGAAAAAAATCAACAAGCTTGTTATAAAAAGTATAAATATAATACAATCCAAAATCTTAAGGACACTTAATACATATTGTCATATGACATAAATAGGATTCCTCTTACAATATATTGTCTAAACCAGTAAGACAAAAACAGTGAATGCCTCTTCTCTTTATAAAGTTCATAGGGTTCTTTCTTTGAATCGAGACTAAAGGTCGTGGGCTATTTACAGTCTGTCATGTCAGCACCATAAGAACAATACTGCATATGGCCTGAGTTGTGTGGTGGAGGCAGTGACAATCACACAGAGATTTATCACTATTGTTTTGAAGAGGCATTCTCTTCATTCATGGTGGTTTTCACTACCAGCGTCAGTTTGAATCTGACCAGCAAAGTCTCTACTGAATTTTTTTATTTTATTTACTTTGACAGGAATAAACAACAGCCGCAACATAGTTTGACGGTTTCTTATGTCTTGGCTCACTTCAATGTTTTCCTCTTTTCCCTGACATAAAAACTCCACATTGGCTGCTTCCAGCTCAGATTTTGAAAGCAGTTAAAACCTCACTTCCTCTGCGTTTGCCAAGGTGGACCTTTTAAAGGTTAGTGTGTCAGAGTATTTCCTCACCCAGTTTCTGGGGCAAGAAGATGAAATTGACTTCTGTCAGTTTACAATTACAAAATTGCCTCTTTCTTGGTATACAAGGCTAAAAAAACATCATCGTTTAAGCCTGAGACAACATCAGAAAATATATCATGTACTTTATAACACTTAAGAAACTACAAAAATAGTATAATCCGTTCAAAAAGAGAATGAGAATCCTTAAAATGTATGATAGTCTTAGCTTGTAGCTCTGGGCTTACCGTAATCTTTTCATGGATTAAACTGACTCCATGACTCTATATACAATATTTAGAGTAGACTCAACAATCCATTGGAGCTTTCTTTTGAATGTTCATCATCTGAGCTTAATAATGTCTTTAGGACAGCATGTCTGTGTGTTAAAAACCAACATATAAGGACTGCGTCAGCAGCTGCTCTTGAGATTCATTGACAATGCCCTCATGGAGAGAAGCTTTGAGCTGCCACAAAACTTGGATTGGCACGATTTTACGTGTGCTGCAGAGCCACACAAATAAGATGCCACATCTGTACACCTGGACACCGGCTCCGTGGTACGAAGCCCAATGAAGAGTTAGACCAGCCCGGCTTCCCGGCACATTCGGTAGAACTGTCCCCGCTGTGCGATGAGGTTGGCTGGAGTGTCCATCTCTGAAACGTGGCCTCTGTCCATGACAATCACTCTGTGAAGCAGAAAAAAAAGATGGGTTTAAGATAATTTTAAACCCATTTAAACCCATTTAAAATCCATTTATTTTTTACACCTGATCTGACATTTATATGTTTCGTAAAGCTATACGTTTTAGGTTGTAGGCCTATGACTGGGCATGTGATTAGTGTACTCTTAATGATTAATTATCGTTGATTAGTTTTCTGTCAGTCCACTAAATACCCCCAACATATCGACCACTTAGTAGATTATAAGGTACCTGGTGTAGTCCATGATAGTGTTGAGGCGGTGAGCAACGGTCAGGACGGTGCAGTCTTCAAACTGTGTGCGAATCGTTGACTGGATGAGCGTGTCTGTCTCCAGGTCCACAGCAGCTGTTGCCTCGTCCAAAACCAGGATCTTGGTTTTTCTCAGCAAGGCCCTGGCCAGGCACACTAGCTGGCGCTGACCCAGACTACACAGACAAAGGAGAGGGCTTGAATCACATATCAGATTCTGTCTTGTATGTATCAGGAAATCCTATGCGGATATCCCTGTATTAATATTTGTTCAATGACTAGAGAAACTAGGTCGTGGTTATATATAGTACAATGAGACATAGCTGTATACCTGAGGTTTTCTCCTCCCTCTGAGCATTCATGGTTGAGTTTGTCAGGCAGATTAGAAACAAAGTTTTTAAGGTGAGCGAGCTCCAGTGTCCTCCACATCTCCTCATCTGTGTAGGTGTCAAAGGGGTCAAGGTTCATTCGGAGGGAGCCTGAGAACAGCACGGGGTCCTGGGAGCGAGGACAGCAGATGTTATTCATCACCACACGCTTCAGACTGGTAACACGATTATTAAAATTTAGAATGGTGGCTTATTCTCCATTGGATACGGATTGCAGCTATTGCAAACAGTTTATGTGATGAAAGCCAAGGCTCAGATTCTGTTATTACTACTGTCGCACCTGAGGAATGATAGTAATGCGGGATCTGAGATCATGGAGTCCGATGTCGGCAATGTTGACTCCATCTATAAAGATCTTTCCCTTTGCTGCCTCTAAGATCCTGAAGATTCCCAGGGCAAGTGAGGACTTCCCCGCTCCTGTACGACCCACAATTCCAACCTGAAAAAGAGGTTTTTAGTTAGAATGTATGTAAAACATATTTCAAGCAATTTAAACCATCTAGGCTTAAGATGGGTAAAAAGCTGTTGCAAGATGTCTTTATCACCCAAGATGACTCACCCGCTCTCTTTCATGAATATTTAAGGTGATGCCCTTCAGAGCCAACTCAAGGCCTTTGCGGTACTGCAGCCCATAGTCCTGGAACTCAATAGTACCTCTCTGGGGCCAGTCCAGGGGCAAGGAGCTGCCTTCGGTACTCCAACTCGCCTGAATGAGACAATAAGAAAGGGTGAGTAGAGAACAAAAAACCCTTTGTGTTGTACAATGTTGGATTTAGTGTTTTGAGCTGTGATTTGTTCATGTGGGTGTGGTGGGAACACTTACCTCTTTAGCAGTCTCAGCATACTCGTTGACTCTCTCCACAGACACAATGTTGTTTTCCACATCAGTCCAGGCTCTCACAATCCAACTCAGGATTCCAGTCACCTGCAAAATATCCAACACACTGAGGTTTACTTTCAATCTCATTCTTTCCTGCGCGGAAAAATGCATTTGCTGATTAAGCAAAGCAATGCATGTATATTCCACTTTCCCCAGTTTAACCTCTAATTGCAGTCACACATTGCTGTGCGGTGTGGGAATTTAGCTGTCTTTGATGTTAATAAGTCGGGTATTGGAAAACCTCCAGAACTGCTATGTGAGAATGTGTGTGAGCGTGTCTGTGGGTAGAGCCTCTTACCTGGAGGGAGTGTGACACTGCCAAACCAACTATGCCTGGGCTCAGGGTGCCTTTTCCCATCACAGAGAGAATGGCAGCAGCTAAGACCACACCATTACCGACAAACTCCAGATTGACTGCCAGCCACCTGTGGATGTAATATTGATTTAGCCGTGGGCAGGCAACTACCAAAATGTGTCCTCATTACTAAAGCCAGAAGTCCTTTTGTGCAACCATGTAACATAAAGCAATCGCAGCAACTGTTGCTGCTTTGAATCATCACTAACCCTCATGAACTGTAACTGAACGATGCATAAATTAAATGAAAGCACATTATAATCATCACATATCATCTCACCGGGTGGCCACAAATCTAGGGAAGTAGGAGGTCTGATTGAAGTCGACCCTCTTATTAGCCTGCAGAATGAACCTGGACTGCTCGCCAAAGGCCCGGATCACGCTGGCGCCCTGCACCGTCTCGTTGAAGTGGGTGTAGATGGGCGAGCGGCTCACAGCTTCCAGCCTCCGCAGCTGACAAGATGTGGCGACGTAGAAGCTCTGTAGCCCACAGTGGAAAAGTAAAGAAAAATAGTTTAATGAGTGAAACCAAGAGGGAGCACCGAGGGCTTTCCCATAATTCATCGTGAATGTGTGTTACATCTATGTCAGAATACAAGTGAATGGCAAAATCAGCAGGGTTGGTTTTGGAGTCCGGAGCTTTCCAATAATACACTGTAATGGAACCCAGCTCTGGCTGAGTCAGTTTGAACATAAAACTCTTGTGGCGAGTTGAAATGTTTGGGGAGAAAATGTACCTGGACAAAGGCGTAAAGGAAAGCGAGCGGCAGGATGATCACAGCTGCAAAGGGTGTCGCCATCAGCACAATGATGCAGACTTCCATGAGTTTGAAGACGTAGCTCAGCATCATCTTCAAGCCATCGGGTACCATGCAGTCAATGGCGTCGATCTCTTTGGCAAAGCGGTTGAGTAGACTGCCGCTGGGCGTGCACTCAAAGAAAGACATCGGAGAGCGCAGCACGTTGTTCAGCAGGTCAATGTGCAAGTGGCGAGAGGCGATGATGCCGCAGATGGAGATGGCGACAGTCGTACCAAAGATGGCTATTCCTGAAGAGAGGGGAACGATGTTTGATCACGTCAGAGTCGAACATCAACAAACCAGTATCGACTCTTCATTTGTCTGAACCATGAGGATTCTTCAAGCACTCTAACTGACCTTGCACAAAGCCAAGAGCACCAAACACGGTCAGTTTCAGGTCTGTGTCGCTCTGGGTGCCGTTAACAATCGGGTCGTCAGCCCACTCGCTCAGCCAGTAGTTGTAGGCCAATGAGGCGCCCTGCTGAAAAGCGTACAGGAAGACGATGGGAATAATGATGACCAAGCCGATGGTCTTGAAGTACTTCTTGTACATCGCCAACCGCACCTGATGTAGAACAACACAAAATGTACCCATCAATCTCAAGGAAATAGATGATAATTATTTCAACTATTTTATCTTTTATGGTCATGAAACTTGCAATAACTTATTTTTGGGCACCATTGGTGTGAAACCAATGGTCAAAAACTATTTTCCGACTTACCCTTCCAGTGCGGGCCTTGTCAGCCTCAGTTAGCTTGCCCAAGTCCTCTGGTACTTGTTCCTGGTCTGTTTCAGACACAGGCTCCATGTTCTGCAGGTTGGTATTCGTGGTATCACCCCTGCAGGATAAAGAGAGGCCAGAGGTCATGCTTGGTATTGCCAAACATCTTTATCACCCATTTGCAGTTTACATGTTTGTTTACACACCCAATGAGCTGCTCCTGTGACAGGTCTCTGGAGAATGGCATGAAGTCGACCACGCTGAGACGGGCATTGGACCTCCTGGAACCAGCTTCAAGAAAGGGACATTTGGGGGGTTTTAAATTGGGATTATTCATCTTTAGACTGGTGTTTATTACAGAGTAGTCCTCCTTTCTGCACACGCTGAATTGTATTTGTATAGTCATCTTTTGACAAAATGTTTCTCACCTCTCTGTATAGCACTCTCTTTTCGCTCAGTGCTGGCAAATGTGTGAATGAAGTCAGCAAAGGCGCCATGGCGGCTTAGGAGCTCCTGGTAGGAGCCGCTCTCTGTGATTTCTCCATCTCCTAGGACGAGGATGAGGTCAGCCTGTGGCAGGAAGCTCATCCCGTGGGTCACTAGGATGCGAGTCTGTATAGCAAGCCACACAAGTGAAAATGTTTTTGTGTAAGCACAAGCCAATTGAGGCTTTCTTCAAAACAAAAGTGTCAGCAAAGTGGTGGTATGATAACAATAGTGCATGCCGCATGCCTGTAAGTGGTTGAAGGAATTGTAAAACCATGTTTTAGCTCGTTGCAGCTGAATTGCATTTTGGTTTTGTTACATGTATTACCTTGTCTCTAAGGACTCCTTTTGGTCCAATGACTTTGTCAAAGATGTGTTGGCCCACATGTGCATCAACAGCAGACAGAGGATCATCCATGAGGTACACATCAGCCTTTCTGTAGACAGCCCTGGCCAGGCTCACCCTCTGCTTCTGCCCACCTGACAGGTTCAATCCCTGCAGGGACACAGCGATTCAAAAGTTTAGATAAACTCAAAGGATTTGTAATATATATATATATATATATATATATATATATATATATATATATATATATATATATATATATATATATAATTTCTATTTCTCCATTTCAATACCTTTTCTCCAATTTCTGTAGCATCTCCAGCAGGAAGGATTTCCAGGTCAGGCAGCAGTGCGCAGGCCTCCAGCACTCGGTGGTACCATGTCTTCAGTTTCTCAAAGCCAAATAAGACGTTGTCTTGGACTGTGGCATTCTGGATCCAGGCCTGTTGGGGCACATACGCCACCGAGCCCTGTGAAGGCACATCAAAAGAAAGAGATTAATGAAATGAAACCCACAACTAAGAATAACACTTTCATGTGGAACACAAGATCAATACCTTAACAGTGACACAGCCGCTTCTTTTCTCTGTTTCACCAAGCAAGGCAGACAACAAAGAGGACTTTCCACTGCCCACATGTCCGACCACAGCGACGAGGGAACCTCGTGGCACATGGATATTGATCCTGTCAACAAAGAAACAAATTGTTCTGTCACTCTCTTTGTTTTTATTCTAGATTTAGTGTACTTTATTTTCATTATTTTTTATAACTCATACCTTTTAAGACATGGAGGGCCCTCAGCCGCCCAGCTGAAAGTCCCGTTTTCTATCACCACGTTTTCCCCATCTAAACAAGAAAGAAATGTTGAGTAAAATGAACCAAACTTGCAATAAATGCTGAAGACAGGACATGGTCCTTCAACCTGAGCCACAAACGTACTTTCAAAACAAAAATCCCCCTTGAAGTTTCTCGTCTGAGTGCAACTGGGCGTAATTACAAGTGAATTAGCTTAATCATACAAATTACAGAGCTGTTGCTTTTCACAAGCTGTCCTAGGAAGTGTTGACAGATTACAGACTGAGGACCGCAGGGTTTCTCTCTTTTCTTTCTCTATGAATCATATGTCTGAATTCATGCTGTGATTTACATTCAACCACTAAATGGGAACATCCTATCCCTGTCTACCAGTTTGCCAGGGACCAGGAAGTGACAGTGCACATGATCCATACAAGGTTGTAAACAGATATAAACAACACAATCTTGCGAGCTGTTCATATTGATTATGAAAGCCTATGATTTAAGGCAGTATAGGGAACCAATTGTGGAAATGGATGAAATTAAATCGCGCAGAATAGTCATTTATTCATTCAATGTTAAAGTTTATACATGGGTGGGGTTCTTACCAGAACTCAATGGAGCCTTTAAAACATTGTCCCCTTTCAGCTCCTCTGAGCACAGGTATTTCCCCAGACGTCTCAGTGAAACCATAGCCTGAAACAGAAACAGTGGTTAGTTAACTGAGCTAGATCCATCACACAAGACCAACAAATATATCTTCTCAGGCACCATCTCAGAACAATTACAGTGGCATTACAATGTCACCTACCTGCATAGTTGTGCTTATAGCAAATGGAAGCTGGCTTAGTGGGGTCTTCAGGATGTTGATCAGTGCCATTGAGACAAAAACCTTCTGTGCATCCAGTACATTCCTGTCATCCAGCGTCACATAGACGCCAAACATGGCGAAGGCAATCTTGGGGAAAAAGAGAATAAATATTACATACACAGGCAAAGACTTGAGTGATGGAGGATCTTTAGAGACACAATTTATAGAATTACGCTGGTTTTATTCTAAATTTCTCCAATTGTCAACATATGCCATGAAAAGACCATAACCAAAAACAATGCATTAGTCTGTGTCCCAGTACTCCAAGCCCCAAGTCCAGTTGTTTCTACGGAAGATCTATATCTATATATGTACACACATGTATGCATGTATGTATACAAAGTACTGTATGTATACAAATATGTACTTTTATGTTGTCTAATTTTTTTGTCACGCTTGGAACATGGCTCTTAAATTAGTCTAATATGTTTTTCTATTCTACAACACTGACTGACCTTGTAAAAAGCTCAGTGCACGAAACATGATCAGTTTGAGGTCTGTATGTACCCTTTTTATTGGTAGCTCCTTTAGTTTCGTGCTCTTACCAGGAAAGAAGAGGAGTTGAAGGATGCAATGGAGATGGAATAAAGGATCTGAGACTTCTTCAGGGCTTTGAGCTCCTTTTCTCTGTGGCCCAAAACCTTCTCCAGGAAGGCCTTCTCCCAGGCATAAAACTTCAAAATCTTTATTCCATTCAGGATCTCATTCATCAGTCTGATGCGGCCGTCCATGGACTTCATTTGGACCTCCTGTTGACCAGACAAAGAGCTTTTTATGTTTTGTTGTGAAAAGAAATGTAACCATCTGTGGCACAGTGGAAAGACAAGTATCAGACCAAAGCAAATACATGCATTTGTGAACAACTGTAGTAGTTTTCCTGAACATCATACAACTTGTTAAATTCAGTAAGAATTTATTGCTTGTTACATTTTAGTGATTTTTATGACAAGGAAACAACAAAGGGCCTGGAATGTGGTCACTGCATTCAAGACTAAGTTCGATTAAATTGGCATTCAAATGTACAGAACCGTCTGTTGTTTTTCCAAAGAAATGAAAAATGATGTCCTCCTACTGCCCGCCCTTTCCTTTCATTGTTTTTCAAGCACGTTATATGGGGCAGACATCAAAAGGACAAGAGAGAATGTACCATTCAGGCCAAACACCCACGGCTCTTCAGCCACTATCTAAACCAGCTGTGGCATCCCTGACCTGAACATGCCAGATGTCAGGGCTACTGGAGAGAAAGTGTGCATGATTCCTGTTACTGCTTTTACCTGTAGCTTGCTTCTTTTCTTTGCAATGAATCCGTTGAGGGGGAAAATGAGAATGACAGTGGCGATTCCTGCCAAAGCCGATGGGCCAAGTTGCTAATTACAACAAAGAATAAAATGGTGTCAAGGGCCTGTCCGTCAAAATGCAGTTGTGCATGAATGAGCGACATTGTGAAAACATTTTGACATACCTGCCAGAGGAAGAAGAGACAAAGAGAAATTTCAATAGGAGCGAGCCAGACAGCGTTGAAGTACACCACAAAGTCCATGAGCTTCTGAGTGTCTGCCGAGACCAGATTCACAATCTCGCCCACAGTGCAAGTCCTCCGTGCAGAGCTGTTTATCACCAACGACTGGATTGACGACAAAAGAGACAAAGACATTTTAGCCCTCAGTTGTCAAACATAAATTTACACCCTCGTAAAGATTACAGACAATCATTCATTTTAGATAAAAGCTGTTAATCTTACTCTGTTTTCCTGTCTGGAAGGAGAGACAGCTGTTGTTTTTGCCATTTAAAACGTAATTTATGTGCTGTCTAGAGGTTATAGGCTACATATCCGTGGATGCAGATTTACCCACCTTCCTGTAAACCAAGCCCATAACAGCTGTCTTCACCCTCATTCCCACTGTGAAGCATGCGTACATGTACTGATGGCTAAAGAGGGACTGGAGACAGGACAGCAGGAACATGAGAGTGGCGTAGAAGTAGCCTTTCCACAGCGGAGCATCTTCGTCTCTCATGAAATCCAGAAGAAGACTGTGGAGGAGGAGATTAACACTTAATCAGGATGTTCAGTTTTTAAGTGCATGTAAGTCATACAAGTGTTTATATGTATGGTTTTCCCTGGAAGGCAGTGAATGAAACCAATTTAAAGCAGAAACAGACAGGTTTTTACCCTGTCAACATCATTTTACTGTGTTTTTTTTCATTCAATGTGGTATTATGTGACTTTCATTGTGTGTCTTAAGCCAGTAGCCGTTCGTGCTGCTGTGGCTGCTGCCTGACTGGTCTGCGCAAAGTAGCTCGGGTTGCACAACAGTGCTCAGCTTGTGGCCGGGCTGCCCTCACACTTGCCTAGCGGTTCCCTTATTGTGGTCCGACAGCATTACTGCCATTTAGAGGCTCCTCTCCCTCTCGGCCTGTCCTCCTCACTGCAGAACAGAGGGCTGTGGTCTCGTCTACTTTATCTGCGCACAGCTCCATGACCGTAATTAACACTTCCATTGATTCTCTGCTGTGCATAAACAACAACATTCCAGTCTGACTAGGATTGTGTGGCGGGGGTCGGGTCAGCCGTAATTTGTGTTTTATTGCTGCCAGCTTCTGTTTTTGTTTGAATCACAAATCATTGAAAACAGGACAATGAAGGTGATTTGTTTCTACAGTAAAGTATATCTATATATGTAGACTGTAGTATCTGCTTAACCCTCCTGTTGTCCTTGGGTCAAAATGACCCAGTGGGTTTTTCTACATGATCCCGTTTCCTCGGGTCACAGTGACCCACGTGGACCTACACATCCTCCCGTTGTCCTCGGGTCAGAACGACCCTGTGTATATCTCACCATCCCTCCGTTGGCATCGGGTCAATGTGACCCCCGTGTATGTCTCGCAGTCAGAATGATGGGACGGTTTGACCCGCAGGACACAAGGTGTATACGGAATGAGTGAGGACATCACAAGGGTTAACCAATGTTTCTTTAAATTATACCAGGAAAATCTTTTCCACTTAAATCCCTAAATTGTACAGTTTAGCCCCCAAAACCACAATAAAAACTATTTTTACTTGAGCCTGGACTGCAGTCCATCCAGGTAATTTCAGTCCGAGCTGAGGTTTTGAAATATTGGCTGCAGCTTTCCTTAATACAGTGAACGCAATGCAATTTGGTTTGTGGGAAGCTATATTTAAAAAACTCAATAACAACAACAATCTCTTTCAGAATATAATGATGCGGTCACTTGCGATAGCAATTTTCCTATGAGCAATTTTATTGACAACTTCTTCATGCAGAATGAGCAGAACACAAACATTTGTGGATTATTTTGTTATTTTTGGTGCTCTTTGCACTATAAACCAAATAACCCTGGGCTTCATGGCACTGGGTTGAAAGACAGCTAATCTCTACAAACATTGGCAAATCACACAAGAGCAATCTTTTTTTTTGCCAGATTGCACACATTGTGAGACCAGATTTAGGTTTCTTCCTGGAAGGCTTACCTGAGCACCTGGGGGATGGCGAACATGAAGGCATCGTGGAATATGATACACAGGGTACCGGTCAGGAAGTAAGGGCCGAACTTGCGTGCCAGCGTCCTGAGCAGGAAGAAGCCGGAGCTCTGCTCCTTCTGGAGCTTCCTGAGGAGCTGAGCCTGGTCTGGCAGTCTGCTCCCCAGCGCCACACCCGACGCTAAGGCCTTCTCCTGCCTGCCAGAGCGAGAGAATGCACACAGTTACAGACGAGCCATATGTGTCAGAGATGCCCCTACATGATGCTGGCGCCTTTCAAGTCTTTAATGTAAAACAGACTGTAAAAAACCCTTGTTGTTATTCGTACCATCACTGACGGGCATAAGAATTCGCCAGCAGTAAAAACCATTATTCACATGATTATTGGATTTAACAAGGGATCTTCAAAGCACTGGATCCTGTTAACAAGCTTTGACACAAGGTTCTTGCCTTGACATTATGGTGCTCTATGCCCTCAAGGGACTTCTTTGGACCTATTTTTGGACCAAAATGCTTTGGATGGTGATACGTCCCGAACTCCAATTTACCGTAATCATGGCTAAGCCATGCTCTGCTTGGATCATTAATTCAACCGACACCATGCTGACAATTGGCCACATTGCAATAAAATGGAATTGATACTTTGTGCAGGATACGTGCATGTCTTGTACAAGTTTTTTTTCTCTGTGAAGATTGTTTTTTTGCTGCACGTTTTTTTTTGCTGCACGTTTTCTTCATTCTACAACTACTAGCTAATACACAGCGAATATTTGGCAGCCAATCACAGTGCTCATTAAAGGGGCAGATTGTATGCATGAAAGACAATTTACTCATCATGAGGAGTCCTATATGCCATTTGAAAACAAAATGTGTAGCACTCCATATAATGTCTACTGTGGTTCTAGATGGAGCATTCTAAAGTCAAATACAATTACCCAGGTGATTGCATTAGGGTTAGGATGTCATCATGTTGGAGACTATAAATTCATGACTTAAAGTTTGTGTTACAAACTGGGGGCATGGGGGAGTGATGCTATTGGTTGCATTATGGGAAATGTGGTGTTTTTGAAACTTGAGTTTATGATCAAATACCTGCAAAGCTATTTACCTACCCATCAGCTTCAGCTGTACTTTGTGTTTTGCACTAATAAGGAAATGTTAGCATGCTAATTAGTTAATATGTTAGCATGAAGCTCAAAGCACAGCTGATCCTGTGTACAGCAGTTTGAATGGTTGTAGACTCTTGATCATGTTTATTCTGTCTTTTTAGAGTCTTTCAACTTTTTGAAAGTTCAATATCAAATTGCTGGTGTATCCCTTGAGTCTGACTGACTCAGAGTCAGTCAGACTCAAATTATCAGGCGTTCTCACTTTTGAAGTTTGGCACATTCATCTGTCCAGTCCTCCTCCAGAACAGAGATTATCTTGCGCGATGTGTCTTCCTCTCTCAGGGTCCACAAGTCCTCTGCTACCAGTGGGGTGCGATATCCTTTCACAACAAGCCTGACGGAGGATGATTCACACACATAATCGTCAACAAAACACACATATTATTGTAAACAAGTACAAACTGTTGCTGTAGTAACTCAGCCAAAGCCAAAGAATTAGGGGTTTTTGAAGAACCATCTTCTTACCCAGTGAACCACCAGAAGAGAATCTTTGAAAGGAAAGAGGCGTCTTTCACTGGGCAGGGATTCTGCAACAGATTAAAGACCAGACTCAATGTTGTTTTCGCAATAAAGCTCTCACCACTTTAAGGCTTTCGAGACACACACATCTTCACAGAGGCCGTCGGTTAATGGTTGAATGGTGCACTTGGGAGGAGTGTGTTTAAGAATGATAATGTGTGTACAGTCAGGTGGTCCATTGTAGGGAGCAGAGGCCATACACTCCCACAGGACAGAATAAATAGAGTTCAGTGTTATGGGTGGGAGATGACATTTTGAGGTCTAGCTCAGACAGAGCGGAAATGTTTAATCACAAACTCTCCAACAACTGGATACACACACACACACACGCACACAAACACACAGTCCTCTCACGCATTCTTTATGGCATCTCTCCACCCTGCCAACCCCTCAACCATGGTGTTTGCTTACTTCATTACCAGCGCTCTCGCTCTTCATCTTTTCCGGTGAGTAACTCTAACCAAAACGTGGGCCCTAAGGAGGAAGACGAGGAGGACACACCAAGGAGCGACCAATGGGTGTGTCCACCACGCCAGATTGCGGCTTCTGCCCCATCAGCCTCTTCACCACCAACCAAGGGCTTCTGAGGGACTTTTCCAGCTATTTTGATTGTTTATCACCGGGGAAATCACACGTCTGTTTGATTGATTAGAAGTCCGGAATCTACTTGCTATTTGGAGCTTGAGTGTCATCAGGCTCATGTTTGATGGAATAGTGAGACCTGTATTAAGTAATGCCTCTGCTGTTGTGTGGTCACAGGCTCTAAGCAGTGGTCCTGATGTTATCCAAAGCTGAAGGGAGTGAGTCGCAGTGATGGTATGCAGGAGAACAACACACACACACACACACACACACATTAACACTCTCCTCATAGGAAGCCAAAGCGGTGAAGTGAGAGTGGAACGAGGGAGGGAGGTGAATCACATCATTTCCTCCAAAAAGGGAAACATGTTTTGACGACAAAAGTTGAAAACCACAAGATAGCTGCATAGGCGTTTTCTTTCCTGGGTGTTGGATCGGCGTGGATGTTTTTGACGGAAGTGGGATACATTCTCTGCCTACCTTTTCCAAGACGGTTTTCCCCTCTGGAGGCTTGTCAGCAAAACAGCACAGAAAGAGCTGGACCAATTGGATTGTGAAGTAGGAGAAGAAGGCGAGGTATCGTACAATGTCTGAGGCAATGCCCTGTGGAATAAAGAAAGCACAGCTGAAGGAGGTTGCTACAGGGCTGAAAAATATCAGTATTTTAGCCAGAGTTCCTTCAGTTTATTTGAAAAAAAAAAAAGTTCTTAAATCAAGACATTAGGTTTTCAACAGGATCAATGTGCTTTGGCCGTTTCATCTCTTTCAACATTACATAACAAATCACACAACATCCTGTGGTATACAGTGTCGTTTAGCTCCACTGTGGCTTGAAAAATACATTGCTTTTCCCGTGCTTACACATTCTATAGCAGAGGGAGGGTTTACACACTAAGATCACAGACACAATAAAGAGTATTTTGGACCTTTAGGCTAAAGTGAGAACCCAGTCTTTAATGGTGCACTTTATATAAATGAAGTGATGGTTAAAGCTGCCTCTCTGTCACGCTAACAGCCCATATCTGTAAATAGGGAGATTGTGGTTTCACAAACCAGCACCCTTAGAGTCAATCAAGGGAGCAGCTGCGATATTAACCGCTCAGAGACTTTCGTGAAATTTAGGACTCGCTTGTTATTCTTGACGTACAGAAATTATGGGGTTTGGCAGATGCATTGTTTACTACTGGGTCAAGGCCACTGCCAACCCAGTCTGTGCAATGTCCATGCAATGGCTATGCATGAAAGTCCGAGCCATGGTAAACAGTAAAAACGTCTTTGTGGTGCTGTGCCCAGAAAGGAGATCTGAAGGGGCCAAATGGATCCGGCCACACCGTGAAAAACAGGGTCAGAATGGTCGGAGAGTGGGTGGGAAAAATGTAGGTCAGGCGACTAAGAATGGCCAAGGGTCGACAAACAGGAACTCAGTCAACTTGAGCTGTCAACGCCACAATGTGAATTAAACACTTTCTTTATAAATACTCACAAAATGTGTGAGTACAATATTTAATGTAAGTTGACACAGTAGACAGGGAACATCTGCTAAACCATGCTACAAAACCTGTGTTAACATTTTTTAACAAGATTAAAGTACTTTTTTTACAATCTCAGATGAATTGTAACATTATCAGCATCATAGTAAAACATTCTGCAAGACATACTGTAACACTAACATGTATACAAAAACCTGTCAAAGACAATGCTAGAGCCAGCAGCAAGTTAGCTGAGAACCAAAACAGGAAATAGCTAACCCGGCTTTGTCCTAAGGTAGCCTAAAATCCTCCCACCAGCACACCATAAAGCCACAGTGTTGTTTTTACTCTTTGTTTTTGTACATATTTTTCTTCGTATTAAACAAAAGAGGCATTGTATGATGTGTTTGGAGAAAGTCAGGCTAGCTGTTTCTCCCTGTTTCAAGTCTTTATGCTTCGCTTATTAGCTTATTTAGCTAGCGTATGTCTCAAACTATTCCTATCTATGTAACAGGAGTTATTAGCTTTTGAGTGAAAGTCAATGATACCTTCCTTTGTTTTTTGTTTTTAGGATGTAGTGAACAGCGTCATCTTATTAGACATCTGCTCGTTTCTGTAGTTGTCTTAACTATCTCCAGTCCAACTTTGACTGTATCTTCTGCAACCATTTCCTCTCAGTCTACCTACAGTATAGGCTACCATTCAATTGCATGACCAAGCAAAATATTCTGGATGGTTTTAAGACCTTTAGAGAAATTGATGAACAGCACATTTTGATTATCTAAGATTTAGAGGTATGCGATATGGGGGGAGAAATATATAAGTGGTCACGTGTGCATCCTATGAGCATGCGTCTGGTTGAATGAAATGAAAACATCTGTGTCTGAATTCTAAATGGCATCGCATTATGTGCAGATGCATAGATTTCCATCTGGCTCTGTTTACAGCAGTGTAGGGCCATAAACACAGCACTAACGTTCCTCTGGTCTGACCCTGGACTGCCATGTCTCACCAGCATTTATCCAAGGGCCATCATTACTCTCCCCCAAGCAGTGTGGGAATGTCACACTGAGGACGATAAAACAGAAATATGGATGTGTGTGTGTTTGTGTGTTTTTATAGAAATGCAAATGCAACTGCCCTACGGCTGTGCACGCTTAAATAGAAACGTACCCCTTACAACAATGATTGTAGTGTCTGACGCGAGGCACAGGAAGAAAAGGAGAATTTAAACACACACAAGCTTGACCAGAATTGGCAGTGTCATCCTCCAACACTTGCTTAACTTCGGCTACCTTGGTTGAAATTGGGGGATGAAACAGAAACTCTTTGCTGACACAGCAGGGTATATCTCAAGCTACGTATATGCTGCTGGAGTCTTGTGTCTAGACGATGGGTTGGAGTGGACCTGATTAGATATCCCTGCATGGGGTTTGACACCGCAAGTTCACTGAGTGCAAACTTGACAAATACACTTACTTTGGCTCTGAAGTATTCCTTATTTTCAATACTGAGCATCTTGGGTGCTTGGAATATATACAGCATCATGTGCACTGTGATGATTTATTTTATGAAATGATATGTTATTGTGTTAACAATCTTATTAATCAATAGTCTAAAGACATACCTCATCCATGGCCAGCTGGATCTTCGCTCTTAGAGGCACCAGGGAACAGACCACAGCCAATACCCAGAACAGGAAGAGGAATACAGAGGAACGACAGCCTCTTATTCTTTCCAACTGGATGATGCATAAGGCCAAGATCTAGGGAGAAACAAAGAGAGACAGAGATCATTTATCTAAGAATTCATGTCTCACAGCACAGGAGAGGAAACAATTTCTGAGCTTAGAGAACACTCAAATCTGTATCGCCTTGTTTTTTAAACAGCCTGCAGCCACTCAGCAAGAACAAGAAAACATGATTTCCAAGTATGAATGACCTTTTTGGAAGTACAAAAACCTCTGTCTGAGCTGCTATTCAGTGGTACTTCAATTGAAGAAAGTAAAGCCCCATATTAGCTGCCTATATGTCACTGCTCACCTTTTCAACAGGGAGGGTATAATCAGATTCACTCTGATCTAATGCAGCCGATGGTGGTTTTGAGAAAGAACTTGGGATTTCCCTGGCCGCAGCCAAAGACGGTATCTGGCTGAATTCCGCCTACAAAGAAATGAATGCATGGTATGCTGCATGCTCTGCACACATTGCTTAATGTTGTATACTTTCCTTTAAAAAAAACAAAAAAACTCTATACGTGATGTTTTCTCAAAAATAGGCCGGATTCAGTGTTTGGACATCTGTATGTCCTCAGAGGAGTCATGCATCTGCTTTTGAACCACTGTAATTGGTCCCTCTCTGAGTGGTTGGCCAAGTGAGACGTCACTTTGTCATGCCAGCTCATCACCAAGTGGGGAGAAAGCAGGTTTAGGTTTCATGATGAGTACCGCATTGGTTACTTTGGGATGCGCCACAGAACTGTCCTGTTATAAACCATAGCGGCTCGGTAATTATATAAGTTTTTCACATCAACAACCCTATACATTTGGTGGGGAGATGTGTACAGATTTCTGTGTGGTGACGGTGAGGGTGAAGATGCTTATGTGCTCTGGTAGATATAAACAGGATGCAGGGTTTTCATTAACTTGTTGTGGTCACACACTGATTCTTTATTCTGGTGTTCATTCATTTCACCTGCACACTTGATACTTGCCAGTCTCTTGAAGGAGAAATACAGATAGACAGGCACTTACAATCATACCTATGGGGAATTTAGAGTGTCCAGTCCACCTGACTGCATGTTGGAGCCGAAAGTACACCTAAAGAGGGGACGCAAACAGAGAGACAACCGGCCTACTCAAGGCACATGAACGTCCAAGACCTTTAATAACGTTGGTGAAAATGTACCGATTACAATTATTCTAGTGATAAATGAGGAGATTTTTACTTTCACACTTTTTTCAACACAAGTTGCTTCTGTTCAATCTGGTCTCCACTAACTCCTGAAGGAAAATGTGGCTCTGTAGCAGTTAAATGCTCCGTTATGTTCACCAGCTAACTTTGTCTGTCTGCTGATTGGTGCGGGACATGTAGCATACAGGGGATTTTTAGCTAGTTTGTTTTCTAAAAACAGCTGCCTGGAAACGAGGTTGAGGTCGTAAAACCAACACAATTAGTTGAAAGATGTTACAAACGTCCAGAAGGGCTGAGGGGAACTGCAGTCTGTGATAATTTTCTGTGTTTTCATCACTATAAGTGATACGCATAGTAATTTGATCGATTGTTGATTTTAAAATATAAATTACTACTGTAAGTAGTATGCACATTAATAAACAACCATTTATGATGATTAAAATACAGTTTGTAAAAGTTAAATATATGTTCCAATACTGCTCATTGATTTATTTCCCCTCTAGTTTTGATCAACTCTTCGTTTTCTATGAAACTGTATATCTACATCTCACGGTATGTCAGTCAGCAGCACCAAGCCCATGATAAGAACTTTATGTCCTCGACTGCTGGTACTTTAAGTCCCGAAGAGGTTAAGGCTGCATCAGCCTCAATCCAAACCTTAACATAAGTGGGGGAATCATAAAGCTGACCTTGGGTCCGCATCTGAGGGAAAGGGCCCTGCTATTCCTAGCCTTCCGCTCTGACTTGCCATATTGCTCAAAACCATCAGCCATCTGTTTGTAGAAATCAGTGGGTGGAGCTAAGTCCATCACTGAGCCCGGAATCAAAACCCTACCTTATAATTACATGGGAAGTGTGCAGCGCCCGGGAAGGAATAGGACCTTTACGTCATGGTATTGCTGATTATAGTCAGTGTCATGTGCGTCCATTCATCAATAGTGACCACAATGTGTGGGCTGAGAACTGTTACCATACACGGAACAAGCTGGTCAACAAGAGCATAGTGTTCCAGGCCTGCACCCAGGGAACGGGTGGTGGTGGGTGGCTACAATCAGCATCATGAAATTATATCCTTTAATAAAGATAGGATTGATACATAGATTTAAAGATTGGTGACAAACTCTTCATTAGATTGAGTAGATGTTTGTTGCCTGTCCCCTTGGCCTCATAAATTATATTCTTAAAATAAGTGATCTTTGTTGAACTGTATCCCTCCAGACAAGAGACATCGCAGTGTATTTTTACCCAAACACGTGCTGCTATTGACTCAGGAGTCTGAAAAGACCACAGGTGGGCAAGGCTGTCTGACTAGGAGACTGTGTAAGACCTGTATAAGGCTGCAGAGAGTGGAAGCTTTGTGAGTAAACCTATACAGCTCACTGCGCTACAGCAACCCTTCCTATCCGGACTCAGCACCCTGACTGCACTGCCCTGTAAATGTTACATCACTCCTGATCGGGAGAGACAGCATTTTAAACTTGCCCTGCCACCCATGTTGTCAGCTGCACCCCTCTTCTCTTTGTGCCTACTCATCAGTGTAGTATCAATTAAAATCCGCAGAAAATGAGTGGGATCAATGTTTTGAGAAACAATCAGGGTCGTTTCTATCAACACAAGCCACAGAAAACATTTCTCAAATTGCACACCAGCCCTTATATTCTATAAATACTGGGTTATAGTTTGATTAAAAATGTTTGGAGAGGAGGAGAGAGACAAACAACACGTGTAAAGAATAACGATTTCATCTAGACTGCATACATCTACACCGATCTTGCTCTGATTTGGATCCAAACATTTGAGTTGTTCGCACTGTTTCCCCTCAGACCTGAGCAAATCAATGTGCACTATAGATTTTGGGTACGGTCTTGTTTATTCAAAACCTCAGGTTCTTATTCCAAGGTAAGTTGAATGAATGTTTTGTGCTTTTTTCTGAATTGCAACAAACCCCTTAAGTACAATCTTGGTTTAGAACAATGACGCTCAAAGAAGGAACTGGCGTCAAAACTTCCAGTCTAACAGCCCACCTGTAGTCTAGTTTATATACAGACTGAACCTTTCTATGTCATTAGGTTTAACATAGGCTACAATTGTGTTCACCGTTGTATTTGGTGGTTTTGTGTTTTGTTTTTTAAATGAACAAAAAGGTTGGTGAGAGATTAAAATGAGCTTGATTTAACGTGCATGATGAGTCAATGCACTGCCACCACTGAAGAACTTGTTTACAGGATTAGAAGAGCATCAACGAAAAACGTGATTCAATAATTTTGAGTAGACAAGTGCTAACTGCTCACTTGGAGTTCATGAGCGAGTCAATCCTCACAGTTCATGGCTATGATCGCCTTGCAAGAATAAACCTCTAAAAACACATGAAGTATTTGGGGTTTATATACATTATTTTCTTGATGACATATGGTCTTTCACTTGCACAGACACACCAAGCACATTTTTCATTGTATTGAAACTTTGCACATATACATATTTCAATTCCACATCAAATAGTAGCTGATGTCACTTACACATGTACTCTGCACCCTGATGAGTGGTGCTCAAATACTGGCGGCATTTACAGGGTGCTGTAATATTTGCATTGCCTGCAACACTATAAATCTAGCCCTGGCTACGTATCTTTGCACCTCAGTGTCTGGCCAACAAACTATACATAAGCTATATATTCTTTCCTTTGCTGCACATTGACATGTGAGCCAGAAGAGCACAAGCTGAACTATTCCCAAAACTTCTGTTACCCAGAGCAACACTGGAGGGATGTCAAAAGTGCGATGTGAGCTACAAATCAGTTCCATAGCTTAATAGTTAAAGCTTTTTCCACACACACACACACACACACACACACACACACACACACACACACACACACACACACACACACACACACACACACACACACACACACACACACACACACACACACACACACACACCATGGGTGCACTGGGACTTATTTTTCATTCACTGTGTTGTGTGTGTCCTCTCATTTCAAACTTGCTCATTGATAAATAACAGGGCATTTCCATTTGTTTATCTCCAGAGACTTGTGAAATTTAAAGTAGTAAGCTATTTCAATTATTTCAGGACCTGTCAATTAGTTAAAATATGTTCAACAATTCACACACAATTATATGTCAGAGGTATGGATGAAATGCACGTTTCTGTTATACCCCATACAGTGCATGCACTAGCCGTTTTAGGTGGATGAGTTCACAAACTGACTTAAAGTTCCAGTGTGAAGGATTTAGGGGGCTTTATTGGCAGAAATGGAATATGATATTTAGAACTATGTTTTAATTAATTTATAACCACCTCAAACTAAGAGGTGTTTTTGTTAGCTAGCAATGAGCCCTTAACATTTACAAGGGAAGCAATACCTCTTCACAGACTCTGCCCTGTTGCACCGCTGTACCAGGCAGTCATTGCGTAAGTGCCTTAAACTTGCATTCTCTCTAATGGCCATCATGGGGAGACACCTCTGGTTACAAAAAGTAGTCTTGATGTAAGTCTATAAGAAAATTACCCTACTTCACACTTATTTTATTACCTCAGTAAACATTGTTAACATGAGTTTATGGTCTCAATTACTAGTTTCACGTTTTCTTCAATGCAGCATGATGTTCATTTATTATATTATGGTCCATTTAGAGTAAAACCGAACATAAAACAGGGTATACTTTAGGGCGTGGCTACCTTGTAATTAACAGGTGTTGTCCGGTCTGGAAGTTGTCTATGTTTATGTCTTACAATTTTCAGTTTCAGTTCAGGAAAGGTAATTGTAACTAAAAATATCGTATTCAGTGTCAAGTTGGTGTGGGCAAAGAGCCAAGATGGAGGCTTCACATTGGCAGTCCACAAACCAAGGGGTGCTGTCACAGTCCACTTAATACATTCAGGCAATGGCTTCTACAGTAGCCCAGGGGGGACAATCCAAACACTGACTCTAGAGAGCGCCTTTTGCATTTATTGGCATGATCTTCAAGAGGAATGGGAGGCGTGAGTGGAGATGTAATCAGTTCTTTTCAATCCGCAACCTCACTGCTAGATGTCATTAAATCCTACACATTGCTCCTTTAAGCCAACATCTTTGGTTAGATGGACTTTGATTTAGAGATTCATCACTTTGCAGGATGCTGCTATCCAAAAATCATAAAATTGAAATGACTTTGTCTAACAATTCCCTGTTTGGACAGATATATACTTGTTGGTAAACACTAGAGTAGAATCGGAAAAGAGCCACAGTATTTACCACAGTCATGCTGCGTATGATGGGGCTGAGTAGGAAGACCATGTGCTGCTGGATCTCCTGTCTCCTCTCCAGCAGGATGTAGAAGAACTCCACAAAGCCAAAGGAGGCCAGAAGGAAACCCAACACCTGGGCAGGACAGGAGAGGAATGAAAAACTGAATGGAAAAACTTTGATGCCAAATTTGCCAGTATATTTCTTTTCTGTTGATATTGGGTTATCTTTTGAGAAGAATGAACAGAATGTTGCTATTGCAGTCACGTGAAAACAAACTGAAGACTGGCCAAAGTCTGTGTGAAGTCTCACCATCTTTGCAATGCAGAGCCAGGACATTCGAATGCGTCCACAGTCATGGCAGTAGAGGTGAAGGCAGTAGAAAGGAACCAACAACCACAGATAGATACAGGGCACCCACACCAGTACTGTGTTTTGGAAACATTGGGTCAGGTCTGGGTTGGCTGTGTACCACGTACGGTTCCAGTCCTACAACAAAAAGAGAGTAACAAAGCCAGAAGTTTAGATCAAGAGAATATACCTCGGTCAAATTGTAAGATTACATCCATCATCTGACATACATATATTATCAGAGCCAAGTCTAGAGAATTTAGACTTCAGAGTTTAGTTTCATTCATCAGGGCAGATCCTGACAGTGTGTGAGCCTTCTTTTGCTAAAAAGCTGAGTCAGTTTGTGACTTTTTTTCTGTCCACGTCTTTGGCTTGTTTTCTAATTTGAGTAGGACAATGTAAGCTATCAACACATTAAAATGTGAGGTCAAGGATTATCCTAATAATGAAGCCTAGTCACAGTAAAAGTCAGTGCAGACAAGGTGTGTTGAGCACGTGCTGCCAAAGGTTTGAGAATGTGTAACAGCAGCAGAAGCAAGATGGGTTGTCTTAAAAAATAAAAAATGCCAGGGGCTAAAGTGGCCTGTTTATCACTTCTCTGGCCTAATGAGGGGCAGGGTGTCTGGCTGTGCTAACGAGGCGGCCCTGCGGAGCCACCACAGGAAGGGGTTTAGAGCTTCTAGCATGGTGGAATCGTCTGGCCCGACTGGTAGACTCCCAACTGGAATAAGGAAGAGAGGCCACAATTGGTGGCAGCTGCTGCTTCATTATATAATGCAGCCCTGCTGGGGAACCACATCAGGTGAGATGCACTTTGGTAGTTGCTGCTGCTCTGGGAGGGTGGCGTGTCGCAGTATGAATTGTGATTAATTCAAGTTTACCATTAATTTGCTGTTGTCAGAGGTGGCACTCTTTGCCTGCATCAGGGTTACAAAAATCCCCACACAGCTAAATCTTTATAACGGAGGTGGTTTAGGTTATGTAATGAACACACCATTTCGTATAACAGTGGTCTCTGTGAGCACTGTTTAAGTGATAAATCTCTTGAGAAGCAGTGTGTGGGAGGCTACTTTCGCAGACCCTTCTGATTCCTGCGGTCAGTGGCAGGCGATGAACAGAACACGTTCATGTAAGAAATGCAACTTGTCAAACCCTCTCCAAGCATTTCATGTGCATTTTGATCAGTACTTATCCTATTTCTGTGGCTGCAGTAGATGACACTATCTTATAGGTGGCTTATTACCTGACAAGCACAGTTATGTGAAAGTAGTGACTTGCAAACCTGCTGAATGCCACTTTTCACATCCTCAGAAAATCAGTGGCTAACAATGAGTTAAATAAATTAAGTCTTGTGCACTGTCTTGTGAGCAAAACATCATTATGCGCCTAATGTATGTGGTGTATGAATTGAGAACACTGGCATTTTAGAAGGCCTTAATCACTTCCGTGACAGTCTCACCTAGACTTGTACCCATTTTTCAAATTACAGGATGGTTTGATTTAAAAAGAAGGAAACTAAAAACATGTGTAGCTCCTATAATGACCCCTTTCAAGTTAGTCCAGCCTAAAAAAGCTCACATGCATTTGGGCTATTTTAGATCAAACTTCTTCTGCTGAGCTGGATTGTGAATGTTCAGTTCAGTATTAAAGCCATATAAATCCCCATCACTGAGGCTGTGACCAATGAGTAAGCAATGACACTATGTGAAAGGATAATCACTACAGTTAATAACTGAAAGTACTTTGCAGCTAACATGAGACAAAACATCTGTTAAAACAGCTTCTATACATTGTAATTGATATATTGTGGCTAAGAACATCACATCTGTACTTTGAATATTTGTGGAAAAGAGAGCTGCACAAGACAATAGAGAGAGAGAGCGAGAGAGAGAGAGAGAGAGAGAGAGAGAGCGTTCAATAATCCAGCTGGATTCTTGACAGCTCCATCCTTCTTTTTTCAGGCAGAATGTGGATATACAAAATTAACAAGCCTTTCCAACAACAGCAGCTCACTCATTGTCATGCAGCTCTCAGCATCTCATTGCGTTGAATCACAGAGCAGAGTGACAGTAAAAACTATTTTGGCAGACATTAAAGGTAATAATCCTATTCAGACTTGATTTAGTTTAGATTTCTAATGTGCTTGCAGACTGCAATCTGAGAAGGCCAGCATACGATAATTCTCTTCTTGTACTGGTGAGTGCTGCCAGCTAACATTTTAGATTACATTACTCCCTTTTCTCTTCTACACACAGGCTTATGATTGTTCATTCTATTGTTTAGTAATGGACAGCACAAACCTGTCAAATGCGCAGCATTTATTGATAGGCCAATGATACTAGAACGGCATGCTAATGTGGCTAATGCTAATTGCTTTAATCACTAAATCACATCAATGGTGAGGAGTAAGTATTATGTTGTATTTTTGTTATGCATCTACATTTACATAAACAACAATTGGTGCTCATAAAGCACACAAAAACTAACTTTGACATAAATATTTACTCATTAATATTGGCTGATTACAAATTAGCCTACATTTTGTGACGCAAATATTACAGGTAAACTCGTCACAAACTCACCCACAGAGGGTCCAGGCCACTGAGTCTGCAAAATGCATCCATCCACTCGCTTGCTCCGTCCTTCCTGAGGCTCCACTTGTTGGGGTCGACCAGCCCTGCTCTGCACTCTCAGCACCAGTGTGTGTGTGTCTCTGTGTGTGTGTGTGTGTGTGTGATGTGGGGAGAAGGAGTTCAGACTTTTTCTCTCTGACTAATGGTAGTAAATCTTGGGGCTGGCTGTTTCCCGTATGTCTGTTTGGCTGGGACTTGCTATGCTTATAAGTGTGTGTGTGTGTGTGTGTGTGTGTGTGTGTGTGTGTGTTTGAATGTGTCTGCGTGATTTTTCCTCCCCTTTAATAAAACAGCTTCTCTCAATGAAACTCTGTTTCTTTCTGCCTCGCTGTTAGAACTGCTGCTGTCTTGAGATCCTGTGTCTATCTGACTCTCATTCTGTCTGCCTTGTGCCTTCTGTTTATGAGCGTGTCTCCTTGTTAGGTGGGTGGAAATCCCTCTCTCTCTCTCTCTCTCTCTCTCTCTCTCTCTCTCTCTCTCTCTCTCACTCAGACCCTTCTCTCCTCTCCCACATCTGCTGGATGTCACTCTCCTCCCATTTTCACTCACTGCCCCTCACCTCTTTTCTCGCTCCTTATTTCCCCACATCCCAAATCAGTCGTCTCACCACCACCAGTGTCTGTTTGTGTACACACTTACCTTTCAAACTGGGACCAGCAACACTCAGACAAACACCATGATTTAAAACATTCACTGTACTCAAATCAAGGATATTAGCAACCTTAGTTACTGTTGTGAGACAACTATTTATATGTATCGCCAGCGTGGTGCAAAACATATTAGCATGCATGTGTGTAAACTCCTTTGCAAGTGGGCAATAGCACTAATATTGCATGAGTCACAAAATTGTGTTTTTCAGTCCAGACATACAATGGAAAATGTAGAGCCACCTCAATGGCACAAGCATCACAAGCGCTTCCAAATATTGCAAAACAAACTTGCTGATATAGAAAGAAAAGGGTTGATCTATCGGTTAATAAGTCATCGTATTAGACTGAAACTTGCACTGCCAGTGGAAAATGTAAAATGATGACACAACTTTGTCACAAAGTGTCATTTCTGTGACCAATTTGCCAATAAAGGAACAATATGTACTTGATTATTGGTGCTGTTTATTTGTGCAAAGGCATGTGTTCAAGTCTGAAATACTGAAATACAGGAATTTAGATGGGATGTTGTTTTAAATATTAAATTATTAAATACAAAAAAAACCATCCTATACATGTTTGTACACGGTTTAAGGGGAAAACATGTGTGTGTCCTTAAAGCTCTTTGTAGTCTGCTGAAAAGCATCATCGAATGGCGTGATGACGGTCACACTGGTCAAGACACGGGGGAAAACTTCAGCACGACAGCTGCGCAGGAAAGTATGACAGCGTCTCCACTGGGACTAACACCACCGCGGCCATCTTCACCGCAGAGAAGAAACATGGAAAGAGAGGCAGAGAGGCAGACCACCACCAGGTCCCGTGTCTCGCCATGTGCAAATACGAGATTATTATTCTTTTAAAAATGAGTCATCACTTTATGTTTCACCTCCAGGCTGCAGAATGTTTTTTATTCAGCACTTGAGCTCCTAGTGCTAAATTATGAGAATTGTGTAACACGACACTTGGATTCATTTGAATGTGACATTGTGGTAGAAATACATATTTTGAACAGATGTATGTTGGGTGTGCTTTGTTATGAGGTGTGGTCAGAAGGACAGCAGGTTCAAAAGTATATTTTGCTCTTCCCAATGTTTATCCTGCTGTCTTCAACATTAACTAATAGAAGGTTTAGAGAACATGAATTAGTCTGACAAAGCCTAATGTAGCTGTCAGGCAGATGGAAACAAAAACGATATCCATGGGCCAACCTGACTGTTGTGTTATGTCTCAGTCCCACAGCATGAGCGGTGTGTTTCTACCACCAAGAAATGGTCCAAAACACCTCAGGCAGTGTACCACGACCAGTAGGGTGGGCGGTGTGTGTGTGTGTGTGTGTGTGTGTGTGTGTGTGTGTGTGTGTGTGTGTGTGTGTGTGTGTGTGTGTGTGTGTGTGACTAAATCACAGGCTGCAGTGTTTACAGTACACCTCTTTGTCCCAAATAACCCCCGGGGTCCAAACACTGAGAGAGTAAGAGACGTAGCATGTCCTCCCTTTCTGTTTTAACTCACATGGGTGACATGCTTGAATCTCTGTGGCACGGAGTGTTTGTGTTTTCTAATCAACAGTAGACAGATCACAACATCTGGTGCTTGGCTGCGTGAACTTCCCTTGAAAAAGACCCTGTGAACTGTACTCTCCCCGTTTGTTAGAAAATGTGCATATATATATTCTATGGGTTTTCTGTTTGGAGGTGAGATTGTTGAACCCCCCCTCATAGTGCTCAAAATAAACTTCTTTGCAGCATTGGAGCCAAGACTCCTCAGCTGATTGGTCCCAGACAGCAGCTTGAGGTTGAAGGTGTTGCAATTCATGGAGAAAGAGTGGCACAAAAACAACACACGCACAGAGTCGTGCATATGCAAAGAAAAGCGAGCGCTGTGCGAAGTGCTGGTACAGGCCCAAGATGGGTTAATATACATAAACATACACACATTTGGCCTGCAAATACGACCAAAATGAGCTCCAGGCCAGCCGATGGCCAGACAGCAGACTGTTTACACCAGTGGGGAGAGGGAGAGAGAGAGCACCCAGCATGGACCCGATGGGAGACTGGCACTGGAGCAGGGCCACTTGTGGTCATGGCGTGTAGTAGTTGTAATGTGGACCTGGCAGGCGGTGGATGCAGAGGGTGGCTGCGGGGGTGGCAGGGCCCCAGCCAACTCGTGGTGCAGCGGTGGTTAACCAGTCTAGGTCACCTACACTTCCTCTGGCCTCTCTTCCTGGGAGGAAAAACAGTCTAGTCAAAATAATTGTGTCATTTTGGCTTCTTACGTTTGAGCAAAGGGAGACAAATTTAGCAACAGCAAAGCAAAGGGAGGGGCCTACAACAGATTAGGAAACAAAGTGACAAAATATCTGCTGTTTTAACTCTTAAATAAGCAATTTTAGACGAGTGGCACCGCTCCAGTGCAGCCTGTAAATTCAGATGTGTCAGCCTACGCAAGCAATTATAACTGGGCTCTGTCTTCCGCTTCCCTCCCTGCCGCTTTTACCCACAGTGCCATCTTAATCTGCCCTGCTTTCCTCTTGAGACAGACCTTTGATCTGTCTGTCAGCGGAACTGCTGTGCTGAGCAAGGACGCGTGATATGACGAGTAAGTTACAGTGTGAGCACTGTATGTGTGTGATTGTGTGTTTCAGACCTGTTTCATCAGTGTGTCGACTCCGGGCCCGTCTCACATGCCTCTGTGAGTGACACAAGCCTTCAAGTATTTATCACCTTACTGCCTACGCACCTGCTGAGGAGTCATTCATAAGAAGTCCAAATACACACAGCTTGATTATTCACATACAGTTTAAGAAACTGTTAAAGACACAATCACAATAAAGTTTTGGAAAATACACTTATTTGCTTTCTTTAGATTTAGATTAGAACATTGATACCACTCACATATCTTCTCAGTAAATATGACGGTATACATCCAGCAGCTAGTTATCTTAGCATAAAGACTGGAAACAAGAAAATCTCTCTACCAGCACCTCTAAAGCTGTGTCCAGACAGAATGATGGCACATTTTAGAGGAGGCATATTAAGTCAATGGAAAGACACGTGTGGACACTAAATTCCCGCACTGTGTGTCAGAGTGGAAAATGTTTTAACTTGAGTGAAAAATTATGAATCTGCTTCATTACACAAGACGAGAGGAAAATAATGATGTTCCTTCCGGATAGAGCTTTCTGTTTCCAGTCTTTAAGCTAACAAACAGGTGGCTGTCTGTAGCTGAGTGTTTACCGAATAGATGTGAGAGCAGTCTTGATCTTCTCATCTCACTCTCTGGAAAATAACCATCTTTCCAAAAATGTTGAACTCTTGCTTTAATTCCACACGAAGGAACAAGCGCCTCAGAATAGCTCAGAATCTGGACACCATCCAGCTTTGTCGCCGGACAAATTATACTCCGAAGTTCAGCCACCTTATGCAACAATAAGAGATGCTTTGAATAGGCATAGCCAATTCAGAATTAGTAAGGTAATTGCTGGGCCCCAGTTGTTTTTTTCTTTGGTGAATCTAATCTCAGCGCGACATCTCCAAACCTCAGACACAGTAAAGATGCTCTTTCTCTTCTCAGACGGCAGATGTCTTGCCATCCTTTTCTCAACTGGCTGGAACCAGAAGGTGTCTGAAGGAGCCGTTGCTGTGATTACCCTGCAGAGGAAAACCATGCAGGATGACAGCCCGCCAGAAGAAAGGCAGAAGTGGCGCAGGATCGGTTTGGAGTACAGACAAACAATGTAAATAAACTTGTCAATGTCAGTTAGTTTTTTGTGTGCATTTGTTGTGCTTATAAGATGACTGGGTGAAAAGGGGGATGCACTGTGGTGGTTGCTGAAGTCCAATGACTTTTTATGACATTACCACTGAAAAGAAGAGGAAATGCAAAGAAACTGAATGTTTCCCAAAAATAATTTGCTTTCCACTTCCTCTGGAGTTTAATCACAGTTTCCTGAACTGGCATACATGTTCGGCAATGCATCACAATGTGTAATGTGTGTCTCTAAGTTTGAGTTCAAGAAATCTAGTGAAGAGTTTTAGTAGTTCTAAAAAACTTATCTATTCATTCTTATACAGCAACAGTGGTTGAAAGCGTGAGTTGGTTTTGCTTACAAAGTCTACACAAGTTATTGATGATGAGGAGGAGGATGAAAGACTGAAAGTTTAAAACTGTGAGTTTATCTTATTTATATTCTTCTACTAGTCAAACTTAAAGTCACATAAATAAAATGACAATAAGCTATACATAAATCAGCCAAAGCATCCCAAAAGTGATATTTGCTTTTTATTTCTCTGTGTGAAGACTAATCATCACATGACTGCCTGGATTTCAGTGATAGACCAGCACCCCAAATAATGAAAACACATGACATCAACATGTGTCAATGACACATCTCAACATATTAACTGTACACAAATGGGACATATTGCTTTTATTCTACTCCCCAAAGGAACTTAAAAAAAAAGTGATATGGTTTGTAATCAGCAGTGAATAGAATACAAATGATTGACGCATCAAAACTTAAAATAATTTGGAGGGCCTATTTTTTTAAGGACTAAATTTAAGCCACAGGCACACCATTTGGTAGCTGTGCTTTATGTGTCAGTTGGCGGTGAGTTTCGGTTAGGGCTGACATGGCTGTGCCTCACTGATGACCAGCCACGTTCCAACCGGGTTTAGACAGCCTCTAAACAAAGTAAAGACGCTTGAGGCAAGCCAGGAGGCCACAGCTTGGCTGGACTCTTGCATTTGCAGGTAAGGTTAACTCTTATCCTGCTTCTGGTGCAATTATGGGACGACAGATAGGACAATACAGCCAATCGCCTGGATTGGCTGTATTGTAGATAAGTGGGGGCCTGCCCCACTTATCTATCCATATATCCTTCCATAATCCATATATGTATCCATTTGTATACATATCTATCATCGTGTTGAAAACAAAACCACAAATTATTAGTGTCTAGATTCCGGATATGGAAATAGATAATAACATGGACTTATCATATTTAAGTTAGGCTGCTATAGATAGCTAAATATATCCTAGATCAACCCCTGAGATCAGAGAGCGCAATACCAGTTTTCCCATATGAAAAATTAGGAGGAAATTGTTTTTTAAATGCTTTTTTTCTTGGACGTGATATATAGAGGTGGTTTTTAATATATGTTGCAAGCCAGCAGTACATCAAGCATTATTAGTAACTTTATCCAACATGTTTGAACAGTTGCTTAACTTTTAGAAAATGCTGAGTTAAATGACTTCATAAGCATCACTTGTCACATATTTCATTTCAAAGGTTAAAAACATGGTTTTAAATTGACATACTTTGCATTGACATGTGACATTTGACGTTTATTTTGTCTTATCTCCATGAATCATGGTAAATTGTAAGATATCTGAAATATCTGCATAGAGTATTCCTGAATTTGACATATTATGAATAGAATTTGTCAATAGAAAATTGAAGTTGCAGATTTATCTGTCACGCTTATTGGTTTTAAATGTAATTTTCATAGAAATTATTCAAAAAACTTCAGTTGGAGAGTGATTTTCACTCATATGCATCCATCTACAGCCTTAATTTGTCTTGCATAGCATCTGCAGAGACTCAGGAGCCTCAGTTTAAACAGGCAAGCCCTCAGAGTAAACACTACCCAATTACTTTAACAATGCTTAATAGGATATTGTGGTTTCTCTCTAAACTCAAAACAGACCTACTGTTGGCCTAATATAGCAGCGAGTGGAAATCCATGGGACGGTCTCCAGTCACAAGTTGCCCAATAACCTGGGTGACTGGCTCCCCCCTTAATAGAGCCCGGAGCCTGACTCCCACTCACCCTGCCTCTCGTGACGTATGGAGGCACCAGCTCATCACAAGTCACCACACTGAAGTGGTAAGACGGCCATCAACAAAAACAATTCCTCGCCTTTTCCCTTGTGGATTGTGGGCCGAAACCCTCTAAAAATATCACCAAGAAAAACTGAGGGGGAGGCCTGGATTGCGGTAGTGACATTTATTAGGGAATCATCCACTCCCTGCGCACTTTAAACACTTTGTCTTTTTCAGGGTGGAAAACCAATGGGATGAGTACAATGTGGTAACATCATGACCAGCATATTTTCTACCACTGGCTGCTGTTATAATATCATATGTCTATGTTCCGTCTACCTCAGAATTCAGCCACAGCCTTATTTCTTGTCTGTGTCACTTCTTATTTTATGTCTTTTGGATTGCTGCCAGCTGTTAAGCACTCATTTGAGTCATGGCAGTTTCACAGCAACAAAGAAAGTTAACATATGCTTGCTAGTCACTGACCCAGCAGCACCAAAGTGGCAAAATGACCCTGAAATATACACATTGTTTTCATCTTCTGGCCTAAACTTGGACTCCGTCTGCACTAGTTATCATGCATATACATTCAGAAACTCATGCCATTTTTTCAATGCATTAATTATATCCGTCACTACATTCCTCTATTTACATTCAGTCATACAAAATGCTGGAAAAATGAGCACCTTACACTATATTAAATCATGTATCTGCCCACATAACACACCCAAAATGTAACACTTGTCACTCAACTTCCTATTGCAGGGCCATTTGTACAGTATGTACTCATACACTGGTAAACCACAGTTTGTACTCTGTAAATCAGAGAGTACAAACACGACTTCCGGAAAAACATATAGGACAGCAAAGGAAAAGTAAAGAGAGCCACATCCTGTGGCTAACAGGAAATGCTGGTTAAATGACAGGTTTTCATACATGAAGGGCTGTTCAGCTTAACATCAAACCCTTTAAATGGATTGTTTCCATAAATGTATCTGCCTCTGTGTTCAAAATGAGTGTAAATGTGAAAACGTTGATGCCTCTATCCTATTATAAAACAATGACTATTTTAGTCAAAAGGTAACCCTGTTTCTCCTCAAGTGCGAGTACACCTTATTTTTGTAAATGGGCTGATATGTCTGAGCTTGCCGTTGAGGTATCTCTAATTTCTGTTGACGAGGCTGCACTTTTCACTCATTTTCCGAAGTTTGTTTACATGTTTGTCTCAGGTGGCCATGAATGTGTTTTCTCTATTGGCTTCCTATCTGAACGATATAGTTATTTATCAAACTGATTCATTCAGAAATCTATGTCTTGATTGCCAAAATGTGCATGAGTTTTCGATTACCCCACGATAAGGAACACATTTAAACATTATCTCTGATCCCTTTGGTGTGAAAAAAATAGAACTAAAGGAATAGTGCCAGACAGACAAGGGCTATTTAACTTGTACCAGACGAAGCTAAATACACTCTTCGGTGGCCATGAAAACAGGCGGTTTAGAGTGTGATTTAACTAGGTCTGTACAAGATAGATTTTCAAGTGTAAACAATTCAATAATGGAAGAGAAATCACTTTCCTCTGGTTTTAATATTGTACAGCTATCTATAAAAAGGGTTCGGTGGTGTTTTTTTTCAGAGACTTGGTGAATTTAAATCAGAAAATGAATCTCTTTTTTTGTACTATTTTATGAGACATCTTGCCTTTTTCAGAGGGATACCACCAAACCATAAAATCGTTGGCTTTATAAACAATGTTGCATAACTTTAATTTCTTTCTTTTTTTGTATCAATTTGGGTTGACTAACTGTTGTTTTCAAGGAAAATACCATGCAGTTAAAGAATTTATATTGTCGAGGGCAGCCTCACCAGTATTTGTGGGTATCAACAACTCTCCTCCAAGGTCATAAATAAAAGTGACACGCAACTGTGGTTGTGACAAGACAAACTGTACAGGCCATTTAAGTGCACTTTCCTGTTGCTGATCTTGCACTTTGACCTCCCAATGAACAGGGCCCAAACCAAAAGTGATTATACAAGGAAACATAATAAAGAGGACTAGGATATCTTGCAGGATGATTTTGGCATCAGAATCAGTAATTCTGAAATACAAAGAACTTTTGTATTTCCCCTGAGTTTTGGTGGTTTTGGTGGTTTTGGTGAATTGGAGCCCTTTCCTTTGGTGTGACAGTGACTTTATTTGTTCCAGGATAGATGCCAACACCCAACTTTGTCCCTGAATTAACATAGGAGGATATAGAATATTTATGTTAAGCATTTAACTGTATTCATGGTTGGGCTAATTGAGCTGATCATTGGGGTTATTTTGAAGGGACAGATAGATGGATGTTTAGTTTTTTTTCACTTGTAATAGGAGATGACAAAACAAATTACAAAAAGTCTGTGTTACAAATTGGGTGGTGTGGGGTTTGAAAGAAGTATTTACCAGAATTTACAAGTTATAGAGAAATGCAGGATCCAGCTTGAATTTTGGACCACACTAGGAACTAAGGCTGTAACTAAGATAAAAAAATACAACATGTTATTTTTTCCACGACGTTAGAGTATCTAGAGGAAGAGCTTAAATATCAAACACACACACAGACACAATCCCAGAAAGGCGGTGGAAATGCTGAACCCAAAGGAACATATCATGTGCTCATAAAGCTTGGAACCAAAATCAGTCTTTTCTTCAATTGTATTTGTGGGGTGGGATGTCACGAGCAATATTACGCTTGCATGTTGCTGTCATCTATTCTACATTTGTGTAAATAACCCATTTGACTTAAAATCATACATGCCACTCACACACACAAGCTTTGGATGTCCCACCATCCTGCACTCAGGGACCAAACGAGACAAGACCTATCATGTCTCCTCTCAGTGAGAGCAGACATTGTTGACTCACTGCAGTCTAGAAGCTCTCAGCCTGCGTCCCACCACAGCTATGCACTGTCTGACCAGAGCCTCGGAGCAAGGGTGTGCAGACTCACACACTTTTATGGATGTATGCAAACATTACACAAACACAGTTAGACACACATACATACAGGTACATAGACATACGGCAGTCTCACTTTTTCTCCAGCTCTGCGGTTTTGTCTTTAATCTACTCAGTTGCAGCACACTCAACAGTAAGAAAACATTCACTTTCTTTTGGTCTTTCTGTCCTTCAATTGCGCTACCGTTAAGACCTGACAGTTGATTATTACTTCATATATCTGTGATACAGTAATCTGAGAGGGAGTGTTACTCTTTGTTGGTGGACATAACACCTGTCAGACACTTTTGTAAAGGCTTTTTGAAAGACACTTGTGCTGAAAGGGTCAGTTTTCTCTCCACAAATCCTCTGACCATGTGCCTCGAGTGAGCCAGACTATGTATCATGTACTATGTGTATAAACATGTATGTGTAGACTACCATATAACTAGGAGTCTGTATATGTGTATGGGCGGATCAGTATATATGTATTATTCATAATCAGAAATGCAATCAATTGAAGCAGTGAAAAGAAATTGTGTGTGATTCTCTGTATTCTTATCATGAGTCCACCTTAATCACGTTCTACAATAATGATATGTATGGTCTACTAATAACACTGTCATATAATTCTGAGTGCTTTCAACACATCCATAAGTTTCATAAGCGCTAAATAAACTTAAGAACAGCGCGGCATGCAGCGGCTGATAGTCTCTGTCTGTGAGACGGGTGATCGGTTGCGCCTGTGGTGATCAATGTCCGCGGCTCGAGACGCTCTGGTAAATAAATGATTCCTTGACGGCAGAATCTATTGTGCCGCGTACAGGAAGTCATCCTGATGTGAGAACGGATCTTGGCGATTTCAAAGAATTCTCTCCCAATAAAACTAATATAACTAATATCGCTCCTTCATCAATGAGGAAGTGAGCTGCCTTTTTTTTCCGGTGGGAGTGGCCAGTTTATCCAGTGAATTTCATTAAGCCTGCCCTGGAGCAGGTTTACATTTTTGGCTGTGTTGCTATGGTGATTATCTAAGCTTGCTTCGAGAAACCGAATAAGCCAGACCTACGTTATCTTATCCTGACAATTAGCCCGCTAACTCAGTAAGCCAGCTACAAGAAGCAGGGCCCTGTCCACAGACATCAAGCCCCACGTAAAGGCTCATTAGACCTGTATCCTAGTGAATCAATAGATGTTCAGTTCATGTATTCATTCCCCACACCTCCCACTCCCACCCATGTCTGGATTAACCTGTTACAGGGCCGCAAGCAAAAATATGATTTTGCCCCCCACCTGCCCCCCTTTGTGCCCCGTGTACTTCTCCTCTAATTACAGTGCACACAGCAGACTATAAATGGCAGCTTCATTGTGAGGCAGAGAATGCAGAAAACAACCACTACGGTACTCCTGTGCTGGAATAATAATACCTGGGCCCAGGTTTTCTTTGTGCAAATTTGGGATCATTTGATTAAACACAATTTTATTCAGAAATGTGCACCATGTGAACACAATATAAAGTTTTAAAAAATGAAGGTCTGAAAGGTTAGGAGGCTTAGAAAAGACACAATAAAGCAGATATAATCAATAGATCCAATAACAATGTGAAAACAATGTGAAAGGGGTTGCTGTAGTGATGAACATACAACGAATAGTCACCGAAATCTGCAGCGTTGTCTCGTCAGCGCACAGCTTTCCAACAAGTTTAGCAGTGCAACTTTATTGTTTTGGTCTCACTGCTCTTATAGTGTCGCTTTCAGGTGCAGCAGGCAGCTGTTTTCAGCACACAAAAAAGTCTTAAAACACACTGTCTACCTGCTTAGAACCAAATGACAGACAAACACCCGGGGCTTTGGGGACCTGTTGTTAATCCAGCCCGGCTCACACCTGTGACCTGCACACACACTCATGCAGAGAAGACAACAGCATGTGTAGACCCACATGCGTATAGCCACCCACAGTCAGACAGGCAGATAGGGAAACACTTAACCAGTGTCTCACCACAAACACACATACAGACCAAACCGACACACCCCGCCATTCACTGTCCTGGCCTTGTTTACTCATGACCATCACAGCTCTGCAGCACTCAACCCCATCATTCCCCAGATTCCTGAGTCCCAGCACCATTTTATGTGCTTTGCAAAAATACTTTTTTTTAAGGACATGAGTCACATATGCATTTCTAGATTATGCAGACTAATATATAAAAAAAAGGTAAACAATAGAGACAGATAAGGCTCAGACCAAACCATTTGCATTAGGTGAAATCTAATTGTTCTGTATGTATACGTCTTATTTGGAGGGCCACACTGCAGTGACACATATTTGACTGAATCTGACATGATCATAAAAACTGGAACCAACTAGAGTTCACGTAACTTTCCTCAGAATGCCTTTATCTCTGCGACACTGCCATCTGAAGTGACTCTGATTGCTCAACACACTCCCTCATTTTTTTTGGCCTTATTTTCAGGTTTGGTCTTGAATAACAAGAATAAACAAAAGATGCACTCATGATTTGTTTGACATAGAAAAGCAAGAGAAAGTGTCTGGCCAAGGGGTAATTTTCGGTATTTACTTTATTGTTTTAAATGCTTGGTTTCCTCCCACTGAGCAAAGTTATGTAGGCCAGGTGAACTATGTGAACTCTAAATTGCTAAGTGTGGATGTGTATAGCCCTGTGACGGACTAATGACTAGTCCAGGATGCTGGTCCTGTGACCCTGCACAGCAACATGAAGCTGTAGAGACTAGTGGGTGATTATACAGTAGATCTCACTGTGCCCACCTTTCTTTCAAGCATTTCCTTTTCCGTTTATAAAGGTTACAAAACGCTATCTCAAACAAAAGAAAAAATTAAAATAATCATACATAACACAGCATATTGACCAACTATACAAACAATCAGACACAGACAAAAAAAGCATACAAGAAAACAACACATACATACATCAGTAAACTCTATATTGAACCTGCTATAACAATTACATATTAATGAATATTGTGCACTTAACTCTTCGGGGGCCACTTGGATCCCAAAGTTGCAAACCCTCACTGTGCCCATCTAATTCATGCAGTCATTCATTTATATGAATTGTACCTCTCTAACTGACCCCGTAACGTGTAAAATGTATCTTAGTGAGTTATAGTTTCTTTAACCGTTTCTTTAACCTTGAAACCTTAATTTAAGCGTAGTTCTTGCACCCATACAACTGCATGGACCCATTGGGCAAATATTAAATCAAGATGAATATTAAAGAAAGCTAATGCCATCTAGTGACAGACCCTGGATCTGTACAGGATGACGAGACTATAGCGACACTCATCTATTCACAGCTGTAAGCCCTCCAGTCACATAGACACAATATGATGTATTATTTTTTTTTAAACACACACGCATACACCACATAATCCATAAAAAGAGACACGTAATAATTAACTCTCAAACAGAACTGAGACTGGTGTTTTTTTAGACTACAATAATTACAATGGCACATATATAACTCCATTTAGGTTTGATACCTCCTGTAAGACGTGCCATGCTGCAGAATGACTGTTTGCAGTGTTGCTTATAGTAAGCAGCTCATTATTAGGTCAAATACAAGTGTGCTGGGGTCAGTGGGGGGCGGTGCTGTGCAAGTCGCGTTATCCGTTTGCGTCATACGCCTGCGCCAGGTCCACCTTCTGACAGATTTCAATGACAGTTCGCGCACATTTCTTGTGCGTTTCTTTGATAAGACGGGCAGATAAACCGTAAAGTGAGTGTCATGCACAGAGCCGCGCGCACAGCTTTACATGACGGGGCTGGTGTGGTCCGCCAGTGTTTAAAATGCAGAGGTAAGCGGTCACGGTGACGTCAGCAGCGACAGCTAAGAGCTACAGTGCTACAAATGCAAACACACTACTAATGTGGTCCGAATGTAACTATATGCAGCTGTAACCTTAGCCTTGTTTTGCATGTATTTCATAACTTCTGTTCTTTTCCTTCGTATTGAGTTATATAAATATAAAGTTAGGAGTCACAGGCTACCAGCAGCGTTACTGGGCACACTTAACGTGTTAGCTGACGTTCAGTTATTTGAAAGTGATATATTGTTTGTTAATTGTCAATGTCTTTAGCACAGAAGAGCAGAAATTGTATGTTTGCATGTGTTTTATTCAGTCAATCATTACATACACAATAAGTAAAGCCACAATCTAGTATACCAAAAAGAAAGACTGAAAAGGTATAGGTAGAAGCATAATGCTTATATATTCCTATCCTAAATGACAAGAAATTAGTGTCTATGTTGCTTTATTACATTTCCATCCATAAGACTCTACAAATACTTAAGAGACTATTATTTTTAAGCATCGAACACTAAACTTATAACATAACACTTGCGTAACATAACACTCACTGTGGTAAAATCAAATCAACCGACACTGAAATGTTAGTTAATATGTAACAGATGTTTGAGCACGGACATACTTACCTGACGTCCTCAAAGAGGCGACGCATGCATCCTGTATTGCTTCAATGTCGTTACGTGTTTGCTATTGTGTTGTAACCACAGCCTGTGTCTATAATAGTGCCCCTGCAGCTGAGCGCACGCGCTTACGGGATCGTCCCGACCCCACGTGACAGTGAGGAGAAGGAGATGTTGGACCAGATGCTGCGTGTGGACCACGCCGGGGAATACGGGGCCAACCGCATCTACGCCGGCCAGATGGCCGTGTTGGGACGATCTAGTATTGGACCCCTCATTCAGGTTTGTGCGGAGTGCGACACACAAAAGTCAAAAGTCCGCAAACGGGCAACAATGTTTACTTGATCTGTAAAACGCATCACTGGCCTACAACCTGCACTCGACAACGGTTGATAGTGATGGCTCCACATGTCCAAATGTTAGAAAATTGTTCAATATGCAGAAGTCATGGAAGAAACTCTCACAACAGTATTACAAATGTGGCTGGTTTGGAATGATTTCTTCTGAAGGATGAGTCCTGCCATCTCCAGAGAGAGGGACTGCTGTTTAGTACACATATGACATTCACTTTTAACCTTGAATTAGCTCTGCTAAATGTTTCACTCTGACACTAGAATTGGATTTGGGTAAGAGGGTGAATTGGAAAATTTGTAATAAGTATAGTTTCACTTAAAATCTTGCCTACTGTGACTTAAAAATTTCATTAAAAAACTACCTTTTTTGTTTTTTGTTTGCTGTATTGTGATCCACAAATATAAAACAATTATAATATGTGTGCATCCAGCACAAGTGTATCTGCATCATTTTTAGTACTCCATGTTTATGTTTGTTTTTCTTTAGGAAATGTGGGATCAAGAAAAGAAACACTTGGAGAAATTCAACGAGATTCTGGCTGAGAACAGAGTTCGCCCAACAGCGCTGTTACCCATCTGGAATATTGCTGGATTTGTTTTAGGTTGGTACCAGCCACAGTTCAAAATAACATCATGAGATAAATTACTTTGAAGAACAAAACACGAAAAACGATTGCGACACCATACCCGATTGGGAGTCCTTGTAAAGTAGCTTAGTTTGTTTTGCTTGTTTGTACCAAGCTTCATTTAATGTGAATAAAGTTAGAGCTCTATCTGCTGTCGAAGAATCCTAAAATATATTTGTCCTGATGGTGCATCTATCCACATATTAGAACTTGATATTAACCCAGTGTAAACAAATTGTTAACCTATTTCACTACTTACTCTGCTGTATTTTTGAGCCAATATGTAGTCAGTTGCTGCTTTATTATACAATCTTAAATGTGTATTTCTTTTGTTTTAAATCTACTCCAGGTGCGTCCAGTGCACTACTGGGAAAAGAGGGGGCCATGGCATGCACTGTGGCGGTGGAGGAGAGTATCTCCGAGCACTACAACAGCCAGATAAGAGCTCTGATGGAGAAGGACCCTGAGAGATACACCGAACTGTTACAAGTGAGTCGGCCACTCTAGATCTGGCATTGTGGTGATACATAAAGCATGTGAAGGAATGTTAGTGTGGAGTTTGTTTACTCGTGGTACAGAGTTGTATAGTATTACACAGAAACAAACAAGCATCTCAACAAAAGAAAGCTGTAATGTCAAACATACATGTCCCAGAGGGGATCAAGAAAAAAAAGCATCAACATAGAGGGATTCTGGATGTAAAACATGATCGCTTAGGGAAAACATAAATAAGACTTAGTGGTTCTATAGGTTATATATTTAGAGGGATGACCTGAAGTCTGGCAATGTTCTCCAGAACAATACTAGACTGACATATTTGCACAGTGAAAACAATGAGGTTACATCCATAAAAAAGCTCTGTGTTTAGATTTCATTGTTGCCGCTCGTGCATGCTTGCCAACACAATCTTTTAGCTTTCAACCAGAGGGTTAAATGGTGGATTGCATATTTTCCATTCATTTCTAACTGTTATCTTCAAGGTTAAAACACTCTAGAGTTTTGACATTTTGTCTTCATTGTGTTTGCCTTTACTTACATCACCAGGTGGCTTTTGACATTTGTAGCTGGACATTGTCACAAGTTACAGTTTATGTCTTTCTTAGTTTGGGTACATTCCCCAAGCTGCAGCAGCTTCTTGAATTTGTTGACACATCATTGCAAATAGCAAATTCCACATTGACATGGATTTGGCATTTTATCATTGGTAACGTGTCTGGATACTTTACAGATTGCTCAAACCACAGACAACACATGAAGATCCGAATTCAAAGACTTCGAAAGAGTCAATTCAGTTGTTATTATGCCTGATTATATTACATAAAATATTTGGGCTGCACTATCGATCAGGCAGTTACTATGAACGGAAATTGTGACAATAGCATCCATTTAAGTTGTTTGGAGCAACAAATGTGAACCATGTAAATAAGACAATTTAAAAAAGACGCTCTCTAAAAAGAGTGCAATATACTTCTCCTGTTTCTGGCCTAATGAATGGTATTGTGTTGCATTTTGCAGGTTATAAAGGAATTCAGAGACGATGAGATGGAGCATCATGATGCAGGATTGGAGAATGATGCTGAATCAGTAAGTATAATTTACTTTTCTTTCACATATAATTACTTTTCACAAAAAAAGGCCTTTTTAAATCAGAGTACACTACAAAACACAAATATCAGTAGTCATTTACCAGTATTGAACTGACTCTGCAGTATTCAATGAATGCCATTTAAACTACCACAATCTAAGCATGTTTTATTTGTTTTTTTGTTTTAGGTTCCTGGATACTGGCTCCTAAAAAATGCAATACAGCTTGGCTGCAAAGCTGCGATATGTATTTCTCAGCGTGTCTGACATTATATTTAGAATCATTGAAAATTTGCTCCACTGTGTGTTTGCTATGTTGACTTGGTTTGTATAAAATTATTTGAATTTGAATCCTGCTCCATTGTAAATGAACACATTGTCATAATAAAGTATTGCATACGAACATTCACAGTTCATTCATAAAGCAAAATTGTACTGCTCTGTACAGTATATATTACACAGACTGTTGAAGTCGGAGGAGGTAATTCTTCCTGAATTAACTTTCCTGTTGTGTTCGTTTCTCCCCACCTACTTTAGTGTTCCCGGTCAAATTTGATTGGCCTGTTTTAACTGCTCTTACATTAACACAAAAAAACATTAATCATCATCACATTTTATTTAACACCTTTTTAAGATGTAAACAATGTCTCCGACTAGTGGTTTACATGAATAACTGCTGTGAATATACAAAGAATAGACATCGAACATGTATCGCTAAATTCGGTGCAGAGCCCCTCTCTGACAGAAAATCATCTCATCAGTCACCGACTCATTGTGTTCACAGAGTAAAATGAGAGGCTCAAATAAAGGTTTATATGAGGGGAAAGTGAGAAGATATGAAGCATTGTTTAGTCTGGAAGGTGTGGTTCACATGGGGGGGATGGGCACATAAGCACGGGATAGAGATGGGTTCCCATAACAAACACCTGATTTCTTTGTTTGAAGTTTGAAATGTGTACAATTTTATATATGGGGTTGTGAACAGGTGTTCACACACAGAGGTGTGTGTGTGTGTGAGAGAGAGAGAGCGAGAGTGGGGAAAAAGATAAAAAAATAAATGTATTTCTCGCTCCTCCTAAAGTCGTCTTCTGAAAAAAGGTTGAGAACCACTGGATAGATCATCTGAGCACTTTGGATATCTGCACCAAATTGATTGACAATCTATCCAGCAGTTGTTGAAATATTTCACTAAAAAACAAAACCTGCTGGTGGCGATTTGAGGAAAAGTCAGTGGATCTTTAAAATCAGGATTCAATAGTTGTTGAGATATTTCAGTCTGGACCAAAGTGGTGGCCTGACGGACAGAAAAACATTCCTAAAGCCAAAAATAGTTCTGAATTCACTCTTTAAAGTGTTTTTCTTTAAGATCACGATGAAGAATTCATAAAAAACCTGAGGACATTTTAATAGTTTGTTGGAAAGTCAGCCAGATGACTGAGAAAGAGTCAGTATTAAGTATTGTATGCTTGTACACATAGTACTTTATGCACTGCATGAATGTATTCAGTGGATAACCTCCATCTCTACAAATAAACTGTACACACACATGCACATATTACAAAAGTAGTGAAAGATGGAGAAAGACCACAGAAGAAGAAGAAGAAAAGAAGACGACGACTGGACCTCATCATGGTTGACAACGAGTTGCCGTCCACCTTAGCGGTAACTAGTAAGCTGATCATGTGAAACTGAATGTAAATGTAATGTAATGAAACTGCTGTTGTATTGAGAGGGAGGGGCAGAGATGCCAAAAACCTTAGAACAATTTATCCGCCTGACAAAATACTTTATGCTGATGTTTTAATTGGAGCAAGGGGGTCACATACAATTCTAAACTATTATTCTGCTATAAATGATGAGCTACTTCTTTAACTAAGAGGCAGCCAAAAATACTCACGTGTGATTTGGGAGACGCAGATAATCAACAGGAAGCTCTCCGAAAGTAAGAAAAACATACACAAACAAGTCAGCAGACAAAAATCTGTTCATTTGCATTGAGCTAATGGATCACCGGGGCCGTCGTCCTCTCACCCTTCTTCACCTTATTTCTCTCCAGATGGCAAAGATTTCTTAATGGTGTGTTTGACTGAGGACCCGGCTCAGCGTTTCACCCTGGAGCAGCTCAGGGATCACCCATGGCTGGGATCAAATAACACCACACACACACACACACACACACACACACACACACACACACACAGGTACACACAACTACACGCGTTTACATCTAAACACAACTGCACACATTTAACATCTTGCCTATGTGGAGGATATCATAAGGCCTTGAGGCAATCAGATGTAAAACACAATATTTATGATTGATTAAAGTTGTAAATCAGTTAAATAGCAGATATATACACTGTTATCAATGTAACTCCTGTGTCACTTTTTTGTCACAATGCTTCCTTTGAGATGCAGCTTGCCTGATAAGTAATGAAAATTTGAAAACCACTTTTGCAGTAGTGATTCAACTATTGAAAGTAAGGTTATATTAGACATTAGCTGATACAGGATCTCATTAATGTTTCTTTTCTTCCCTAAGAAGTGAGCTTGCACCTGCTAGTGCAGCAGTGGACAAAAGACAAAGATATTCCACTTGCCGTTCACCAAAAGATAAATACCTGAATGCATGTAATGAGGACGTATTGTTACTAGCATATCCTGCCAGCATACCCTTCAACAAACTCTCCTGTTGCACATGTAATAGTTCATATATCAAGCTGAGCAATGACTTGTCATCCTGGCCTAACTGCTAAGCGTCCTCACACAGCTGTTCTGGGTACATTAGGTCACTGAGAAAGAGCGATTGACAAGAGGCTTGTCCAGGGGCCCCTAATCTATTAGGCCTTTCAGCAGGTTGAGCAGTAAGGGCGGTTCAATAGAAAACTTAAAACTCATAATATACAATATATGTGAATACAGATGGGTGATCAATTAAAGAAGATTACAACATAATGTATCAGGCGGTTGAGCCACCATGGCCAAGATTCTGGATATCTGGAGGAATGAAAACACTTTTGATGATAGTACAGAACCCGGTCTAAGTCAGGTGTTCAGTCTGCAACTGTTATCAATTAATTTCTTATCTTTACTAAATGAAATGCAACAAATATATATAAAGACATACATTTATAATGTGTATTTATTCTTAAAATAGTAAATCATGTATAAAAATAAATTTAAAAAAGCATGCACTAAACTAGAGATGCACCGATAGCTGGATTGGATATCCGATACAATTTTTTAAAATACATAACAATACAGTAAATGTATATCTATGTATTTATTACATTTTGTTTTAGAAAGTTAGGAAAGCAATGTTTACGTCAAGCTTAATGTTGCCTGACACATAAAAGAATGACCCCTGTCTGTTCCACACAGTGAGGCGTACAGCTTATTAATTAAACGCTGCTATCGGATCGGACATTCAAGCCAAAATGACTAGTTTAAGCCTCTCAGTTGTGAGAATGTTTTTGCAAACTGAATATTATCAGACATTTATCTAACAGAACACACACTTTTGAAGATGTCCATGGATGTCCAGGAAGTTGTGATTGGCATTTCTTTCCATTATTTTCTGCCATTTTATAGATAATCATTATATTAACTGATATATTCAGGTCTTTTCTTTATTTCATCACCTGTCTGTATATCAAGGTCTGTACTAAAAGTGTTTCACTGAGAGGAGCTGTTAATACGGTTCACAGGCTCTGATCTATTTTGCCTCGCATGAGGTCAGAGGAGTTAATTTAGCTGGGGTAGGCGTTTGCACATCAAACCTGACCTTAAGGGTTAATATGCGTATTTCCTCCATTCCTAAATAATATGTTCTTCTTTACTGCCTATCAGCACATGTATAAACTGAAGTTAAACATAAACACGTGTTTCTAATGATGGTGGACATTATAAACTGATTGTTGAGGACAGCATGTTATCGGGAAAACAACCTAAAACCTAAATATAAGGTAGTGTATTGTCAAGTTAAGTGATCATAGGCTTCTCTTATTAACATTTCTGCACACCATGAAATGATCATCGGAAGCTGTTTGAGGGCCGCCTCAGGGTATATAGTGACTAACTTACCATATCTAGTAATACCGTAACCCCTTTAATTTTTATTAATAATTTATCTGTTTTTTAGACAATATATTAATTGGTTAGATTTCATGATCACAACGATGCCCTTTTATGATCTCTGTGTTCTGCTACAATTGTTTCTAAATTTTCTAAGCTATAAAAACACTCACTATCTTACCTGCACTAAATAAACCCAGAAACGTTTTTTCCTTGTTTTGATAGAACAAAAAGTCACAAATGTCAACTAAAGTCACAAGAGGTCACCTCACTGTGCATAAGTAATATGAGACAGTGGGCAGCTTTGCAAATCAGAGGTAGAAGATCATACATTCTCTCTGCCCAGATTAATAGTGCTGACAGTTTTATCGCAAGGTGCATCTGTTTAAATAAAGAAGCAAAAGTACAGCTCCATCCGAAGCACCATTTTGGGTGACGGAATTTCTGGTAAATAAAAACAGGAGTGATGACTCCGTAAACATGCAGGTGTTAATAACCACAAGCCATCAGCTTTACATCTAAATTAGCTGTCATTGTTTAACTATAGATATGATACTTTTTAATATCACTTTTAGTTTTAATTTCACTTCATCAGAAAGTGAATGGTATGTGTCTGTCTATGGCCATCAGGAGTTCATGTGAACTGTTTAGGTTCATTTCTCAGAAACCAAAAGGAATCTGCTGAAACACTGACTGAGAAATTGCCAACGAGAATTTTGAAAAGGGCAATAAAACTAAACTGGGACTGTCTTGCTACCCGTGAATAATTTTGGTTGTAAATTTTGAGCAGTACGAATAATACAAATCCGTATAAGTCGTAAAAGCTTTCGGATACAGATTGTATTGCTTCTTGGCTTGGCTCTGTGCAGACTGTCAGTCAGCCGGCCTTTCTGGGGTTTATGGTAACTAACAGATAGCACAAGGTCTGTATGTAGCATCGAGTAGCCTCTGGGGATTGAGTCAATATTGTTTCACAGAATCACCATAAAACAGTACTGTGGTCGTCCCAAAGTATAGTTTTCTTTCATATTTTGTAAAAAAATGTGTATCTCCCATCAGTCAATTTAAAATGATTATGAATGAATGAACTTTCAGAATAATTATCAAACAAACATCTCTTGGTCTGTGATGAGATATAAGCGTATATATCTACTTTAGAGAAGCAGACAGGGAAACAGCGAACGTCCTGTGACACAAGACGCAGTATTGTTCCCTTTCCCCTTGAGGACAGGATGTACCTATCTTTGTGTATTTAAAGGTGTGCTTATATTTAAACTTACTCCAGCAATGCGCTTTATATGCATCGTCCCCAGAGGTGTCAAGTAACCAGTGGTGTATAGTAACGAAGTAGAAATACTTCGTTACTGTACTTAAGTAGTTTTTTGGGATATATGTACTCTACTTTACTATTTATATTTCGGTTTACTTTTACTTTTACTTCACTACATTTTGCAAAGAAAACTGATACTTTTACTCTTTTAAGAAAAAAAAAACACATCCGGGACTGTGGTGGAACACAGACTCCACCAAGCAGGTTTTGCGAATCACAATATTCTGCATTTTCCCTCTGCATCCTCTAGTCCAGCGCTCCCAAACCTTTATGTGCGACACCTGACGTGTGTTCGTTATGTCCAGTCTACTGACTCTACTCCTAACTAAACCTTTAGTCCAGTCTACTGCTTAACTTATAACCCGCTGCACAAAGACAGGATGTTGGAATGGAAGCAGGTTTTCATGCTTTTTTGGCGATCTCAGGATACTTTGCCTTGGTTTTAATCCAGAACACCGGCAGAGTTGAAACAGACTTTTAAGTTTCATTTTTAGGGTAACGTAACATATTGACATGTGTCAAGAGGTTCCGTCTAGGTTACCACAGACGGATGTATCTGGTCATTTTTCACAATAAAACATTTTTCCGGACTTTTTTTTATTTAACTTAAATTTGTCATTCATTCTTTCTGTTCCGGGCGGAATGAGCATACTTATAACCACACTGTTACAACTCCTTCATAGTGTCATATTGCTTTTTGGAGAATTATGATGATAAATTCATAGTAGATGCAAAAGTATACTTAGGTACAATATATTATGTTGAACATAATATATATGGATGGATCACAGCCAACCCAGTTATTTTATCAACACAACTCCTTGTCCTTGGTCACGGTGGCCACAGCACTTAAAAGAATAAACTTCATAATTCTCAAAATTCTGACCCATTGCTTTTTTATTAAAAGCATGTACTTGTACTTTTACTTTCAATACTTAAGTACAATTTATATCAGAAAAATACTTTTGATACTTAAGTACAGAAAATATCAGATACTTTAAGACTTTTACTCAAGTAGTATTTTAATAGGTGACTTTTACTTTTACTGGAGTAATTTTCCAGTAAAGTATCTTTACTTTTACTCAAGTACGGCTTTTGGGTACTTTATACAACACTGCAAGTAACGAAGTACAAATACTTCGTTACTTTACTTTTACTTTTACTTTAATTTTGGGTATCTATACTTTACTGGAGTATTTATTTTTCAGACGACTTTTTACTTCTACTCCTTACATTTTCACGCAAATATCTGTACTTTCTACTCCCTACATTTAAAAAATAGCCTCGTTACTATTTCATTTTGGTTTGTTTTCATTCTGGCTTGTCATCGTTCAAAAACACACACACACAAAACCTCTCCGCCCCGTTGCGCACAGATACGTGCGCGCGCACACAGGTGAGCGCTGAGCACACACCAGCGGACAGAGAGCGTCGAAAAATATGTCGCGTGAAAAGCAGACCTATATCTGCGTTTTAAACGCTCCCAGGGTGAAGATGGCAACAGTGGCTCTCATGTGAGGAACAACCGGAGTTCTCCTCACACCGGAGCAGCTCTCTTGCTCCAGGTGAAGGAGCCAAAGTGCTCGTGTCTTCTACCAACAATGAGCTGCTGGCTTTACATATTACAGAAGTACAAAGTGCATGGATATAAAACTAAGTCATTCATAAATACATGAAGAAATGCCTGTACTTTCGGGTAAATGGTTATGGTACGCCGTTAACAGATTACGTTTGCGCATGCGCGACGCGATTTTTTTTGGCGTTTTGCCAGAAGTCTCCGTGAGCTGTCTTTTCCTGCTGTTGCGTTTCTCAAAATAAAAAAACAGATCTAAGCTCAATATTGAGCATGAATTGAGAGAGGCCGTATCAAATCTACAACCCCGTTTATAATTCACTAATACTGATACAACCTGATGCTCACATATCTGCACTCATTCTGTTTTGTTTGGCAATAAATAAATAAAAGCTTATTGTTTTCCACAATGAGCTATTTAGTAGTAACTAAATATTAGTTATTTTTTGCACATATAGAACTTACACAAAACATTGTCTGATGGAGCAATCTGATTTACTTGAAAGTGATTGCAATTGTCTTTATTCTGTTACTTATAAAAACACAGATGAGTCACAAAATTATGTTATTTACAGAAAAAGTTTGAGAACCACATCTTTAAGTGTTTGTGTCGGTGTCCCCTTACATTACTTTTACTTTTATACTTTTAAGTAGTTTTGAAACCAGTACTTTTACACTTTTACTGAAGTAAAAAGCTTGAGTTGATACTTCAACTTTTACAGAAGTATTTTTAAACCCTAGTATCTATACTTCTACTTGAGTAATGAATGTGAATACTTTTGACACCTCTGATCGTCCCAATGTAGAGTGTCCTCCCCAACATGAACAGCTTTCTTAATGTTGGACCATCATGGTTAATCAAGGTTTAAAGGAGATTAGGGATTGGGAAATACAAGCAGATGTAGTATCAGTACTTTAAAGCATGAATATTAAGACATTGGAACATATGCTTATTTGCTTTCTTGCTGAGAGTTAGATGAGGAGGTTGATATCACTCTCGATGTTCTCATTTTAATCTCAGCAACAACACAAATAAGTGTAGCTCCCAAAATGTCAAATTATTCCCTTTAATCCTGCCAGAGTCTCCAACATCTTAATATAGAGAATAATTGTCCTTAATAATAAGTGTCCACATTCACTTTCTATATTTGTCCATTATGCTGAAAAGTCTGTCAACCTTGGATATCCTGACATGATATGACTAAGCATGGACATAATGATGTCATGTTTTAGCTGATATTAGTAGACCTCCTCGGGCAATAAAGTTAACGCAGATGCTAACTGTCATGTCACCATAAACTTTATGTGCAAATCACGTGCATACTTATTAGAGGATGCATTGCCTTGATCCTTTAACAAGGTGTTTCCAGAAGTGAGGGGCCAATAAGTCGAACGGACTCAGTAGTGCTTTTCATATACTTTTGGTTATTTAGGTCAACTATTCACATACAGCAGCATGGGCTGAAAAACAGCCCGACTTAGACAGGCAACTCTATAAATATTAAAACAATTTACTGTTCTGTGGTATGTCTATACATATAAATACATGTAGTGTGATGTCACTATATGCTTTAGATTACTGTGTTACAGATTGCAACTTTGTTCTTGGTTCTTGGAGTTTGTTTCTTGCTTGTGACACATAAGTAAATATTTTTCAAATTGTTCTGCTGAAATATGGCTGTGTGCACGTCCATGTGCATCTGACTACTTAGATCCATGATAAATCTTTTGGGTGACTGAGGGGTGTGTGGCCTGAAAGAGCTGTAAACCACGTGTCCACATGTCTTCACAACACATCATGCAAGGGCTGACATCACTTCAGCTGGAATGTCTGATTTACAGCCTGCCACACTGTGCCATCTACCAACCGTTTTGGAGAAAGAAAAAACACCAAGGTGAGTCTTCGAGGAAGGTTCATTAGGACAACATTTCTCAAATATAATCTTGCGATGTTGCACCATTTTCATCATATCATCACAACAAACAAGCGTGCAGAAAATAACCACGACCACAATAATGATAACAAAGAATCATGACCATGTTTTAGATATTTGACATGTGCATGTATAATCTGTTTCTTTTTAGCAGTGTTAGTATGTAAAATATAGAGCTACAACAAACAGACCTTGATACAAAACAAAGGACTTTTACGTGAGGTTACACCTCAAATGTAGATGTAATTCTGCATGTGCCCGTAACAAATAATTCCTACAAATCACTGCCAATCAGATGGCAAACAGATTCTTTTGGAGAGTGTACGTATGTACAAATGTTTTATTGGCATGTGAGGTATACATAATAAACAAACAAAATAGCATATAGACATATGTTCAGTCTGATCCACCACTTTGGTCCCAACTAAAATATCTCAACAACTATTGGAAGGATTGTCATGAAAGTGTGTGCAGACACTCTCGGCTGCCAGAGGATGAATCCTGAGTCGTGATTCCCTGACTTTCTCTCTTGCACCATCGACAGGTCAAAGTTGAGGTATCTAGTGAAATACCTCAAAGTGCACTGAATGGATTGTTTGGTCTTCAAAGTGTTCCCTTAACGTCTGTTCAACGTTAACATGAGTGCTACCATTAGGTCAAAGTTGTATGTGTCCAATACTTTGGTGAATACCTATAAAATGGCATTCCCATAAGCCTCAGTTGTACTTAGCGTTTAATAGCATGTGGTGGTGTAACAGACCACGGTTGATCTCCCCTCGCCGTTCCCAACCACGGATTAATTACAGAGTGTAACCATCACAGTGTGAAATAAAGTATTCATGCTTTTCAAGTTGCCGATCGCTGATGTTTAATGCGTTTAAACTGACAGGAGGAGGACAAATGTTCCTTTCAGTTACATTGTGATGCGTTCAGGCTCTGTTCAGTGACAATGACTATTGGACGAAGATAAATTATATGTTACATGATGTGTTCACATGTAATCTCGTAAAATGTAGTGTTAGGGCGAAATTTGGAAAAAATCCATTTGTTGTGGGAAATTGTTTGTGGGAGAGGTTTTCGCAACAACATAAACAGATATTAAAGATTCATTATGACCGGTTTAAAACACCTCGGTAACACTTTATAATAACTACACGCTATTTAGCATTAGTAAACACAGTTATAAATGTTTTATTCTTGATTAATAAGCTCGACTATTATGCGTTTCATGATTGGGTTTTCAAACTTTATAAATGATGGATTCCCCATTTGTAAATTAAGTAATATATAACAGTTATAGATGATGCACTAATGGTTAACATGTGCTTTATAAATGTGTTTTAATACTGCAATTCATGATTAATTCAGGTGGTTATTAGTCGTTAGTTAAGTATTAGTTAAGTATTGTGTGTGACCCCATCTAAAGTGAGGACTATCTATGCTTTACAACGCATTAATAAATGACATTGAAAGGCAAGCAGCCTTTGATGTGAGGCGATGCCCGTCAGTGGCACGAGTGGTTTCATAGTTTACTGGCACTTACATATTATTGATTATGAGTATCTAACTATCACCTGGATTGGTCTACTTACAACTGAGGTGGCGCGTGCCTGTCTCAGGACCTCTAGTTAGTGACGAGCTTGCTGGCTGGCTATCTAGCGAGCTCGTGGCACCAAACTATGGAACACTTGTGCCACTGACGGGCATCGCCCCCATCACCATCATATTAATGTTCTTTATCACTTTGTGTTGCGTCTATTTCCCTTTTCTGTTGAGAAGATAACATGAGACTTTTGTTAGCTTTGAGGCACTGCTTATAAATGCTTTGTAAAGCATAGGTACTCTTCACTTTAGATGTAAGTCTTTACTCATGCTTTACTAATGCTACATACCGTGTAGTTATTATAAAGTGTTACCAACACCTCTAAGCAGCTTATAATACATAATTAAAACTACTATGACAAGAATTTGTTATCCATAACAATGCAATCTTATTTCCTTATCATTTGAATTTTGTGTTTTTATGAGGGGAAAAAATATCGGCAACTATAACAACGTAAAAGGATAACATTTAGAATGTTTGATGGTTTACACTAAAAAAAAAGAATGTCTGGAGCCTTGGAGACCAGCTGCTATACTCAAACGGTAATATGGATCAGCAATGATCAGCAGCCAAAAAAACGTGACCAGGGATCTCCAAAAGTTATATTTTCCCCCTTTTTTCTTTTGTGCTGATCCAATCTGTTTTCTGATCCGTGACCTTGATCTGTGATACATTCCGAACAGTGAGTTTTCTGGTCCGTCGCACCAATAGCACGCTAAACTAAGATTAAAACAGTATACTTGCCAAACATCAGTATTTTAGCATTGTCTTTTACATTTTGCTCAAAGCACAGCTGTGCCTAAGGACACAGAGATGTTGCTGTTTTCCCTTTAGTGGTGTATTAAATCATGCAGGCCTTTATATTCGCCGCAAACCATAGCCACATAGCTAAATTACCTAAATGATTTCTGATTTCCATATGCAGAATGTCCAAACATTTTAAGGTGTGGATTCTGAAGTATATGTAATGAACCCATGATATTAAATGTACAAGAAGACAGACATCAAGGTGACATTTGTCTGAATCTCCTCTTATCAGATGGGGCTTGTGCAGCTGTTTCCACCCTGTGCTGTGCGATAGTGGAATTGTTGATCAGGTGTGAAGACCTCTTGTCGAAGCCTAGCATGGGGTGACCCCACCGCCGGTATCCATCACTGCAGTGACAGGCCTGGTGGTTCATCCGGCATGACTCCAAGGCCACGTTGCTGCTCGACTGTGTCACAAGTCCCAAAGACAAGCTGATCACTCAAGCACAGTATGCACCCACCCCACCCCTCTTCAGAACCAGTGGCCCCTTTTGGCAGGAGAAGAATATTGAACAAAACCCTGATGGAGAAGATAACATTTTCATGGCAGAAATTGTTTGAGGAAAAAACAGGGTACATGCAAGTTACATGACTTGATATGCATTTCACTTGAGACATGATGCTTTCAGTTCCGTAATCTCACAATTTGTCCTTTACACATCTTTGGCTGTTTAGGATTGTGGTTTTGGCATTCATATTCGAGGTGGAACATATTTTGCCCGGGTGAAGGTGCGTCTGGCACGCCGATAAGGTGGACAGAACACATAGTTTGCTTGTGAGAGGTTCAGCATAGTAAGCTGCAGCTTCTCGTAGCACACATTACGTATTTGCTTGTCAGCTATCCAACGCTATGCCTGTTACATCACCATCCCAACCCTCCTAAATCCAACACCTTGTATTCGTGCCACCGACCCCTCCTCCATCTATCACACTGATGTATTGGCAGTCTGCAGAAGGTTACCACGCAAGGCCTCTTGACACCTGGTTTTAGTGATAGTTTTGCCCATCCCACCTGCTAGCCTCCTGCAATGGCCGAGCACTTTGCACTGATCCCGCTAAGATCTGCCTGTCATCCTCACTGATTGAATGGAGAGTGTTACTCCAGCCAGGTCTCATATCTCTCGCCTGAGGCTCGTTCTCACGTGGCTTGTAAAGATGCCACTACTATCTCCTATTAATCATGGGCCTCTTTTCCTAGCTATGCGCTGCACTGCTGGTGACAACATAGATTCAGAGGGATGCTGTTGTAGATTGTCCAATTACACGTGACATGGCAGAGGAGGCTGCAAGGCATGCTTGTGGTATGGTTCACAGCCTTATGGAAGGTTTTATTGTTTATTTTTTACGCAAACATGTGTTGCAATCTTATAACAAGAGCTTGTTGCCTGACACTCTATGGTTTGAATATGTTGTTTATACGGTTGGATTTTGGACTTGTTACCTCTGAGTTGCAACATTTCTGTGCTGCTGTGCAGGCGTAAAAATCCAGCACATGACTGCTGTCTCTGGTTCGCTCTTTCTTTGAAGCTATCAGCCGACAAATATTCTAGCTCGCGGCCGGGCCCTCAGCTCTTGAGGTTGGTGATGACACGCATTTTCACCAGACAGAGTGCCTGGACCACCCTGGCTTTAGGTGTCCTGACCTTGGAGGTTGGCTGTGAAAAATAACAACACAAGGGGAGAAAGAATGGCTCCTGTGCGGCACAAGGGGTCAAGCTGTTGCCCATGTTAGGGTGGAGTTCAACATGTCTTATGAGCTCCTCACAAGTTATGTAAAATGTTAGTTTTTCAAAGGAAAAGAGACAAATGTAATCGACTCCAGAAGTATGTTGGGCCTGTGAGTGTCTGTTGTAGATGCAAAGGAGGACAATGTTTGACAAGTTGGATGAGTTGAATCACTGGAGGGGTAGCACACAAATTCACTTAAATCCATTGATCTGAAGCCTGCTGTGAAAAACGTATCATTCTGTCCAATCCCATATCAAAGAAAAACAAAATAGCAGCAATGCCATCTCTCTGTTCGTGACATTCTACCGAAATGGTGATAGATTTACAGCAACTTCTTTTGGTTTTCAGCTATTTGAGGTATCTGTTAAACAGATTGTTGCATTGATTTCTGGGAAGACAGATGGTGGTGTGCATGCTTCAAGACAACTGAAGGAATGAAGAATTGTTCAGCTCGGTAGATCAAATTCAGTATAGTTATGTCCTTAGGGTACTTTTTTTATTGCGCGTAGGTGCATACGATCTCACAGACATATTTTTTAGTAGCTTTGTTTTCATTCTGGCCATAGTTGAAAATAGATCAAATAGCTTGAAATGCTTGAAAATGAGACAAAAATATAATAATTCTGCCAAAGCAATGAGACAAACCTTGATAAATATTTCTGCCCTGTTTATAAATGGTTAGCTCATCATTGCGGACAGCATTCCATCCAATTTTCTTTTCTTTTGCCAAAAGAGAATGAAAATCTCCAAGACACCAATAACAGACAAATATTCTGCTACCCATTTTACTGTACACCTTTGACCTAATCATAATGTTAAGATGGTTTATTTTAATTTTATTTTCCTTTGTACCTTACTCATTCTCCTGCAACCCAGCACTGCTCTCAGCCCCAGCAGCCTCTGGCCTTCTAAGCAATCACTATTTGATGTGATTGACACGTCGGGATGGTGTACATTTCATTGTTGAGAATTTTCGAGCCCTTGGCCTCATGAACCCTCAGCGATTAGTGGTACGTCACCCTTCAGCCATCCTAGTGGCACAAGGCTGGATTACCAACTAGTCAAAGCGGGCAACTGCCCGCCGGCCCCAAAAACTAAGTGTGCTACATGTCATTGACACAATTCAAATCAATTTGAACCACTGAAGTAGATTATCAACTGTGATACGTCCTGCATCCCGTTGTTCAGGAATCAAAAATGTTACTGGCAATCTTTTTATTTCCTTTATTTCTGAGGCTTAAAAATAAGAAACTAAATCACTTTTTAAAGAAGTTTTGGGGTTGTTGCCACAGCCAACTCAAGTGTCCACCATCTGTGCCTTGAGAGTGTCCGCTAAATTGTTGACCATGCGGGAACCCTTACGGTACTATACATTCCCATGTTGGAAAGTGTTTGAAGTGTGTACTCCAATGACCTCGGGGTCACATACCACCCAAAAGGGCTATGCAGTTATGCTGACCATGTAGATGTTTAAATCAAAACACTGGCAATCAGAGATGGACGATGGAAGGGAGAAGGCGAGAGACAATTGGGGGAAGGAGAGCAGCTCGTTCTTGAGCCATAGTCAGATGAGAGAGAGCTAAGTGGTGGGTGTGCGCAAAGACTTGAAATGTGTTGAGAGACGCTTGTATTATCGTTTCTCCCCGCCACTGGACGTCAAGTACCTCCCCTCGCGGTGTGTCGTCAGTAGTTTATCTCAAGGTCTGGCTGGAGCTGCAAGTGAAAATGGGAGGAAATCTGATCCATATGGTGGCACTATAAAGCTCACAGCTGATTTTAAAGCTTCATCTCTACTCACCATCTCTACTCTCACACCTGATCACTGCTCTCTGAACGTCTCACTTCCTGAACCCTGGGGTGCCTCAGCAACCATCTTCAAAGCTGATTCTTCTTAGAGAAGTAAGTACATTTCCTGGTTGAAACGTGTTGGATTTAATGTAGACAATTTATGGACAACTAGATTACAAGATGAGGAAGATTTGGTCCAATAATGTGTTATGTGTTTCATGTGCATGTATGAAGCCAGAGTATGAATGAGTAATTATGCATTGGGTGTGTCTGTTTTCGTTTTGTTGCCTCAGATATGAAGATCCTAGGTAAGGTTGCTTTCTTGCTTTTGATCGGGGGAATTTGGTGTCAGAACAACCGTAATGCTAAAGCTAGTGGCAAGTCCGCCAAGAAGTCTGGTGGGAACCAAGGAGGTGATGTTCAGCAGTCTCCCCCCGTGGTTGATCTGACTCCTGAAGCAGCTGGAAGCACTGGAAGCACTAGAGGAACTGGAAGCTCTGGGAGCACTGGAAGCACTAGAGCCACTGGAAGCTCTGCGAGCTCTGAGAGCTCTGGAAGCACTGGAAGCACTAGAGGCACTGGAAGCTCTGCGAGCTCTGAGAGCTCTGGAAGCAGTGGAAGCACTAGAGGCACTGGAAGCTCTGGGGGCTCTGGAAGCACTAGAGCCACTGGAAGCTCTGGGGGCTCTGGAAGCAGTGGAAGCACTAGAGGCACTGGAAGCTCTGGGGGCTCTGGAAGCACTAGAGGCACTGGAAGCTCTGGGGGCTCTGGAAGCACTAGAGGCACTGGGAGCTTTGGGAGCTCTGGAAGCAGTGGAAGCACTAGAGGCACTGGAAGCTCTGGGAGATCTGGAAGCAGTGGAAGCACTAGAGGCAGTGGAAGCTCTGGGAGCTCTAGAGGCACTGGAGGCACAGCTGAAGCAGGACAGGAGGGTGCTGCAGGAGCTCGAGCAGCTGGACAACAGACAGATGATATGAGGCTGCACTTCCTCAAGAACAACCAAGTTACATGTAATGACGGAACAGTGGCTGGGTGAGATGTTTCTCTTTCCCGTAGAGGACATTATGAGATATTTGCCATTTGCTGTCTGTTTGCAGATGATACTGCAAACAGATCACTGATGTGGAGATGAAGTAGCCATGTATGGACACACTGATGTGTGTCCATACATGGCTACTTCATCTCCACCATCTCCTCATTCCTGTTTATTTGTGGTTCTGCAGGTTTTACCTAAAGGAGTTCAGAGGAAGCCGCCGATGGCTGTTATTTCTGGAAGGTGAGTTTTAAAAAAGCCAACTGGTTAAATTAGTCCCCAAGGGTCAGCTGGTTTTGGCGTGACGCCCCCATTGGAATTTTGATGGGGATGTCATCTTGTCACCTCATCTTCTGTTATTCTCCTTTTTTGGTTACTGCCTGTCACTTTCATAGACTTTGAATGGGGGAAATGTATGTGGATTGTCCTCTAGCTTGACTTAGTTACGGTATGTATTCTGAGAGCACAGAATACATAGTGTGCATCACATTTACAAAACATATGCATTTTACCTGGAATTTATATAACAGGATATATGATTTAGTGGTGTATTATTATGGGCAGGGAAGTGTAATCATTTAATTTTTGTATGTCAAACCCCTTTGCACAAAGCTGAAAGTCAATCAACAAATTGACAGGTGCTGACAGTTTGCAAATTAAAGGAATAATTTGTCTTTATTGTCCATCTCTGAGCAAAAATATAGTCTCGTCAGCAGACCAAGCTACAGGTGCATTTCTTTCCCATCCATTCCTCAAAGGCCTCTGTGGTGGGCTAACAAGGGTCTCCCTTCTGTGCCTGATGTGCATGTCTAATATTAGTCCCTATTATTTTTAGGTGGCTGGTGCTGTCATAGCAAAGATACCTGTGATTCCAGGTACCAAAATATACCCAGACTTATGAGCTCATCGGAGTGGCCCCAAACAAAAAGAGGTAGGTCAGCTGGCCTTGTTGTAAAATGCATGTCAGAATCAGAATCAGAATCAGAAACCGTTTATTGCCAGGAATGTTTACACAGACGAGGAATTTTTCTTTTCTTCATTCTGTTCCCATGATGTTGCTTGTTTTAAGTAACCTTTTGTGAGACAAATTGACATCTGTATGTTCTCTGATTGCTGCATTTACAGGAACTGGAATATTGTCTTCTCAAGTGCAGGAAAACCCACACTGGCATAATGCAAACATTGTGTAAGTAATTGTATAACCTCCCTGTGTGTCTTATAGTGGCTACTGGTGTCACATGCAGACAATCCTTCTTTCCCCCATATATGATTTCATGACTTATATTTAAAACAGAAATAACTCCCTTTTGTTACTATTGTTGTTTTGATTTTTTCACTTGGTGCTGTGCAGGTAATGCACAATGTTTTTTTTGTAAAGCTTTTTTAATTAAAAGAAAACTCCCTGCTGTGTCTGGAAGAGGGTGGCGATCATGGTGAGCGTGAGCCGAAACTGTAAAGTTGCAGGCTGTAAAACCAAAATAATGAGACTAAACATGTTTAAATGCTCGACAGAATTGAGGGGAACTAAGGGGTATCTCTGTGGGTGTAACATTGTCGGTATGAGTGTCCTAGTTTTCATGGTCACTTGATCCAGTGTTAACATGAATATATAAGACGACATTTTAAAACAAAATCTTCCACTTGTTTATAAAAAAAATAAAATAATGTTTATGACCAATTTAAATGACCAATAGCTAATTGAGGTTAGAATGGGGTTGTCAATTTCTAATAAATGACAGAAGAGATAACCTTCATTGAGGAGGGGTGGAGTTGTTTTGATGGCCTCAAGCTTTCTTCTAACACATGTGATTGTCTCCTTTTCTGCAGATTCATCCCTTACTGCTCCAGTGATGTATGGAGTGGCATGGGGGTTGCCCCGACCCCTCCTCCAAGGCCACGGCAAGGCAGGGAAAAAGACAGGGATAGAAATACTAATGCAAGTAAGTTTCTTCAGATCCTTCAAGTTTTTTTTTCTTCCTGTGTATTATTGTGCTCCTAGTCATTTGATGTGTGTATTTGTTATCAGCTGAGTACACCTTCATGGGAGCCCTGATTATCCGCGAGGTCATCAAAGACCTAATCCCCAAAGGAATCAAGCAGGCCAAGGTTGTCATGCTGTCTGGCACGAGGTGAGTTTGTTTTCTGATGCTGACCACAGCTTTTGGACAAGAGCCTACATCCTCTGTACCCTCTGGACCATCTCCATGCCCAACATTAAACAAGAGAAGCTCTATTTTGGGTGCTTCCTTTTGTCGACAATAAAGACATAATGTCTATTAGAGGGCCTTGTCCGGAAATGGTTAACATTCCTCCCAGGTTAGTTGTTTGGACTCTGCGAAGACCTAAAACAAGATCCACTATCTGAATGGGAATAGCTGGCATGCGCTGTCATTATGATACCCCGAAACAAAAATGGCACTCGCAAAGCCAAACTATTTATGGATTTTCTTGGCTCTCCTGCAGCGCTGGGGGAACAGGTGTTTTGCTGAACATCGAGAGGGTGGCCAGTCAGCTGGAGCAGCTCGGTGCAGAGGCTCAGGTCCGAGGCCTCGTGGACTCTGGATGGTTTCTCGAGAGTAAACAGCCGAGATCGCCCAACTGCCCCGAGACTATTTCCTGCTCACCTGAAGATGCTATCAAGATAGGACTCAGGTGAAGTCATGCATTCTTCAGTCAGCCTATATAGATTGTATACAAATAAACACATTCATAGGCCAGATACAGAAATGATCTCTCCTTTGCCGTACCAAATATAACAGTGCTCTTGTATTAGTTTTTTTATTATGTATTTATTTATATTGTTAAAGCGACTGATACATATATTTGTCTGTATTGAAGGTGTGTGTTGTTTTCTCAGGTTGTGGAATGGGGTTGTACCTGACAGATGCCGGCAACTCTATAAGAGAGGAGAGGAGTGGCAGTGCTTCTTTGGGCACAAACTGTACTCTACCTTGACCTGTGAGTGCTGGCTGGGGCCTCCTAAGTGTATCATGACTAGTGCGGTGCTCTTTGAAAACATACCTGTTCAGAAGGGGTCGAACGCTTGGCCTATAGTGTTGCTGCGTTCAGAGAAATACACCTGCAATCACATAGTTGCGTCTCACGTCCAAGTCGCAAGTACTCTCGGTCAGATACAGAAATAGGCTAGTACACAGGAAAAAACACCAGGGACAGACCGGACCTATTAGAATGATTTCATGTCAGAATTGAAATCTCAACCATTAACTTTACTTCAGAAACATTTGTGTAAAGGCAACAATGCCTTAATCAGAGCTTGTTTCAGCTGCTATCTGAATCTGGAAAAACAACGCTGATGAGAGCCGTGCGATTGAATCAAAATAAATGTATTTGCCGTTAGTAAAAAATAAAGAATTAGCTGATACAAGATGTAAAGCTCCATAGAGGTCTCTCGGTTCATCACTATGAGCGTCCCATTTCGCATAGCACATAGTCATCTGATCCATTGTTTGCATGAATATATTGATTAGAGCAGTGGTTTTCAACCTTTTTTCAGTGATGTACCCCCTGTGTAATTTTATTCAGCCAAATAATCCTTAACCGGCCCAAAGCATTTTTGGTTGAAAAAACTATGTAATACACAGCGCTATGCCATCAGTATCTGATTTAATATAGAATATATACAATTCAGTTGAAGAACTTAAACTTATATTATTGAATATTTATTTAAAAACAATTTTTAAAGGATTTTAGATTTTATGCTAATTTTAAATATATATATATTTTTAATCTTAAGTACCCCCATTTGAGAACCCCTGGATTAGAGCATCTTTAAAACTGAACTTTTTGTTTTCCCTGTAGCCCCTCTGTTTGTTGTGCAGTGGCTGTTTGATGAGGAGCAGCTGAGAGTGGAGAACATCTACATGGGAGGACAGAGTCTGTCTGAGGAGCAGTGGCAGTACATTCAGAACCTGGGCAGGGAGCTCAAGATCTCACTGAGAGATGTCACGTAAGAAAAGTTGGAAGACAAGTGATATTAAACGATCTAATAAGCACCTGGGGGTTCAAATAAAAGGCGGGCTAACGTTGATAGATGGCTATATTCTTCTGTTTGTGTTTTTCAGGGCAGTGTTTGCTCCGTCCTGCCTCTCCCACACAGTGATCACCAAAAGGTAAGACTGGATATATGACTCCTCTGGTGGGAATGCACTTTCATGCCTTCTGCCCTCACTTTATTCTTGAATCTACCAGTAGTCATCTCTACCTATGAGCTCATGCTGCTGTTTTTGTTTGCTCGTTCATCACGCCACATTCTTCACGTCACCAAATGCCATTTCACACTTTCCCTAACCCCTCGGTACCCCTTGAACACACTCATTATTTTGCCGCACAGATGGATATTGATGGGTCATTGCTCGGTTTACAGAGTCAGGCTAAGTGTATTTAATGAGGGTGAAGAATCTTTATGGGAGGAGCTGAAGGTTCAAGGTCATTGTAGGTAACTGTGCAGTTGCTGTTTTGTGAGGTAACACTTACTGCAATAAAATGATGAGCCAAAAATGGCCAAAGCAAATTTTGATCAGTTCATGACATCACTGATGACACTTTCCTGGTCTTCACTTTACTTTTTCTTTCTTTCTCTACCTTTGCTTCTGTGTATTTCTAATTCCCTGTATTGTTGTTCTTCCAGCAACTGGATGAGTTTCCAAGTTAAAGGCACCTCTCTGCCACGGGCCCTGCACTGCTGGGACAGGAGTCTGGAGGCCACCCGCAACCACAGAACCCCAGCCAAAGGCTGTCCTTTCCACCTGGTGGACACCTGCCAGTGGCCCCAGTGCAACCCCACCTGCCCAGCCTTAGTGGACCGGGCCACGCAGCAGGAGCTCACCTTGCTCCAGATGCTGGTCGCCATGGGCCTTGACCTCCAGAAACTGGGTCTGGATCCCCAGGGAGATGCAGATTATCTGACCAGCATGGTTAGCAATGGTGGCTAAATGTAAAAGTGGATAGACGCTTGAGCCATGCAAAAGCTTAATAGAAGAAATAATGTATTGAAATGTTTATGTAACCATCGAAATAGTACAGAAATCTGGTTACTACGTCTTGTGCTGCTCAGCATTCCATTATGCTTCATGTGTCTGTTAATATGGTGACTTGACTGGTGGCTATGTCACTGAGTCTGAGTGGTTTGGCTGTCCCTCTACTGGACACGAGAGGAAAGAGCTTTGGGTCTAAATCAAAGGTGTTTGAGTTGTGCTAGTTGAATAGCTTTGAGTTTCAGCAGATGGCCAGACATACTGTAGGCTCTCTCCTTCAACACACTTTCATCCTCATCACTCTACAGGAAAATCAAACTTTAGAGCATAGCAAAAGAGTTGAACATTTATACTAAATAGAGGCTCCTTCAAAATATCAGCACATGTTGCTTTGACAAGACTCATAAAAATAAACATTTGCACACAATATACTATCGTAGGTTACCATTTTAATATGCTTTAAAGAAAGATGTATGTACCGGGAAGTACTTTCTACCAAACAGTCATACTTTTCCTACAATAGCAATTATTCATGATGTGTCTTGTCCACTTTTGATTATTCTGATTTGGATTCACACTAACCCGATAATGTTTTTCACACACACTGTTCCAAAGATACTGATTGTGATTTCTGTGACTTAGTTTTAGTCTCTAGCTCCTGATGGTGTATGTGCATGATGTTCTTCTGTATAGGCCGGCAGGAGTTCAACTTTTAACATGTGACGTCTGCATTAAATTTATATAATCGCCTTAAAAACAACGCTGTGGTTATTTACTGCTCAGTGATCAGGATCACTATCTAGTGACATGCATGGACATAATAGAGGCTATGTATTGCAATCATTAATCATTATCAATATTTGCAACTCATGCTTCTTTACCAATGTTGTGCATGTTTTGCAAAGCATTTTCAGATGTTACTGTAACTGTATGTTTTATTTTCATTTAGGTACTGTAATAACAAATGATAATAATGTGACACGAATTGTTCCAGCTGTTAACACGCATCAGACTGAGTTGTCGCTCATGTTGAACAAGGAATAAAGATTGGAATTTGCTCTAACAACATGGACTTCTGTTTGTTGATTCTCTTGAAGTCTGTATTGTAACACAATCATAATATGTAAAAAGGTGCAATGAGAAAATGCACAATGTATGTCCTTTGTCTCTGCCCTCTGGCCTAGTTTCTTAGAGGGCACTAATACGTATCTGTGGATCCACAGGAACCTATAGTCAATCAGTCTGAGGAGCATTTACATCTCACCACTTACTCTTCATATGCTGAGTAATTGAATGTGGATAAATAAGAACAATTATGCAACATCACACTGCAATATATAAATAAAGTGACATAATCTAATAATAAAAACACTGGTTGACTAGTATCTTGAATGGGAAAAGAATAAAAGATGCTTGTGTCAATGGACCTTTAGAAAGAAAGAAACATATTTCCTGCTTTATCTTGGCAATTTATTTGATCAAATTCTTAGATTTTATTATATGCTAATCTCAGTTTGCAGTAAATAACACACATTATCTTCAAAGGGTATGCCCATAAAATTCCACTGCTCAGCAGAAACACAAATTAAAAGATTGCACAAGTTCTGCATGGGGGCATCATGCACCTGGAGCCTGCTAGCAAATGTGACACATACTGAAGACTGACTTGAACCTATGATGTAGCCTTTTCTGTCATACAGATATTGTGTTTTGGAAAATTTCACAACAAAGACACCCTAATCTACAATTATTATTCAAAAGTAAAAGGAGAAAATTCAACTTGTCCACTTTCATTTGCTGCCAAATCACAAGGCCATATCCTCCCTCTTGCACTGAAATTGACTATGCATAAACCAATAACTATGCTTTGTTTTGTTATGCTGAACATACATATTTGTTTGCACTCAGCAGGTGATATTGCTCTAGATAAGAACATTTAAATGCATGTAAAATGCATTATGCATACATTTGACACTATATGCATGAAATGGATACAAACGTATACATGCAATTGTACATCCTTACTACTGGGGGGCGCTGCTTTAAACGTAACACATAAACTAAAGATCCTGCACGTATCTGACGGTGACTCCGGGTTGCAAATGTTTAGTTTTTTCCTGAAAGATCTTTTTGGAAGCCACACTAACGGAAAACTTGTAAATGTAAAAATAATCTCTTTATCGTTTTACATTTGCACAGCCGGTATGCAGTGCGTTTCTTATCGAAAACATAAATACAGTAATTTCATGGTGGTGTGGTTCATCTCAATTTAAAACAAGTCTTGGATTTTTTCCCATAATGCACTGCCGTTCGAATCCACTTCCTCTTTCCGCCATATTGCAGAACCGGTAAGATGCCTGTTTTCACTGCCACTGTCAATCTTTTAAGTATCTTAAGCATCTGCATGTTATATGTTCCATTTGTGTGATCATCTTGAAGCAAAAGTGCGTATGAATGATTTGGGATGATTATGGCTTCGATTAATCCGACTAGTTAAACACAACTGGCCCACAACTGTCGCCGAGCAGTCCCTCCGCTCGGCCCTTCGAATTGGTGCGTTCAAGGCGCCTGAAATTGTTAGCTTTGAAACCACAGGAGTGTCTTTTCACTTGCAATTAATAACACATAACACATTCTCCGTGGAAATGCGAGTGTAACGTCTGTTGTACGAGGTCGACACGTCGTTGTACACTGTTGGGGTGGGGGGGGGATGCTTCGCCACTTTGTCAACGTAACGTAGTCGGCTAGGTGTCGTTAGCTTCTCGGTGCTCATGAAGGACCATGCTTTGTGAGGGTCGTACGTACTTATTCAGTGTTACTCAAGCAAATTGTGAGTTTATCTGCTGTGCGTAAAATTCGGTTGGAATCGGAAAAAGTCATCTTCCGTAATTCACCAATGTTAGCCTAGTTGCTAGTAACGTTAGCTGTGTGATAAAGGCACTAGTCGTGGAAGAAAAGGGCTGGACAGACTTTGCCTATTGGACGTAACGTGTATGTGCTTCACTTATTGTACATTAATTTCCAATGGATGATGTCCGACTTTATCTTTAGTCGTGTTGTATGGAGTGTGATGCTCCTTTTTTAATTAATATAAAATGTTCTTCAGATCAACGAGATTCATAAATCCACGTTGTGAAAACACAAGTTAGGTCTCCTCTGCGTAGTCTGTAAAGCATTGACTATAATGAAGTGGTTCGGGGGCCCTGAATACTGTTCCCACAGTGGGATTTGAAGCTAGGCACAGCTTCGTTTGTTAGCTCTGGCTCACACACACATCACTCTAATCACTTCATGTGTCTCTTTTATTTGTCTGCAGGCATCATGGTGCGCATGAACGTTCTCGCGGATGCTCTGAAATGCATCAACAATGCTGAGAAGCGTGGGAAACGCCAGGTCCTCCTCAGGCCCTGCTCCAAGGTTATTGTGCGCTTCCTAACCGTCATGATGAAGCACGGTAAGTGACAGGTTGTTTTCTGATTTCAGTGAGTGGTGTTTAATTTGACCATGTGAAAGTGGCAACGCTCTGTGCATACTATGTACTGTTGTAAAGCTGGAAGGGGATGCAAGTTACAAAAGTGTGTAGTTGGGGAATGGTCAACATCCAGCAGAACATGTTTTTTAGGAATGGTAATAATGGCTGTGAAGTTTAGTGTCTTATACTTGCTGTTCTTTGTCATTTGTACCTCCAGGTTACATTGGTGAGTTTGAGATCATTGATGACCACCGAGCTGGAAAAATTGTCGTCAATCTCACAGGCAGGCTGAACAAGGTAATGTCTTAGTTGATCCAGCTATAACACTGCTTGTAAGAACATTTCAATTAAATGCAGTTTGAATTATCTGGCTGCGTTTAAAACAGTTCCCTCATGTCTGCTCTTCTAAATGACACAAGCAGGCCTCGAGATGTAAAAATCTTTTGAGCAGCTACTTTAATTAAACACATTGTTAAAGAGTGCCTTGTTTTTTGAAAAGTGGTAAATGCAACTGGCGATTAGGCTTTCACAGATGGTGTATTTTACAGTATTTTACGTCACACATGAATGTGAGGTGTTAACCAGCGTGTTTTTGTGTCTTTCAGTGTGGCGTGATCAGTCCCCGTTTTGATCTCCAGCTCAAGGATCTGGAGAAGTGGCAGAACAACCTGCTGCCATCAAGACAGTTTGGGTGAGAATTGTATTCACTAACCTTTGTGGATATTGTTTAATATATATTGTATGAAATGCACACACAAAATAAACCTGAATGATGGCAGTGTAGTGCTGAACCCACTGGACCTTTTTAAATCCTCCAGTCTCGCTCTCGTTTCCTGCTAGGATGCTTGCTTTTGCTTTGTGGTCCTGTTGCTTTGGGAAATTGGTTAATTTACTTTTCCGTCAAGCGATTTGAAGATGGTGATAATTTTGTGCTCAGAATCCCAATTTGCTGTATATTAGACTGTTTTTTTTTAATGTAAAGACACTTAGAGGGGTCACCAGAGGTCCCACGATTCGATTTTATCACGATACTTGGGTCCCGATTCGATACTATCACGATTTTGCGATGTATTGTGTATTGCGATTTTATTCCCTTTTTGTTCACCGCAAATTGTCCCAAAGGAAAACTGTCAACATATTGTATCTAAGAAGATAACGTTTTCAGTCTGTTCATCTCACGCAAAATGTGATTGTCAAGCAGACAAACTGACCAACACTTTCATAAATGTTGCACCTGACAAACTGAACTGCATGTGTGTCTGCATAGTCGCGTCATTCGAGCTGGATGCGCCAGAGAGGGGGCGGGGCTTATCTCTGTGTTTTATCTCCGTGCAGAGTTTCCATTTCTGCCATCCATCATGAAAATCACTACTATTTCTACTTTATACTTGTTGTGGAAATCCCAAAAACGTCGGAGCATCAAACGCCATCTTATCTGGGTTCATAATATTACTTCTCCAGGAACTGCGTCGGGATGCCGGTGTTACGGATTAACAGGCGGCCGCGTTAACTGGCGACTTTCGGCCGGAAGTCACCAGTTAACACGGCCGCCTGTTAATCGTAACACCGGCCGCTTCCAGCGCTACGAGAGTACCAGCAGCTAGTTTGATTTATGCTTGAGTTAACGTCTTTGACCAGTGCCGTGTCGTGGATGTTGTCCTGTGCGCTGTGCAGCAGCGCCACTACGAGTGACAGGAAGTCCAGATGTTTGATTTAAACATGGACGCCATATTTCTCATTTCTTTCTCCGATGCCTCCCATAAAGGATTACATTAAAAAAAGATCGATACTTGGCTTCCGTGTATCGATACAATATCACCACGCAAACTATCGATACTATGCTTTATCGATATTTTCCCCCACCCCTAATATATATATATATATATATATATATTTTTTTTTTATTATTTATTTCTTTTTCTGACGTTTCAAGTCAAACGATACTATTATCTTAGAACTCAAGAGTTAATCTGTTAGTTTGGCATTCACACAGCTGTACACTCCGTGCAGTCTGCTTCTCCAAACTGGGAGTATGCTAACCGCATCCAAGTTACTGTGTAACATTACCAACCAGACTTTGAGGATGTTTGTATTTATACTGCATGTGTATCATCATGCAGAAACCTGCGCCAGGTCAGATGGGGAAAAACCTTTTTAGAATGACATTACAAAACAGTTGTAATTTAGACCAAAATGTGAATACTGTGACGCTAGAGAATAATTTATCAACTTAAAAAAAGGTGGTACCATCCTGCTCATGTCCACCCCATACAGGCAGCATGCATCAAGCTGGCTCAAGCATCACCTTTATGCTTTTTAATGTTTTTTTTTTTTTTTGTAATAATTGTGATTTTAAAAAAAAGAGGCAATTGTTACATACATAGTCAGTGGTGTTAATAATGTGAATTATTGGTCCCACTAAAGTAGCACATAGGAGACTGAGAACATGACCACAGTTAGTGATGAACTAAATATTTTGGAAAACAAATTGATTCAAAAAAATATTTTCATGATAACTTATTTATGCAAAGCTTTCTTAAGACAGACCGTTTAAAAAAAGTATTTTGATACTTAATATAATTAGCTTTTCTCAGTATATGGTAGTCCTGTTACAAAGGCTATTGTAATGAACTAACGTCACATTTTGCGGATGTGTTTTTGAACTTTAAGTGTGAGAAGTTTATAAAGAATACTTAATTTCCTTACAATTTACTGGTGTAAACTTAGTCAGTCCTGCTAGTGTTGTAGTTAAGGGACATGTAGTGTGGCTTTCACAAACACAGATTGTCTTTTGCAAAGAAAAAATATATCAAAACATCAAATAGCAGGGAGGAGGAGTTGTTGCCTATTTATTTATTTTTTTGCTGTGGTGGCACGTTACCAGCGGAAACATTGTGGTGGCCTCTTTGCTGTGGTCCAGACGTAGATACCTCTTTGGTAGTTTTAGAAGCACCGATGCTGCAATTGCAGTTACAGATGACAGAAATCCACCAAGTTGGGGTGAGAGAGAAAAAAACGTGTTTTGCATGACGATATCTTCAAGCGCTCGGGGCACCGGGAAATCTGACGAGGCGGTTGCCTTGTAATTCTCTATGCCAGAGAACCCTGAATATAGACCTGCCCTTTAAGTGTTAAGCATTACTTTTTGTTGTTCAAGACACTGTTGACCACTGTAGAAAAGAGGAAAGTTATATTAATCGGTGCTAGTAAGAGCCTGTATGTAGGCATGATTGAAGGGGAAGAATTTATCAGAAGCAGTGGAGTCGTTTTGTATCTGCAGGCGGAGTTTACTGCGTTGTCGATGCAGAATGTGAGTTAAATACAGGATTTTTATTTATTTATCCTGAACAGAGTGACTGGTAAAACTGAAACAACCCCAAAAAAATAGCAATTAGGTCTTGTATGTTAACTTAACCCCATTTACTCATTTGGGTGACCGGCTACCATTACAGGGAACATGTTGAATTGCTGTTTTTCTTATCTGAAGAGAAAATGGGGTTTAGCTGAGCTGCAGAAGCTTTTGTGGGGTAGTGTGGAGCTAAAATAACTATTGTCAATAGCTGATGGTTTTCTTCTGTCGATGGGGTATCAAGGCAGTAGTTTTCATGATGCATAGTCTTCTAGAGTTACGAGTTGTTACTTTGAAGTTGTCTGGTTCCACCCAGCTATAAAAAGCTTAATATCCAACAAATGTGCACTCCATTTAACCAATCGGCCTGGAGTAGGTTTGGGATGACTGTTATTTACTTGTAGAGCCGTATATGACAGATGCAGTCCGATATGCACTCGACACCTTTGAGCTTGGAAAGTTTACTAGTATCTACCACATCCTCTGGGCTAATCTCCCCATCAGTACATATCTTGGGGAAATTTGAGGTCCTATAATAGGTTTTCATATCAGTTATTGCTTGAGCAAACTTAATAAAAGGCTAATTATTTGCAAATTGGGTTTAATCAGATGGAAAAATATGACTTTTGTGGCTTTCCGGTGTAGTATCTATAGATGTGTGTAAGGAGACCTCTTTATTTTACTCCTTTTTAAACAGACTATAGACTTGCCAGTTGGAGGACAGACTAACACTTTTTAAATCATTTTTTTTAAGATGGTACATGTTTTAGTGATTCTATAGTTTGTCCATCTAACTATATTATTGTGGCCCATGTGAAAGATAATGAGTTATGTATCATGCAGCCTGCTGCAGTGAGATTTCTGAGTTGTTTAGTAACGGGGCTGTCTTTTGTTTCCACAGATACATTGTGCTGACCACCTCAGCTGGCATCATGGACCACGAGGAGGCCAGACGGAAACACACAGGAGGCAAAATCCTTGGATTCTTTTTCTAAAATGTAAAGAACTGCAAATAAAAAAAATGACAGGTGAAAGCTGTCTGCTGTGCCTTATTGTATACAAAGAGGTGACTTTTGATAAGAATGCCGCTTTAGTCACACACATGTCCTTGGGATGAGACAAATCCTTGTAGAACACACTAGTGCTAGTCTGTATTTTTTACAGAAAGAGTAGGCGCATGTAAAGATGTCATGGAAAACAAATTCATGCATTTTAATTGACAAAGCATTTGAACAAAAGTTGATTGAAGAGGGTACAGGGTAAAAAGTAGAATCTGCTGTGTTTTTGCTCAAATTAAATTGTTTTGCTGTGCAGGATTTTGGTCAGATATTCATGGCACCAACAAACATCATTTCTATGTGGAGCAAAAAAATATACATTTCAACAATCTATTTTGACCAACCAGTGACCAAAAATAAGGACCTGAATAAAAGAAATAAATGGTATTGCCTTGGTAGAATACCATTAACTTTTTAAGATGACAAACAACAATTCTTGGAGATATTGTAGGTGCAAATAGTCTTTTTTGACTTCAAATATACAACATGGGATGTTATGAATGTGAAAGCATATCAACTTGTCTCATCTGTGGTCATTGCGCCTCGTAATTCAAGAGTGAAACACAAGAACAAAAACGTTTCGCTTGGCTCGAGCTCAAAGTTGCTGCACAGTGACCTGAGAAAACAGCATTTATTGGTCATCCCACTGACGACAGCTTTTGAGATATAAAAAAGTATACGAGAAGCATGCGGATGTCCATCGAGACAAAAAACCATTAGACCCGACTAAGTTGTTTTAAATTTGTGACATGACTGACTGGGGCCTCGGAGAGTTCCTCCCATACACAACATGTGAAGAGGACTTGTGCTCTGACTCAGACGCCTCTAATATGGACATCATGTTGTCTCTGTGGCCCCAGCGACCATTAAGCCACAGCCTTGCTTGTTGACTGGCAGCTTGTAAAAAGCCCTGGCTCTCTGCCTCCTGCAATCCTCTCACCGGTGTGACCTCTTCTGGGGTCCTCTGTGTATGTAGTCTTGTCCCCAGCCTCTTAGGAGTCTGGCGTTGACCTCACATTAGACTCTGAAGAGGAGAGGTAACAGCCCGCTAATGCAACATCTCTGTCCAAGTGCTCCTCGTGGGCTGAGAGCATAACGCGCTGCCCGCCTTCCTCATGGGCTCACAGCACTCAAGGCTGCCTTGTAAAAAGAAAAAAACTGTTATGCTGCTTTTGAAAATCGGGGTTACAGACACTGAGACATCAGAAGAGCTGGAGAAGTACTGGCTTTCATGCTCCGTTAGCGGTGACATTTTGACAATAATATATATGTATGAGGTCAGCTGTCTTGGCAGCAGCAAATAAACCACTTGATCAGATAGCTTGTAAACAGTTGGATAGTAGTTGCAGTTTTTATGAGTGGGAGATTCTGTAAAGTATCAAAGAGCACAGACCAAAAGAAGCAGAGCCTCATTTTCCCAAGGAGCAACCTATTGACTGATTTGGTCAAAGGCCCTGGCCATCTTGTCCGTTCAAAATGTGTCTGAAACCTTGGCCGTTTCTCAATAAGCGTTCTTCTCTGTTCTCGTGGACTCGTGAAACGTCATCAGTCGCGGCCCAAGTACTGTTCCAATTCAAAAGTCCGCTTCTCGCCAAGCACGGTGAAAATGCCCGGATGTGACTTGATCCTCCCATTTTACCGGGGATGCATCAGAGCAGACTTCAGCGTACTTGAGAGAGCCAATATCCCAGAATGCATTTCGGACCAGCAAACTGGGAACAATGGTGGATGAGAAAACTCACAACTGAAAGTTGACATTCTATAAATACTACCGTTGAGTCGCAAAATGTAATTTTAGGATGTTTTCAGGCGAGAAGTTATTTGTTTAAGCAAATCTGTGGTCGGTTTGTCCAGACTCATCTTATTTAAAAAGATACGCCGACGGGTTGAGGTCCTGCTGAGGGGCCGTGAGCCCCGTCAGCAATCTTTATTATTTATTCAGTCACATTAAATCAGTTTGACTGAGGGAAAGGCTACGATTTATAACTTAAGATTTTAATTTAACTTTTACTTTGAACTACAGTCTTATTACTTTTGACCGAATTGCTTGCAATTATATGTGTATCTATATAAACATATAAGTATATATATAAAATTTATAAACATATTATATATACAATTATGTGTATCTATATAAGTATATAAAATACATATTTATAAACACATATATATATATATATATATATATATATATATATATATATATATATATATACAAGGATATGTGTATCTGTGTATATATATGTATATATATATATATATATATATAATATATATTTATAAACACAATAATATATATGTACATACAATGATATGTGTATCTGTGTATATATATATATATATATATATATATATATATTTATGCACACAATAAATATATATATATATATATATATATATATATATATATACAATGATATGTGTATGTCTGTGAAACCAGTGCAAAAAAAGCAGGGTTGTCATATTTTGTTTGACTGTAAAAATACTTTACAGTGAAGAATCAGACTCATGACAACGACAGCTGAGGTGGTGACGTCATCAAGTCAGCTGCTGTTCCAATTGCAGAAAGACCGTCCTGTGTCCTCCCGTCCTTGAGAGTCTGGACTCCCAAGTCCAAAATCCAAAAGTTCACAAGTCTGGACTTAGCGTACTTGGTATTGAGAAACGGCCCTTGAAAGCCTCGAACGCCCCCTCACTCCCATTTGTGCTGTCTTTTCCTTGACTTTGAACTTTCTAGTAAAAAAAGGAGCACTTCACCAGAAACTCTGCCAGACTCCAGAAGAAAGATGCTCTCCTGGGGAGAAATTTGTGAAAATCTGCTTTTTATAAACACATTTCTGGTGAGCTTTGGATGGTGGCATTTACATACCCTTTCAAAAGGGGAGAAAGCAATATATTTAAATTGTATTGCAGCTTAACAAGATTAGTATGTTACCGTATCTTAAAATACAGGTATGACATGAAAGAACTTGGAAATATCAAATAGGAATGCAAGTTCCAGAAAGTATGACACGCATTTAAGATAAGAATTGTTAGTAATTCTGTGTAAGTTATTCTCCATCATTCATAGTCCAGATTTACATATAAATGGTAAGCAGTAATCATGCCCTATTTATTATAAAACCTTACACCACTATTGCTGTTTAGAAATGTCATTGTTTTTAAACTTTGGCCAGCTTTGTGCTCCGTGTTTTTAGCTGTATTTATATTTCCATGTATGCATATTTGAGAGCAACAGAACGAGAAGTCAACTTCCTTGTTTGTATTCACATATTTGGCCAATAAAGCTTGAACTGAGTAAATGAATAGAGAGCCAAAAGAAAACTCATTGAAGAAAACAATTTGATAAAATCCTATTTTTAATAACAGAAACTGATACAAATCCAGTTTTACAGTACAGAGAGTATAACATGTGGTTTATTTTACAATCATAGATAATGAAAGTTAATGTTTAAAACAAATAATATCTAATATCAATACTCTAAAATGTATGTTTTTAGCAGCATTTAATGAACACCATCTCCCATTTTACCAAATTTCCCCTTGGGGATTAATAAAGTATATATTCATTAATTTCATTCAACCTGAGACCAAAGTGAGTTAAATATCAGCAGCTCCACAGAATGAAGACATGATCCACGACCGCAGCAAGGGCTTTCAAAAAACAAGTCTTTAGTCCAAGTAACCTAAAAGTAGTATATATATTATCTCTAAAAAAATGACTGTCATCAACCTAAAACATCCACCATGTGTTCCCACTAAGAGCACCTCTGCATCCGAGTAGAGACCAAAGTTCTGAGGCGCTTTCAAACTGCAAATGTCTTGAGAAGGAACACATGGAGTCATAAGCAACGCCTTCTGAAAAGCTGCCCTTATTCCTGCAAACCTCTCCCTGTTTCTGCCACAGACCGAGTCTGTTTGAAGACAATATGAAGCCGTGCATCTGGGGATCAGGGTCCACAGCCCGGCGGCCTCCAACATGCTTCTCCAGTCTGCACCAGATGTCAGCTGGATCCCCGAGATGTCCCTGAAGGGGTTAGAGCGCCGCTGTGGAGGAGAGGAGAGGAGGAGGAGACGTGCAGCTCTCAAAACAAATAGAATACATTAATACGGAAACAAAAAGTCTGCTGTTTGGCTTGCTTTGATAGAAAGAGCCAGAGGCAGGGGGAGCGAGAGAGCCACTCGTTGCAGAATGTGCGAGACGGAAAATATTGTGCTTGAGACCATGCTAATATGTTCAATAGTTTATTAACTAACTAAAATAAAGATGGTTGAACCATTCTCAAATAATGAGAAAGTTAAAAGGTCAGTTCGCTCACACATGTTGTGGTATGCAGCCCAGCAGATAGTTTTTAAATGACTTTGCCACTATTTTAAGTTCCAACCACCATACTTGGCAATTTGCAGGTCAAAAGAAACCATTGAAATTGATCCAACAATTTTGAATAACTGAATTTACAATGTGAAGCAGATTTTAACCAACCATTGAAATCTAGTTGTTGGCTGTTGAAGCAATGGTTGAATGCAACCTCTCCGTTTGAATACTTCCCCCATATTCATCCGACCTTTGGCCTCGAGTCTTGTTGTCTTTTGACGTGCAAATCCCCAAATCAATGTTCACTAGGTTTTGTTGTGCTTCTTAAAATGTTTCAACAGTGGTTAAGTTGCAATTGTACCGCAGAGTGAATTCATTTTGTTGTTGTTGTTAAAAGTAAAATGGCAAAAGTTCCAGTATACATTTAGTCAGTGTGTGAAGGAAATGGGGAGTTTTGGTGCTGTGTCTCTCCACATTGATTTTTGTTCTACTTGCTAACCTCTGCCATTCCCGTAGACAAAATCTCCATTGCCTCAAGTAATTTCTCGTTGCAACTCAGGCTGAGAAATGAGAGCACTGTGAGATGCTTTGTTCTCTCCGTGGTCTTTCCCAGTGTGATGTTGATGGAGTTCGAGCAAAGCAATTTAGTGCTGTAAATTCCTTGCAGGAGGAAAGCATTTTACAGTTGACACCGAGGTCCTTGTGCAAACATCACATCCATTACCACGGAAAACTGAGAGACGGCCCATTGGAGTCTGGAAACGTATTAGCTGCTCGCTATAATGTCATCAGTTTTCACAGAGCTCCCTTGTCCAGCTGCACTGTGGATAACAGATGGTGTCAGGAAGGTCCAATACCCGTAGCTCTATTTGTACTGTCGCTGAAGTTCCCCGTCTGACCACTTGAGGGCAGTAGAAACATGTCTTATCTTCAGTATTCCTCCTCATACTGCATTCAGGCCAGGCTGGCTGGCAAGCGGCAAGACTAATTATGATTGATTCAGAGATAACAAAATTAATATTGGAATAGCAGTAAAAGTTCAAAAAGTGGATTCAGTCAAAGGACCGACATTTCTTTTACTCCGCTCCACAGTGTCTTTTGCCGCCATAAATCACTTAGGGGGTCACAGTGAAATGAGGGAGAAAAACAAAGACGATCTGAAAAGTGAAAAAGGATGTGCAAAGTGAATTGAGGCAATTGTCTTGCAATTGCAAATGATAGATATATATTTTTTATATCAATATTCAAGCACAGGGTGGGAAACAAAGTCTGATGGATATTGAATCTGACTCCTTGACAGATCTGGACTTGTTCAGGAAACAACACAACTCAGTCAGGTTGTTTTTTTCCAAATAAAAAACGTGATAAAAGTCAAAGGAATTTTTTCTACTTTGATCAACGCTGTCTTCTGTCGCAATAAATCTGCATTTATGGGGAAAGGAAAGTAGAATCGGTGACCACAATCAACAGCAGACAAAACGCTTTGCATCAGTGTAAACAACATAAAAGTGATTTCAATTTATAAGGTCACACAGTCTTGTGCAGGGCTGCTTTTGTGCCAAAGCAAACACATATGGCTTATGTTACCATATGATGTTGCATGAGGTCATACTTTGCATCGCACATTTATGCACATGATTTATTCCACCACCCAACACAGCTTCGACAGACGCTGTATCTACAAAGACCAGAGGAAATGCTGGTGTAAATGGTGACCAGCTGAGAAGAAGATATGAAAATGTATCTTTTGTAGAGAGCGAGAGAGAGGAGGACTGTTGTATCTTCAAATACGAATGAATTCACACATTCCAAGGTGAAATAGAGGGCTGTGCATTGTCATATGGTCATTTCACTGATACACTTATCTCATGTTTTTCACTCTGCGCCCTATCTCTGTCTGTATGCCTTATTTACTATACGGACCATGGAGGTAGGAGTGCTGGGTGGGAAGTGTGCGTGTGTTGGTGTATTCATGGTGCAGAGGAGTCTGGTGTGCATATGATGAATGAGATAGTTAGGAAGCAGAGAATTTATGGCTGTGAATGCAGCCATCCATTCTGCCCTGCAGTCCCTGGCTGTCCTCAAGGGCATCGTGCTCCTCCGGGTCCCATCTTAGGATCACCGGGGATCCGACTGCTTCTGCTGCAGTTGCTGCTGCGGAGAAGACACCGTTTACCAGCAGCCACCCTGCTCTGCTTCCCTCTATGCATGTCAAGCAATGGTTAATTAGCAGGCAATGAACACAAGCTGCTAATGTACATATAATAACATGGGGGCCAAGAGGTGCCAGAGGGGCTGCTGTTATTAATTAGGCCTCTCATTTGTCCGCTATGGATCACCTTGAGCATTTTGGTACAGTTTGGCCTGTACAGTATGCCCCGCAGTGAATTTACAGTCTAAGAAGTGATTACTGTTAAGGCTTAAATAATACATTAGTAAGTATGTAATGCTACTGCAGGAATTATATCCCACATATCAATACTAGACCCAACAATACTCCAAAAATAAGTTGCTTTCCATTTCCTTTCATGATCAGCTTTGTCTGGAAAACCACCATTACAAACTGGTTTCTGATCTGCCACTGGGCATGTTGTGAGATCCGAAACCAGTAATATCAGTTATAACCCATTACTACTAATTATCAATTAAAACCCAGTAATATCAGTTATAACCCCAGGGCACTGCACTGTAGCTCTGTGAACTCTCTCTGGGAGGTTGCACTTCCAGTTCTAGACGACGTCTCGCTCTCGTTTCTATTAATATTTTAATGCATTTCACTTTGGACAACTCATGAATGTAATGTTTACTTTGCACTAAACACAGAGTAGAGTTGAGGCCAATGAGAGTGTCAGTATCTGGTCATAAACAAAAGTAAAATGGTCTCCCGTGTCAACGTTTTACACTTTGTGCTCCCAACTATCCACCCTGACCTCCTCCCTAAAAGCTTCTCCACGTGTTAGAACCACATCCCACAACTCCCACCTTATCTCCCCACAGACAATGGTTGTAATTCACACAGCCACAAGAGGTATCTGTTGGACCAATGTTAACAGGTCATTTCCTGCATTTGCGATCAATCAAATCGCACCCACAGCACCATATGGCATAGTGTCACTTCTCATCTCTGCATTTCATTACGTCAAGCTTTACTAGAAGATTATTTTAAGAGCTGAACGAGGTGTCAGGAAGCTGCATCTCCGCAGCTTCCTCCAGCATCATATACTTCATGGACATTTTCTGTGCAGTTTCCGCTGCAGGCTCACATCTGCCAATATACGAGTCGCTTTATTATACGCAGGTGGTGAATCATCCTCTTTAAGGTTGCGTATTCTCTGCATCCCAAAAACAAAACTTTAGTGCCCCTTAAACATAAGCATTTTGTTTGCAACGATTATGAAAATACCTCAACATAAAACACAGTCTTCTGAAAGCCTAGGATTTTTCCAAAATGTGTTAATAGTTTTAACATCCCTCCAAGCAATCTGGGGATTTGGGGCCATTAGAGAATACAATATTTATAATCTTAACTAGAAATGCAATGATTAGGAAGATCCCATTTATTTCAGCTCGGTATCCCTCCTTTACTTTACCATATTGGCTTATCTTTGCTTTAGAACAATCTGCTGTGGGTTCACTTGTTGCTGTTGGCATGTTCTGCATTTAGTCACAGTTATTGTGAAATTTGTTGAGGCTATTTTTCTTTCAATTGAACTCCCAGTGAGCTTGGTTGTGTGTCTTGACTAAAGACCGGCAGTTAGAACCTCCCGTTAACTGACTCTTTCTCTAACCACTTAGCCAGACAGAGCACTGCAGCCGAGTCTATTTGTGGTAAGACTTTTTCAGTTAGGATGCTTGTGTAATTTGGCCTCTGCACTGCTGTCAATGCCCTCTCAACACTCAAATGACATCACTTCACAATTACATCATCCTATCTTTGCAGGCAAAAGAAACACGTAAATGTCGCGGGCCATTAAAGCGGATGAATGCTTTGACTTTGTGTTTGATGAGAGTGAGGAACACTAATGGTCTGAGGGCCCGTGTGACCACATGTGCACACGTACACGCACGGCGGCAAGCATGGGAAGGATATTAGTGCTCTGGGGCGCATGTGAATGCTTGTGCTTTTACGCTTTTTCATGGAAGTGTTTATGTATTTGTGTTTGTTTGACAGACAGAGAGAGAGCGGTAGCAGCTGTAGGAGCCAGGGGGCCCCCGGGCTTTATAAGACGTCAGACCCAGCTGGACGCCTCCAGGGGAGGTCAGGATGTGTTGACAGCTTCCTGAAGCAGATGAGAGGGCAGAAGTGGCTCTGCCTCTCATCTCCAGCTTATGTGGATGTCTCTGAAGATGGCACAACACATCACATCAGGTTTCATCTGTAATTAACACTTTTCAAGGGTTTGTTGAAGGGCAGGTGTGTCTGATGGGAGTGTGTGTAGGCACGTTTCATCAATTCATTTAAAAATGGCCAAAGTTATTGCTAAAGTGTGTGCATGCTGAGCAGATGTGCATCGTTACTCCTTGCCCTTTGAGGTCTTATTCATGTAAAAATACCCTTGGTATTCATGCTTGTGGGTACACAGGAATATTTGTGCTTGGAAAACAATCACACCCCCTCTAATGCAAATAGCCATTTTAAAAGACATTTTTTGAACATGTGCTCCCAGATTTTATCCTCCGGTTAAATTATCGAACCAGCTGAGTAATGACAGTTTACCTCTCAATCGCTCCATCCTTCTCTCAGAGAGAGATATACAGGCCATCAGGGCCACAGCCTTGAAAAACCACCTCCTGGTGCAAAGGTCAGAGGCAGCTGTGATCCCGACAGCCATCCCACATCTAGGTGCCTTCCTCTTTTCTTGGCAGCTTCCATATTGATTTGATTAGTTGCTAATTAAAACTTGGCAGGCTGGGCCGGGCACAAAGGAGATCGCTCAATTAGCGGGGTGTCAGAGAATCTAATTCTCTCTCTTTCAGCCTTTTCCTCTGTCTTTCTCTCCCTCTCCCATCCTACTCGATCACATCTCCATTCTGTTTAATGACTATAAAGGATGAGTGAAAAGGCAGGGAGGATAACTCTCTGAGGAAAGAGATTGAGCACTCTCAAGGAGCTAAAAGCATCCAGCCCTGTAATCCTTAAACTAATCTTTGCTTAAAGATGCAGTTTGCAAGTTGTAAAGAAAGCGCCGGCTGCCAGTGGACGTTTGTTTGGGCATGTTGCCTCCAGCACGCCTTGATGCCTGCTACCTTCTCTTCTCTTCTCCTGGCAAGTCACACGCAAGCTGTTGCATTTTTAGTGCTGTGCCTCTGGGACAAAGAGTTATGAGCTTTAAGATCCACCTTTTGTCAAAACACCAGATTTCTATACCTCTGCAGATGGGATGTGTTCTATTGTAAAGGCTGTTTTCACTGAGGAGTTTCATGTGCTGATCCTGCTCATTTCAGGATGACATTTGACGTTTTTTTCTTTCTGAATTTACATCTCACAAACTGCGTTTTTGCGGAAACATGGAGAATAACAAGCTGCGGCTCCGGCTCCTTTCGGGGTTGAATGTGCTCCTTGCAGAATTCATCTATTTAGCCTAAGTGACTGCCTTGCCTTCTTGCTATCAGTCTCTGTCTGCAGTCTACAGAGAGAAGATGACAAGGGAAGGAGGTAAACTCTGTTATACCATTTGTATTGAATGGAGTCCTTTGAGGCGGTAAATCGGGTCAATTTGAGGCTACAAGTGTATGTGCAGACATTCTCAACATTTAGAAAAATATGTGCTCTAATTATTTCATTTTGTAAACCACACAGAGTGGAATAAGGAAGAGAAGAAGGCAAGAGGGATGTATAACTGGGACTATTTGTTCATGTTGTTATCAGTTAGCAACAGCAGACTTGACTTTTTGGATTCTCGTTTGCTTCCAGCGTCTCTGCGTCTCCAGAGTCAGCACCCACGTGAACCCCATGGCTTTTCGATCCGCTCCCAACTTAAACGGTGGGAGTTATCATTGTCAAAACAGATTTAGACACTGTATGTGACTCTCTGATGCATGTCAAAATATACAAGCGCACACACATCCATGGGTGACACTTTCTGCAGGAAGAAGGGCTGTTAGAGATTTCAAGACGGAAAAGGAGAACTTTTGACTGCTCACAACAGAAAGAAGGAGTCAGAGAGCAAAGGGCAGATGAATTGTATAAATCATCCATCGTATCTGGTTTATGTAACAAAGTAACTTAGTTTTGTTCACTTTATAAGCCTGTGAGGCCCAAACATACACCCACAGACACAAATACATAACAACTCTCCTAAATGTCCTTATTGTTAAGCCTGGCCTTCATCATCCTCCTGTTCCTGCCAAACTGGACAAGGCCTGCATTCATTAGTCAACCTCATACTCTTATATAATATTTACAAGCAGCAGTCGGCTATATTTGACTGCAGAGACCGGGTGCTTCCAGTTCAGCCCGGTTCGGGCGCTGACTGCAGGAGAGCTGGCTCACCTCGGACCTGATTGACTCAGGCTTTTATACCGTTCCTCCATTTTACAGTAGAGCAGCGCAGCCTAAAATGTCAGCAGTCACCAGTTGCCAATGGCAATTACTCATAGGCTGGAACTGATTAGCTTTGAATAAGCCTGAATGGCATTCTGGTTTGTGGTGTACATAGTAGGCTATTGTCTGGTGCCTGGATGCACACTAGGAGGATATCCCCTTGACATGTGTGGACAATGTGGACAGATTAGTCCCGCCATGCATACAAAGGGACTCCTACAGAGTATGGCCCTGCAATGTACCCGTGAAGCCGAAGGCAATATACCAATAATATTATCCATATTGTGGTGTGAGACTATATATCATCTGGGATTCTGCAGTATAGTTTAAATCCGATATTTTATCATCTTAAAGGCCCGGTACATCTATTTTCTCAATCATCTTCTTACTATGAGCGATGGAGCTCTACATAAACACAAATGTTTCAGCCACTGGATGAACAGTTTTGATCTTTTCTATATGCATTTTCTGCATTTCTGCATCTTTGTGTTCTTCTCGCTGGTTTGGAGTGAATGGGGCTCAGTTGGAAAAAGGGGGTGTCGCAAACTTTCCCACAGCAATCAGGTCTCTGCCATATTTGAATCAAAATGTGATGACAGCATGGACATGTTATAAGAACTGGATCCAGGACTCCAAGAGAGCGGCCACTGTTTTCAATGAAAGTTGCGTGCCCAGTGTGCATAAGCCAAGAAAGATTTCTTGCTTCTGGGTTTTTTGAAGGGTTGTTTCCTCATGTTGTCAGAACACTATCAATCAAATCTGATCACACCACAACACACAGTCCTGATGAAATATATTAGTTGACTGTTAAAATAATAATAAATGACACCGAAGAATGTTGTTTTACCCAAATGATATCTCTAATTATTGCTTTTTTAGTCATGAATATTTAATTTCAAAGAGAAATACTTACACCTGCAATAACTGACTTTTGTTTGGCAAAAACAATTTGGGAATAAGCAGTTCATTTATTTAGGTGATATCAGATTCATCACAGATTCAAGTAATAATTCTCCTTAGGTTCATCAATACAAGCAACACTTTTCACATGTTCAAATACATTGGGGACATAATTAGATTGCCTGCAGCTGAAAAATCAAGAATATAGTCATATCCACATTAGTAGCCTCACAATCATTCCCAAAATATAAATCATTTATTAATATCAAGAAATTCAGTCAACTCTATTATGTTTGTGACCATCAGCTTTACAGTCACACAAATGAAGTGTTGTATCATCTGTACGACAACAATTAAATTCAACGAAAACAATTAATAATAAAATAGTTTCTAGCAATTACAATGTTGTGGGTTTAATTTTCCCAGACTTTGAGATTCCTGCTAATGGATTCAGTCTTTTATGCTCACAACACAAAAAAGAAGAAGCAGTGAGTACATTTAAGTGCACAAAATATATAGACAATTATCCTACTAAGCTATACATTTAAGTGTCTAATTAAAATTAATATTCTAAATGAATAATAATTCTTTCTTTTTGTTTACAACGTTTTCAACTGGTGGGGGACTTGTTCTTCTTAGCGAACACAGCTTCCCTCTTTCATTCCTTCAACCACCATCTTCAAATGTCGGTAATGCAATATTTGCACATTATCCAAAAACCTTTTGATATCCAAATCTTTCATAATGTTTAAAAGTAGGTTTGTTCTTCGAGCAGAAACATAGGCTTTCTTCTGGGCATGTATTTCTACCCCAGCCTTGCATGTCTGCTGTAAAACAGACATTGACATATTCATAATGCGCTGTATACATCTCCAAATAATGCTCCTAACACCTGATAACATCGGTAAACCCCATATTTCTTAATCTGAAAATGCTCCTTTCAGAATATAACCTAATTTAGAAAATGTAAACGAAATACGCAATTTTCATGACTCATATTAAATACCGTCAAGTATTACTCGGATCCCCCTCACATACAACCAACAGATTTCACAGGAACTACTTATTCGATAGAAAGCATTTCCAATGAAAACTGTTCACCGTGATTCTTTTCTATTCGCAGATTCACAGATCGGAATCCAGTGGTGTATAGTAACGAAGTAGAAATACTTCGTTACTGTACTTAAGTAGTTTTTGGGGATATCTGTACTCTACTTTACTATTTATATTTCTGTTTACTTTTACTTTTACTTCACTACATTTTGCAAAGAAAACTGATACTTTTACTCCGATACATTTCTCCTGAAACCTTCGTTACTCGCTACAAAATCAAATCTATCTTTAGAAAGAAAAAAAAAACATCGGGGACTGTGGTGGAACACAGACTCCACCAAGCAGGTTTTGCGAATCACAATGTTTTGCATTTTCCCTCTACATCCTCTAGTCCAGCGCTCCCAAACCTTTATGCGTCACGGGCCGGTTACGTGAAGACAATATTTTCACGGACCGGGTCCGACCTCGGAAAGACGGGAGACAACGACACCTGACGTGTGTTCGTTATGTCCAGTCTACTGACTCTACTCCTAACTAAACCTTTAGTCCAGTCTACTGACTCTACTGCTAACTAAACCTTTAGTCCAGTCTACTGCTTAACTTATAACCCGCTGCACAAAGACAGGATGTTGAAATGGAAGCAGGTTTTCATGCTTTTTTGGCGATCTCAGGATACTCTGCCTTGGTTTCCAGATCACCGACAGAGTTGTAACAGACTTACGTTTCATTTTTAGAGTAACGTAACATCTTGACATGTGTCAAGAGATTCCGTCTGAGGTTACCACAGACGGATGTATGCGGTCATTTTTCACAATAAAACATCTTTCCGGCCTTGATTTTTTTTTATTTAATTGAAATGTTTCATTCATTCTTTCTGTGGCCCGGTACCAAGAGACCCACAGACCGGTACCAAGAGACCCACAGACTGGTACCAAGAGACCCACAGACCGGTACCAAGAGACCCACAGACCGGTACCAAGAGACCCACGGCGGGCGGAATGAGCATACTTATAACCACACTGTTACAAGTCCTTCATAGTGTCATATTGATTTTTGGAGAATTATGATGATAAGTTCATAGTAGATGCAAAAGTATACTTAGGTACAATATATTATGTTGAACATAATATATATGGATGGATCCCAGCCAACCCAGTTATTGTATCAACCCAACTCCTTGTCCTTGGTCACGGTGACCACAGCACTTAAAAGAATAAACTTCATAATTCTCAAAATTCTGACCCTTTGCTTTTTTATTAAAAGCATGTACTTGTACTTTTACTTTCAATACTTAAGTACATTTTATATCAGAAAAATACTTTTGATACTTAAGTACAGAAAATATCAGATACTTTAAGACTTTTACTCAAGTAGTATTTTAATAGGTGACTTTTACTTTTACTGGAGTAATTTTCCAGTAAGGTATCTTTACTTTTACTCAAGTACGGCTTTTGGGTACTTTATACACCACTGTCGGAATCCAAGCACCGTAATGCCACTCCGGGTGTTCATCATCTTAGTTTAAAAATACACTCTCTAAGAAAGTCAGTGTGTGTGTGACAGAGAACTAAAGGGCATGTGAAAAGGACAAAGATAAAGATAAAGTGTGTGTGAGACATGAAGAGAGCATAACCAGATTGTAAGAACATCGAGCCATACTACAAAAAGAGAAACTGAAAGCCCACACAGCGAGTGTGTGTGTGTGTGTGTGTGTGTGTGTGTGTGTGTGTGTGTGTGTGTGTACGTCAGGTGACAGAGAGGGATGGGGACATGGGCAGGTCCTGTTAATGAAGGACTGATAAGTCCCTATTTCCTGGGCCTGGGTTAATTGTGCCTACAGATAAAGGGTAATAAATTGTCAAGGGGTAATGGCAGGATCCTGGGCTGGGCCCTGTTCCACATTCATCATGACTGGCTGGACCTGTGAGCCTGGAGAGCACGGGGACTGAAAGACTGGTAGAAGCTTGCAGGCAGGAAGGGAGGGAGGGAAGACAAGGTGGAGAAGAAACCTCACAGGGATGAAAGAGGATATGATGATGGTCTGTCTTACTTACAAGGTTCTGCAGTGGGCCGTGCTGTGTTGGAGCAAGGACAAGAGATGACCTGGTAATGGAGCTTATGAGAAAAATGAGAGGAAGATAGGGGGACTGTGAAGTGGGCAATTGAGGTATTCCAGCATTAAAGGATTATTAAAAGAGAGTCTTATCATAACCTTTGGAAACTTAGAGCTAACACAATGGTGATGAGCCTTTGGCCCACTGATGAAAGTATTGCAATGTTTATATATGCTGTATTACGAAATGGGTGTGGTGACATTCCTGTAAATAATTGCTGTATTGCAGTTTTTCTTAATTGTATATGCGCAAAAAATGTACTGCACTCAATTCTGAAGGATTGCCAAAGTAAAACGCCACCGATACAACAATGTGAAAAATACTCCATAACAAGAAGTTCTTAAGTAAAAAGACTCAACTAACACTGGTATCAGTAAAATACATAAAGTAGCAAAAGTAAAATCACTCATTCTGCAGAAAATTGACCACTGTGATATATTTTTTATAGTTTCATTCATCACATTACATTACATACCAAAACGTAGCTGGTTCAGGTGTAACCACTATATGCAGTTGAATATGTAATCATAATTATGTTTTAATAGTGTATCATCAGTGTTTTCTTATGTAAAACAACATATTCTAATCCAAAAGTAAATAGTTAATAGAGCTGTAAAATAAATGTAGTGCAGTCAAATGTAAAAACAGTATAACATTTATAAATTAATGATCCCAAAACTGATTAAATGTACGTTATTATTTTCCACCACTGCCAAACAGAAAGTTATATGGACTAATTTTCACAGTGTACATTTTTTGCAGTTATAAACATTTTAAGATACATGCCTAATTTTTAAAGACAAACTTTACAAGTAGTAATACTCTACAATATAGAGAATCGTTTGTAGCCAATACTCGTTACTCTCATTTAACATGATCACTTTGTGCGGAGCACAGTATCGTCGCAGCTGTCGGGAAGGATAACGGTCGTCTAATCTGTTCACAGTATTCTACAATGATGTTGCTTTCTGTTGGAAACCTTGTGTTTTAGATATCATACAATTGCATATAAGACGTTTACATTAAAATCTTTCCGAAATCTCATTTATAAATGTCAAAATGTAATTTTCATCTGAGTAACAAGAAGGCTGATTGGAAAAAGGGACGTGGCAATACATTGCTGTTACATGTGCTGAAACATGATAAATATATTCAGGAAAACAGTCTCACACGACATTAGGGAGCGTGAGTTCATTACATAAAGAAACACTTCAACAGAGCATGTTTTTGTGGAACTCAGCATGCCACCTTGCCAGCATGACAGATCACTTCTCCACACTGAGATATTGTGGTGGTTGGATGTTGGTGCTGCAGCTGAAGGATGATGCATCCCACACATTATACAGCAGAGCTGCTCCCGCAGAGGAAGTTGATGTCCCCGCCATGCGATGATGACACTCAGTGCGTCGTGACATATGATGTGTGTACAAACAGTAAGCACAGAGGCTGGGGCCTTTCAACGGTTTTATGTGGGTCACACACGGTGTACTGGGGCGCAGCAGGGACGAAAGGACGTTTTTCATGCATCCCATAAAGGAATGAAAAACAATGCCCTTGAGATGTGACTGCTTGTCTCACAGGAAATCACCGGGCAGAGTTATGTGGTACACGCCCATGACATTGAACCATGAAAAAAGTTGCGCTCCAACGTGTTCCTCCTTTCCTACCCTGCTTTCAGTAACCTTTTCCCCTCTGACTATTCTCTTCTCATTGAATCTCATTTTGCCAACCAGTAATGTTACAAACAAAAGTATTTTAACGAGCGGGAAAATGGTGCGTGAAGCAGAAGTGAAGTCACATTGCGTGACTTGTGTACAGGCGTACATTTTACTCTCATATTGTGTTTCTCTCCACGGAATGAAACAGGGCTAAGATCATCTGTGATATTTGAAAATCGTTCAGTACAACTTCATCACTTACAATGAGAAGTCTAATCAAATGAAAAAATAGGATGGCAAGGAAAAGTTTGGTCTAATTATTTAATAATGATACGTAATAATAATCAATTAATTCTACCAACCAACACCAAGTCATGTTCGTGTTGCCAAAGCCTGAAATACACTTCTGCATTGACATGCTCCTTCATTGTGATGAATATCGGCACTGCAGTTTCTTTTGAGTCAACCCCACATGCACCTCCCTGCTGTCGGAGATATTCACTAGAGCACAAAATGTGGATTTATTCACCCAGTTCCCAGCAAATGTACTATTTATTGCTGTTTGTGTAACATTTGCTAAAAACAATAGTGTCCTGCTATTTTAAGAAAATAACTGAGCCTGTAAAAACATTTTTACTAGATATTTGTGATTTACATCTTCAGCAGGAGGGTTCAATGTTTTTTTTAATTAGGTTTACTGACCATTACAACCATATAGAATATTGCCATCCTTATCCTTTAAATTAACAGTTGAGGGAAAAGTAAAACATAAAATGCAAGCTCTCTCTCATTTGAACAAATCATTATAACATGCACATAAAAGAGGAGAAGAACATTGTGTTTGACAAGATGGGAGCGGAAGAGAATTTCACAGTGCAGAGGAGATGACTGTGAATATCAAGGAAAGGAGGAGGAGATGAAAGTTAAAAAAGGAAAGAGAGGAGATGGAGAACCAATGAATGCTGAAATTCATTTGTTCTCTGCCTCTGTCTACCTGGTCGCACACACCTTCTCTACGCTCCACCAGCCAGTGTTCACAGCTATAAATCTTGGAGTGCCATTTTGTCCGGCGAGTCCCACGTAAACACAGCCGGCGAAATGTCAGTGCAGAAGGCAGACAAGCCTGACTTAGGAAGAAGGAGAGTAGAGGCAGTAATGTCACCACACTTTAACACACCCGCCATCAGTCTTCATGACATTTAAGAGATCTATTCCCCGATCCCTGTGGCCACAGCACACAAAGGAAAAGTTTGGAGAGGAAGCTGCAAGGACCTGATGAGTCAGGAGGTTTAGGTTGATCTGATCACAAAAAAACTACCACCCTCAATTCATGTGTATTTTTCTCCTTTCATACCAGTCTGCAGCAATAGCGGACATAACAGCTACATATTTAAAATGAGAGGAAGAGTGCATTCTGGAAGGTAAATCCATGACGTCATATTTTATTTATTTATTTTTTACAACCATTTTATTTTTTACAACACTCTCCTTTATCCAGGCAGGTAATTTAAAAGCACATTTCTCACACACAACTCGTGCTGTTTTGTCGTTCAATTGTCAGCCTCAACAAAACAGCACTGAGGACACTCTGACCTCTCAGGCCACAACATTCAAGTCCTTTTCCTTATCATCATTATTTACATAACTCTGGGGCCAACTTGTACAGTTACGGCTGTTTGGAAATAACAAGCATCCAAAGCTAAATAATTGATCACAAATTAAAAAACGAAATCCCATGAAATTCTATCATCTCTTCTGGCGTTCTTTTATTAACCTTCCTAGCTGCTGCATGGGGGTTGTATTGATTTCCAAATGAATAATTGAGAAAGTCGGCTTAACTGCCCTTTTCAAATCTCCCTGGCCTCCTCTCTGATTCACTTCACCTCCCTCCTCTCATCTTTCATCCCTCGTGATCGACGCCTTCCCCTTATCATTCCATCTCCTCCCTTCTCACCTATTCCACTTGTACCCTTTTCTCTCCTCTTCTGACCTTCCCCTCCCCTCCTTTTCCCTTTCTCATCTCTCCTCTCCTTTTCTCCTGCACTACTGATTTGGATCCTGTTCTGTGACGGGTTGTTCAGGAGGGAATGGGTTGCTCGCATGGCTGGCCAGCCGGCCTCCACGTATCATCCGTCAGCAAGACACACTGTTGTTTTAGAGTTCTGCTGGGAGCTGTCTCCTTGTCTCTGTCTCTTTCTCAGTTGCTTTACCCTCACACACACACACACACACACACACACACACACACACACACACACACACACACACACACACACACACACACACACACACACACACACACACACACACTCCTTCCCTGTTTTTGTCCGTCTTCGTCTCTCTGCTTCCTTCTCAGTCTCCCTCGGTTCCCCCTCCTGACTTATTTCCTCTGTACATCTTAACTCAAACACACAGCTGATCAGCATTTCAAAATCGACCCCGGGCTCTTTGCTCCGAGTGAATCGATGGCTGAGTTAGACTTGGACTGAATAATCCTAATGTCTTAATTTAACCAAAGGCAAAATGTCTGCTTTGTTTTAGGAAGAAGCTTTAAAGCATTCTCTTGTCTTTTTACTCTAGATATGTTTCAGTTTCAAAAGTGCAGTGTTTCTTTTACAGCTGTATTATTATTATTATTATTATTATTATTATTATTATGAAAGTATATTACTGATTGGTATTGTTTGGTGTTATTTATACTGCCTCTCAGGTTGTAGTTTGGACAAATTGGGCATTGGACAGACATGGTCACCCTTTACAATAATGTACAGGAAGTCCTGGGGAGGTATTGATTGTGGAGAAAATGCGATCAAATCAAATCAACCAACTAATAAATATCCAACAAGTAGTTCCTGAATAATCCAGGACTGTCGTTGAATGTGATTAATTACATATAGAACGAACACTTACATACTGCTTAATGAACAAAAAGTCCACCAACCTGAGCAATAACACGGGTCGAATCGGCAGAACAACATTGTCTGTCCTCCTGAAACTGTTTCAATAACCACCACAACAACTCTTTTTTTCTGATCTGCAACCTTTATTCTGCTTTAGTCCACTAAAACTACTCTGTTTAAGTGTGGGACTGTGTAACCTCTGCTAACAGCAGTCACAGTGGACTCAATTGGCAATTTTGGGATAATGGTAAAATGCTGAAACACAATTGTGAATGCACAATTAGAGAAGAGTCGTAAAGTCAGCAAACTGACTCAATAATGTCATTACACAGCAATATAAAGTTTGCTAATAATAGCTACCAAAAGCAGCTGGTCATACCAGACCTATTGCAGCAGAAAAACCCATTAGAGTACACAAATTCATTATTTAAACTTACATTTTTAAGTAGAAAACATGTTCATTCATTCTATCAAAAGTTACATAGTTTCACTTTAATGTTAAGAATAGATTGTGTCCAGAAGAATACCTTCAAAACGAATGCCGTGTTTCCAGTGTGGATGTGAGTAATGTTTCATTTCTTCCTGATACTCTCTCAGACTACTTACTTTCTTTGTTGTCTTTTATTGCCCAAAACCAATAACAAAGTATTATGTCATTACATTAGTTAACAGTTCGTGTGAACCTTCAACTTGAAGGTTCACACGAACCGGATGATGCTTTACTTCACTTGAATCAAGTGAAGTAAAGCATCATCCGTCCAAACTGAATAGCTTTTACTGAGAATGGACCATGAGCTCATGCATGACACAAACAGCTGTATATGATAATATTCATATTTAAACCCAGATCTCGGACAGATGTAGCTTTAAGTTAGCCAGTATTTGGCTAGCTGGCATGTGACTAGCCGCTAAGCCAGCTAACTTCCCCAATCAACCCAAATAGTTTCACATGCTTGAAAACTGTGAAGTCATTACTTAATTACGTGTTAATGGGGTGTCAGTTTTATATGGAAATATTCCAGCATGAGGTAGTTTTTGCCATCTTGTAAATAACCCAAATGTAACAGTTCATAAAGTTTAGCACAGCGGGGTGTTTCTGCGTCCTCCCCCAGACAGTTTTGAGCATCAACACTTCATTTCTTGATTTCTGGTTAATTATTCTGCATCAATTTATGGTGGAAAAGCTGTTTGTTTATGTAAAGGGAAAACACAAAATGTAGGTGCCAGGGGACAATTAAATAAGAAAAATATATAATATAATATAATGCAGTAACGCTCTCAGGCATTCTGTATTGCTTTCATTTATGTATTCTCCTGTTGATCAACTTTTATTGTCAACACATGACACATGATTTATTCTTTCCTCCACTTTTTTTCTTTGTATTGTTTCATGAAGTAACCTCTTTATATATATGCATGTGGCACCTATTCACCCCAATGGCTATTTCTTTAATTTGAATGAATATATACAACTCTGGACTTAGCTCATGTGTATAGCTCATTTGTGTTTCAGCAGGATGTCTGATCATGTTTAAAGCTTTCTGCACATTCACAACATACCCCCACATCTGTGTGTTGGTCTGAGATGTTGAGATTAAATAAAATCGTAACATTTTGAGAAAAAAGTCACAATTCAATAATTTAATAATAGTTCAAGAAAAAACTCTACCTTCCCTATAATGCCAAAACGAAAAGAAAACACTGTTGTGTGGCTCATTGTCTGATAAAGTGCAGGCTAGATCCACTTTCTCATGAACTTTCAAACCAGGAGTGTTATTTATGCTTATGCTGGTGAGCCATCTATCATATAAGCACCTTTTTAATTGTAAAAGAGATCAGCCAACCCAATTAAAATTCCGCTCATCATTTCCAGAGCACGGTCTCACATCATATTTATCCCCCCCAGAGCGCAGAGGGCCGGACTGGATGCAACCGACTCTTGGGGTTAGTTGACGAGATCAAACACAAAACACAACAGAGCGTCAATAGTTTTCAATAATATCGTCTAATACTGTGCATTTATCACCGATTTTGTGTGTAATATCGCTGCAGTGAACACGACTGTAGTCGAGGAGAAACAGCAATGTGCCACACACACACACAAGTCTTTCCATAATATCAGAATTAGCTTGTAAACTTGTGAAACAATCCGATTGAACACGTTGTTTCTCAACACCAACTCCAATTCACTAATCGGACTGTAAACAACATCAGCGCATGTGAAAACAAGTCTTGGCCCGGATATCGGCTGGCTGCACCATGAACAAGAGAATTAAAGCCCCTCGCACCCAAAGGCTTTCAGCCGATAGCCGATAGGTACCACGATTGATTACGATGGGATTTATCAGTTTAGTTAACAACCCTTGGGTTGGAAAAAATAAACATCAAGTGATTAATGTAAAAGAAAGATACTGCTCCTTTTGGTCCCCTTGTGGTGTAGGGTGGTACGAACTGGACTCCTTGGGATAATCTAGGGACAATGTGTGATCTACAAGTGTCTGTTCTGGTCAACTTTCCAGCACAGTTGAACTTTCTGGGACACATGTTTCTATGCTGGTTTCCCGCACTGTTTTTCATGATTTGGGTCCGGACTTTGAAATGTATGACGAGCCAGTTTTTTGGTATTTCTTCAAAGAAAATGTTAGTTTTTTTGTCCAACATCTATAAACCTTCTCCACTGTTTTCTATTTAATTTTTCATGATGAACGGTAGAGCTCTGCAGATGTTCCCCCCCCCATTCTTCTTCTTCATACATACATTTATGATAACTGTGTATGAACTCACATTAATCTCAGTTGGGCTTCCTCACTTGAGGTCATGTTTTTACTGCAAGAAGCTCGTCTCTACCACTCACACACACCTTTCGTCAGCAGGTGTGTAAGTGGAGACTCGACGGATGCCAGACCCCCCCCCCCCCCCCCCCCCCCCCCCCCAGCCTCTCTGATCAATATGCCATGTGGCCATGGCCCTCTTCTCGCTCTTAAAGTTCCTGCTGTTGTTATCCATCTGATTGCTGATGTTTTCAGATACTTCCTCATGTAACACCGGCACATACCTGTCACCCCTCACTACTGCTCCCACGGCGTCTAGCACCAAGCCCCGCTGCATCTCCTGCACGCGCGCTTCGCTTTCTTGCTGTCAGGGAGCTGTTATTGAAATATTTAGCACCCACTCCAGCTCACAGGCGTGTACTGCCTTTCTTCTGCCTGGCTGGAAATATATTGGCTCCGCGGTGTAAGTTGGAACCGTGCAGCGTGGAGGTGCTTCAAATCGGATTTGACTGTTAAGGATCTATTTCCAGTGTTGGGCGGCTGTGCTGCTCTCCACGGAGAAGCAAGAGCATGTTGGCCCTGAAAAACGATGTCATTATTCTGTCCACAAGAGAAAAGATAAGAGAGATAAGTGTCATTACCAGCCAGCTGGTGATCAGAGTCTAACCATTTCCATCTCGTTTAAATCTTTTAGTGGCTGGTGACAGTGGCTTTAAATGGTAGTTCCTAACCCACAGTTTCAGATCGATTCTCATCTCAGCTTGAGTGTTTTACTGGTGGCAGTGCAGATTTTTTTTAATTCACAAGGAGACCACATATTCAGTGCTGCTGCTGAATGTTGCAAGGAGGAATTATTCAAAAAGACATAAGAGTGTGGTTGGACCATAACAAACACGCAGTGAGAAAGTCAGTGAAGCTCATCGCATATTCACTGATGAAAGAATACATGCAAACCCTTCGAGCTGTCACTAATTCTTCAAACTGAATACATTGCATCCTCCCGGATTCGTCAATAGTGTTCAAGGAAAAGGAATCCCACTTTGGGGGCGTTCAGTGAAAAATGCATTGTCACTGTTATTTGTGACTGAAGGGGATTGTTAAAGACTTTACTGTGATCATTGTCAGGAAGTAAATACAATGGCATTTTGATTTCAAAATATAAGAAAATATACACATTGTAGAAGTTTTATCATTGTACTACATACTACATACTTTCCTGGTTGGGTAGTAATATACAGTAATGGTCTTCTTGTAACTTTGTCGTTGACTGTATGTGTTTTGTTTATTCTGATAGTAGATGAATTAGGGAATACATCTAGGTAAACCTTTCAAGTTAAAGGATAAGGCTGCTGATGTTCTAATCTAGGGTTAGGGAAAATTATGAAAAAAACTAAACACGACAATACATTCAAGTACTTTCATGGCTCTCAGCACCTAACCTATATATTTTCCTAAAGCTTTAAAAAACGTCATACAAATATAAACTTTCATTCTTGAAAAGAGTTAAATAACTTCCTGAAACAGCTGGGCACTGTAGATTATATCCAATGTTACTCAAACAGGAATAAAAAGAGTATTTGTTGGAGACTATTTTTAGCAGCTGATGAATACACAATCAGACAGGTCTAGCAAGCCCATAATAATATTTTTTTATTGATCAGAGAGGCTGAGGGAAGGCATCTGCCGAGTCTCCACTTACACAGCTTCTAAAACGTGTGAAATTGAAACTTCTTGTGACTATACATTGTAAAGTGCTGTCTACTTCGATTAGTTTGTGATTGATATGCATGTGTGTGTTCTTGAGGCTCTGCCAATTGTTAAGGAAGACATAATGTGCAATTGTAGTAAGATGGCTCTCAGATTTGGACAAAGCAAGAAAGGAAGAAACTAAAAACAATAGATCAGCAAAAGATGAGTTTTAATATAAGAATGACTCAAATGGGATTTTCAAAAAAATGTCCATGGCTGTACTTGTAACCGCCTACATGAAGGCAGTATGCAGCATATAGTCAACATATAGCCCTTAAACCATTTATTCCGACAGCTCATGTTGAAATAAGGCATCAACTGCAAGTATAACACGCCTCTCGACATAATGACCTCAAACTGCCTTTTCAGTCACAGCAACACAACAGTGAAATGCTATTCCTACAGCTATTGAGAGTGTATTAGTTTCAGTCGGTTTGAAACTAATGCTAAAAATGATAATGTTGTCTCAACAAGTAGCTCTGAATACAGCCATTTATATTCATGTTCTTGGTTTGGATTACCAGTCGATTGACTCTTCAAACATGGAAAAGCATCAACAATCGTCCATCTGCGTGTTGGCAGGCGGATGTCCAGATGGATACTTGATGCTTTCTTGGGTTGACACTTGACTTGGCTGCGAGCTTCGTGGTCAGACGGCCACAAGTTGTACTGATAAAGTCTTCATTGTTTTCAAACGCAAAGTGGCTTTTTGAAGTCTGGACATCAAGCAGAGCACAAAGTCTGTGCTCGTGTTAGAATAATATTGGAACACGGCAAACTTTTTAGTTTTCTGAAGTACACTTTATAAATTTGTCTAAAACAATTAACTCAATTTATTTTTTATGTGATAAACAATACACACACACACACACACACACACACACACATATATATATATATATATATATATATATATATATATTAGTTATATAGTTTCAGACACTTTTTTGAATACATTCATCTGTTTTTCCTCCTTTACAGTTGTTGTAAATATTACATACATAGCCTTTGTTTGGGCCTTTTTTGTTTTGCCAGCTGGGATGTGAACATCTTGATGCTCAGTGTCTCAAAACTGCAAGCTACATAGATAGAGCCAGAGCGGAAATTATAGGAGGGACACAGGGGATATGTTCCCCCAACCACTTTTTCAGAAAGCAGCATTGGACCCCATATTTTTTTACAGCTTGAAAACTAAAGGTAAATAAAAAAACTAAACAAGAGAAACTGTACGCACTAGGACCACACGGAAACAGCATTTATTCAAGTTCCCAGTCCACATCAAATACTGCATCACCTGGTCAAATCAGTTTTTTGACACACTGTATTATGATTTTTTTCCGAAATACTACACAATTAGATCAGTCCACTCAAAAGTGGCGTCCAATCAAATAACTGATGAACAATGTGTCTGTCATTAAAACACTTCCTGGACGGCTGCTCCGTGCATCCTTGCTCATGTCTCCTCAGAGATCGATTGAGGAAATGACAAATAAGAGACTAGGGATGTACCTGATGACTGCTGGATCCAGTTAAAGGCAGCTGTAGCCTGTAAAATGGGCGATACAGCTTTAACCTCATTCCCCCGATGGAGCCGTTATCAGGTTAGGTACAAAAAGTCTGGATGGAAGATGGCCTATTTATAGAAGAAATGTGTGTTATACTGCTTTGAAAACATAGGCCCGATCCCAATCTCCACCCTCAGGCCTGTCTGTCAAATCGCTGAGTGTTTGTGGGCTCTCTGGCAGACATTTTGAGCTCTTTATGAAACCTTTCCGTGAGTTAAATTATTTTTTTATAGCCCAAATTCACAAATTATAAATTTACCTCACACTTAAAGACTTTGCCCAAGGGATTTGCACAATTCTTAGCAATGTAAAGTTAAATACGCAGTTACCAGCGGAAGCATGGACTAAACAATGACGGCACATTTGTGATCAGCCCAACAACATTAAGGATTCAAAATGGGACATAAAAACAAGAGGAATGCAAGCAGAGACTATATATATATATATATATATATATATATATATATATATATATATATAAAAAAAACACATATTTATTCATCAAACATTTCGTTTTGTTACTGAAGCTGTTTTGACAAAAACAAGTAAATAGATTATATGAAATAATATCACGAGGAAAGAGACTGGAAGATGTTCAAATCAGGGAGTAAAAAGTTCAAAATGAATACCCACAATTGTATACAATATTTTTTGTTGTTTTCATGGTAACGTAATATGTTGCAGCGAAGTGCTGTCCCATTCATATTTACAACATGTTAAGCGCTTACAGCCTCTCACACTTAACCACTTAAAGGCGAGGTCAGTAACTTCCTGAGGGTTCAGGCTCTGAGGCCTCAGGGGGACACTGGGACTGGGCCATAGACTCTTCAAGTTTTCCAAACTATTCTAGTATTTTGATAATAAAGTTTGGGAAAATGTAACCTTCGTCAATATATGACAAGCTGTGTTCCAAAGATCAGAGATCATTTTCTCATAAGTCTACAATAACATGTTTGGTATCGTTAGAAACTAGAAATTAAAGCATTGGATCTCTTTGGTTCAATACTGTTTCAATGCTTTTGGAGATCTGTGTTATATGTAATATGTAAATAAATAGTGTTTTGAAGTAAAACTCCCATTGAACAGTCAACATGAAAACCGTAAACATGGGCAAAACACTGAGACTGCCTGAATATAGCTTCATCAATTGTATCATACATACATGTATTTTCATCAAATGTACAATCCCAGTTATAGTTAAGAGTATTAGAAGACATCCAGTTGCATCAGTATCCATAGATGGTGGCTATAAAGAGGAAATTGCTTTTGAAACTTAGATTTTATACTAGGCAAGGATAAACACCGTATGTTTTCTCCATTTACTCTCCAATGGTAATATAACCGTGGTTAACAGGCTGTATGCGCGCCGCAAACGTCAATCAGTTTTTGGGAGATGATCACTTAAGCTGCACTGCGCTCGCCATAGGTTCAGTGCACACCGCGCCACGCTGCACCCAAAGTTCAACCAGATTGTACTACGCCCACGCTTTGCTCGACATAACGAAAAGCCATTGTGGCGCAGCACAATTAAGCATCTGGAAATAATGAGTTTCATTCATTTTAGAGTGCAATGACGCCTTTGTCGTGTTCTGTGTGAAAGGTCCGTAACATTAGAAAGTGGGAGGGAAGTGAATAAGAATGAAGCAATAAAAGGTCGAAGCAGCCGTGCTTCGACCTTTTGACCTCATATATGACCTCAAAGAACTCTAATTACGATTTTTTTTAAATATATGCCGTTCTAGAATCCATTGCAGCATTCCATCGAGGGCTGCAATGGCTTGTTTTGTAGTTTTTGTCGTATCTTATTTAAAATGTATTGTGCTTCCTATCATATTTACTTATTTTATAAGTTATATATCAATCAAGTTACAGTTTTATATTCACAAGATTCACAATTTGAACACTGAAATCCATTCGGGTAATAACATACATTTTACGCATTCTCTGTACTATCATTTAACATGGGTGTCGAACAGGTGTCATGTGCAGCTTTGTACTCTTTCTCAAAACACCTTTTATTAACCTTTATTCATTATACTGCCATTGACTGCCTGCTTACTCCTCATTCACCACTCTTAACCGCCCCCCGGCCCCATGGGGACGCTAGTGATGACACAGCTGAGGGCCTCGCCAACCCCCAACTGCTCCTCTGCAGCCAGAGACACGGAGGCGGGAAACAATTTGCACGCTGTTATAGTTTCCGTCAGTGTGTTTGGCTCATGGAGCTATCAGCGCTCACGTTGCTGTACCCCGCCGTCACTCAGCCACTGCTAAGAGTTTACTTTTGTATCAAGTGTATTATACGACGACTTTAAGCCCATTGCCTGTATAACGTTACATTGCAACTTGTTTTTTAATTTGAATGAAGTTAGTTTGAAGATATTTTACAGCACTGGTTGTATTCTTTTACTCACACAATGAGCAGTGGTTTTGCAGACACACCTGATGGAGATCTGTGCTCTACTGAGTGCACCTTTCTAGTTGATAATGTATTTAGTGGTGACATCCCTGGCTCTGTGTGGGCAGATGGCCATATTATGGTAGTGAGAGAGATGCTTATTAGGGCCCGAGCACTGACGTAGTCAGAGCGTAGGACCCTATTGAAATTCAAATGTTTAGTTATTATTATTATTATTATTATTATTATTATTATTATTATTATTATTATTATACTACACCGTTATGCAGGGAAAAGAGGTGCTTGGGATAAACCTACATTCTTCAAAATTTGCACACCCATCCAACTCGGCGAAAATTTTAATCTGATTTGGGTGTCGGCCAAAAGTCTGAGAAAATGTCTCTCTAGTTATCACTGTTATTGCAATATCTCTTTGTTTCAGGGGTACTGATTAATCAAGCAGCATGTGTGTCAATGAGCTAGAGTTAAAAGCTGAAGTTGATCATCACAGTGTTTATCTACCATAAATCCCGAGTGATTTCGTCCCAATATCAGCAGGATAGCTTTTACTGTTTCACATTGCAGCCGAACAAACATAATACCGCTCATCCTGCTGCGAGTGAACAAGGCCGCACATTTCTCTTCACATCCGCCTTAAAACCCACAAGAGCCCAAACCAAAAGGAAAATTACAGGGGATATAAAACAGACGAACTGGACCACGTATAACACATTTCTGAAAATATTTTCTAAATACTACCCCCGAGAGCCAAAGATCTGAAATGTTACATGAATCACAATGGGCTTTTTTCACAATTTTCTGGTTAGGTTCAACCCAAACATATTTTTAGGCTTTGTTTTACAAGACACACATGTCTTCTCCTTGGATGATCTTCAGTGCATCCCGAACACTGTATCGTTCATCTCTTCATTCTTCTTTTTTTAATGAAATTACTTTGAATTAGGACCACAATAGAATAGTTACATCTTCTTGTTTTTGTGTTTTATTTACTGCTATGCAACAATTATTTCATAATACATTTCATTTTTACATTATTTACTTTATATTTATTTGAATGTCTTTTGAATTCAACAACAGCACCTATTTTAATAAAAAAATAATTGAATCAACTAAATTAATTGAGCAGCTCATTAATGTTTTTCTTATTGTGACAATGTCATACATTGTCTCTCTGAGACAATTATAAGGTTAAATGCCCGATGTGACATATCTGTCATATTACCTTTTATATATACATTTGTTTGACAAATGAAGCTATAGCGTAAGTTCAGACAGGAAGACAACCCCCTCACACCAGGCGGGCCCTCACTCATACCGTCCCTCACCAGCAGCACGCACGTCATACCGGATGTCCCTGTCAGGAGCGTCAGAAGTGTCAGACTCTACCAGCTGTTCAGCAGCCGGGTGCGCCCAGCCATTAGTGCAGAGTCACGCCCTCCTCGCTGTCCTATCAGCTCGCTGCTATCTCCTTTAAATGTTCTCTTTCTCTGCCTCTAGCGTCCTGCTGCCGTCTCATGCGACCCGCCGCCTCCCCAGCACCATCCACCTTCTCAGATTCAGCACCCCATCTGCTTCTCCAGCAACTCCAGTAGAACCTCAGCCACCACCACCAGTGTCTGGACTCCCCGGGGGGATCTACAGATTTCTGCCGCTCAGGGCAAACACAGTGCGATCTCAATCTCCTCGCGGAGTTCAAGCGCCAAATAAATTCTGTGTAACCATGGACTCATTATCTGGCATAATAAACATTAACTACTAATCACCCACTGTCTCTCCTGATTGAAATACAGTTAGAATAGTTTAGATGGAGGACGTGTATGTTATCAAAGCATTAGAATTGTTAAATGTGTTGAAATGTATCTTTAGTGATGTCATGGGTACACAAATTAATACACTGTCACATGACCTCACCAGGATGTTCAGTATGTGTCACTTAGGGAGTTCAAGAGTTAAAATCAGTGTTTGTGACAACTGTGTCACCGTGGGTTGTTAAGGGTAACCGTTCCGCCCACACATGCATGTGAACCTGCACGCAATGTTTCTTGCTTTCTCACTGAATGACTCACTTACTTGCTTACTCGGGAAATGCATTCATTCACATTTAACCCCACAAGGGAACAAGTGTACAGCAGAGTAAGGCAGGACGAATTAGGCAGGCTGTCCCATGTCACTGTCATGGGAGAGTAACAAAAAAGTGTGTGTGTGTGTGTGTGTGTGTGTGTGTGTGTGTGTGTGTGTGTCTGTGTATGTAGCTGCAATTCATAGCTGTATTTATGGGTGAATAGTATGACTTGGGTTGTCCTGTTTAAAGCACGTCATCATTGGTTTGAAATTCTCTGTGGTCACATAATAAAGAGCTGTGTTAGGAAGAAGAGAGAGGAATCAGAGGATGATTGTTGAAGCTAATTTCGTGGAAAACATATGGGAGCAACTATCTGTACCCACAGTTAACAATTCAACTACCTCAGTTTGACTGAGGGAAATACTTAAAGCATGAAGTTATGGTTAAAGCACTACATGAAGCATATAGAGATGGGACATCAGGGAACATCTCCAGAGTATTGTGTTTCAAATTTAACCTGTTTTTTTTAACCTATTTTCTTAATGTATATAGTTTATGCATTAGTGTGGTTGCTTAAAACATGGGCAGTATCTGTCATGGTAACGTCTTTGCAAACAGGATTACTTACACATCCATTAGACACAGAACATTAGTTATGTTTCTGACTATCCAACATGATTCACTCTCCTTATAGTGTGGGTTTGCTCTCCACCAACTCCTGAGAAAGATGGCCCTGGTAATAAATGCTCCACTATGTTCATACGCTAGTTGCTAACAGCCTGCATGTTGTCTGCTGCTGAGCAGGGAGTAAGTTTATTAGAGCTTTTATTTTATTTTGCTGAAAATGTCCCCGAGCTACAGCTGGACAGAAAACCAAAACAATGAGCTGAAAAATGCTAAAACAGCTGAGGAACTACAGAGTTGGATGACAAATCTCTGTCGGTGTATATGAACAACTCCTTTCACATTACACGGTCATGCGATCCATTGTTAATATGATTTGTGCTCCCTAAATGGAATACATCCTCTAAATCCTACTTCGCAAAGCCAGTCTTGTTTATAACCACATATTTTGAGTTGAAACATAACTTAAGAATATATATAAATATCCCTATAATGAAATGCTAGAATATTATATTACCCAGTTAAATGGATTTGGGACTATATTTGGAAAGCATCGTGTATTTGATAAGCAACAGTAACATCAACGGAAAGATGCCTCAGCGGGCTTAATGCTTTGAGTCCACATGAGCTGTTTTTCCATATCATTTTATTTCCAAAAAAAGTCAGAGAAAAGTAAGACAAGCCAGTCAAGTACAACAAAACAAATCCCCCATTGGGAAGAACATAAAAAATAAAAGCTGATAAAGACACAAGGCCTGATGATATATACAACAGCAGACATCTTTTTGGTGTTGCAGTACCAGTGACTCACTCGACAAACTCATGGTATTCTTCACATAAGATCAAAAGAAATAACGAAATAAAGTAGTTTTATTCTTTTAATGGACAGAGAAGGTTCTAAAAGTCAGCTAAGGCACACAGAGCCGCCCCAGAACAAAACAATGGGGGACACGTCAGTTCAGAGAAATTTGTGCAACAGTTGCTCAACAATACATTCCAGCAAGAACAACAACAATCTGGCATGTTATTTTCTCTGAGAGGCAAATAGGACAAGGTTGTTGTCACAGCTGTCCAAAAACACTGAAACAGGTTATGTACTTTGATCAATAAACACCATCAATTCACTCTTTGTGCCCAGTTATTGACACCTCAAAAAGTCTTAATAATTCAAAGTCATTTTACCACATCTGTATTTACATGTACAATACCGTTTCAACAATATTTCAATACAAAATACCTATGTACATCTTCTTCATTTGTTATTCATTTTGTTACAAAATAGGACTTCCACATTGAGTTACATTTATTTAATTTACCTTTTTCCAAAACCGTCATTGAGCGTACATAATAATATGTATTGTGTGAAGTATTGTTCTGAGCATGGTGGCACTGAAAGTTAAAAGGTGGCAGCAGAAGCCGGCCGGTGAAAAAACTAAACTGTCCTTTACAACCCAACCCAGAAACAGTGTAGATTTGAGAGGGAGGGACACCTCCGACAGCGAGGCAAGGTGAACTTGACATTAATGAACATTAATGTCTCTCAATCAGCTTGTGCAGAAACACTCACTTAGCTTGTGTGGTGGCTAAACAATGTTGACAATCACAGATTGAACTCCATATTGGCTGCAGATGAAACTTATTTCGGAGTAAAACAAATATCTGAGTGTTCCTCTTGTTCAGGATGTGTTGTGGTGCAGAGATACTCTCAGCGTAATTAAGTTGTCTCAAATGTCCAGAGATTGTCTTGATGGCAGAAAAGGTACTTCAAATGTTGATAAAGTTGATCTAATAAATTATGCATTTTGCAATCAAGACACAATATAATATTCACGTGAAATTGTACATTATTGTCACAGCATGAAGATCACTACCACTCACTATCATTCTGAAACTGACAGGAATCATATAACACCAACAAGCACAGTTTCTCCTTCGATCCAGAAGTTGTCCGATGTGGTCGGTCGTGAAGAGCGTTTTTGTTGCTCTTCGCTGTTTGGTGAGGTTGTTAGGTATAGCTGACCTCTGACCTCACAGGTCAGAGTGACTTTCTCTTGTGATGCACTTGGCAAACAGCCATGTAAATAACCAAGACAAGAAGATCTATTCAGACAGGACAACATTGACTAACACGCAGGTGCGGGCCATATAAAGGTACAGTATACGTTTGGGGTGTTGGCCTTTGTAAATAAAGGCAGATTTCTTTAAAAAAAAAATATTTATCATGCTGCCAAGGCAGCGTCGCAGTTATTTAGTCACTGACTAAAAATATCAGTATTAATATAAACGTATAAATAAATAGCGACTCATGGACTCACCCCCCCTCATTCACACAGTTTTTGAGACTTCTTGTATAATCATGTAAAACATAGTGTCACTGAAATTACAGGAATAAAGTAATACACTGAAAACATGGATTTTAAGGTCAGCTTGAGATAACTGTGTTTCAAGTTTGAGGCAGGTTGGTAAGAAAACCCAAGACGTCCTTTGCCGGTCGCACCATCTGGGTTTTATTAAAATAAACCTAAGCTATGTTAACTGTTAAATCTTAAAATACTTTCACAGAACAACCACAAATGAAGCATTTATTAATTTAGAACACTAAAATGTCTACATTAAATTGATATTATAATCCAAATTGGTGTAATTATTCTGAAAAGGCCTCAGTATTTGCATTTCGACTGCAGCAGATGTTTAGCACGGCCACAACAGTTGCACATCCTGAGGATCTGAAATAAGTTGAGCTGCTGTGACTGATTTATTCTACTGATTGACAAACTGAGAGTAAAATAGTTGTTATTCAAATGTCTCCATGAATTTAGAATTTGTTTGTCTGCATTTGTTTGGTGTATCTGAACCCTCAGATATCTTCTTGTTTTTCAAATGTTTACACATACATTTAATTCAGTACCAGGCTAGCTCCTCATGTAGGTCTTACAGCTAAGGCTTTTTTGCAGCAGTACTTTGTCTGCTACCAGTGTCACATGACCACTGGGCCCCGCGCAGGGCTTGGAAAGCTGACTTCATATTTCATTCAGCAGCAAAATAAATGCTCGAAAATTGCAACGTTTGATCACAGTAAAACTCAGCCATGAGAAGAAAAATAAATACACTGAGAAACTGAAATAGCAAAGCCAGCATAATCCCCTAAAAGGAGGAACCCCGTGGGAGGATCTAAAATTCATTCTCCTTGCTTTCTGTCCAGACACCCTCACCAACCTCGTCAAAAAATCCACTTTTTCTTTTGTTTTCTTCTCCTCCCGCGACGGAGGAAGAGTACTTTTTCTTACTCCACCTGCAGAAAACCCCTTAAATAAATAAAAATCAACGGTGAATCTCCTGTGCTGTGGCCTCCCGTCCAGCTGGAGGCCTCGCTGCTACCTGATGCGCCCGTCTGCGCGCGGTGTTCCCAGGTGGGATTTGGGGTCTGGGCTGAGGGAGCTCCAAGGGTTCTTGATGCAGGCCTGCATGACAGGGCAGGCGGTAGGGCCAACGGCGCAGACGTCGGCCGCCTCCCACAACTCGCCCACCAGGCTGTCTAACCAGCGCTCGAGCTCTGGGCCGGTCAGGGCCGCGTTCCTCTTGGCCTGCTCCACGTATCCCAGGCTGACAGGGATGTTGAGCACTGGGTTGAGGCCATGGAAACTCTGCTCCATGTAGCTGTTCTTTGCTGGCCCGTTGTGGTGCTTCAGAGTGTCATCTGGAGAGACGTGGGAAGAAAGAAGAAAAGGAGATAGAGGATGTGTAAAGAGTTGATGATTAGTGGTCAGAAGGAGAAAGAGAGGGAATTGTCGGGAAGGGAAAGGGGAAAAAGGAAAAAGTGAGACTTGAATTGTAAAATATCAAAGCAGAGAATAATCATCTGAAAAGCTTAAACTGCTAATTTACTTGGATTGATTTTTATGACTAGAGTCCCTAAATTCCATTGTTTGATGTGGTATGTCAAGCCACTGCAATGCTGACTTTATGGAAACAGTCAGACGCGCCCAAAATCTTTCTTCCTATGACGACAAGCCCGGCAGGAAGACAGAAAACGTAGACACAACTTCCCCTCAAAACACTTTCTCCACCCTGAGCTCCACTGAAGCTGTAAATTCCTCACTGGTACTCTAACTGGGGCACTAGCCATCCTTTCTAAGCACGGCTGAGCAGACATCAGTGCTTTTCATGCACTGGTGGCAGAAAAGATGCAGTCAGACATGAGGTGCTCCACCACAAGGCAAGGCGATGTCCATACCATGCCAGCTTGCTTTGTGCAAAAAAAATTGTGGTTGTGCATGTGTGTGTGTGTCTGCTGCTGCCAATGCGGGTAGAAAGCCACGTCATAAAGTTTTACTGGCACTGCATGTTGGTGGGAAACCTGGTGCCAGACATGGCAGTAAATTAAAGGCGGGTGGATGGAACAGCTAAGACGAAAGCACACATTACAACACACAGTAAGCCAAGCCTACACAAGATTATTACATGATGACTATAATCTCCATTTAAAAAGTAGAAACTCTATAGATCTATCTTATTATGTATCCTTAAACTGTAAAATATATGTTCATGATTACTCCCCACTTAATATCTGCCATTTTCTACGGTGTGTCAACTAAAAGCACTGAGCACCAAATGTTAACAATGGGTAGAGAACGCACCCATATATATGATTGGAGCTTGCTTCCACCACCTAATCAGTTGGTATTTTAATAATACAGTCTATCACAAGACAGCAAGGTATCTCAGTTGTTAATGTTTTCTGATGCACATACAGTACTATTGTGCATCAGAACAGTACTGTAGAGTACTTTTGCTGAACAGAGACCACGGTGGCACCTACGTGATAAACAAGTAAATTGTACATCTGTTGAATGCTAAAATGTATTGTGTCACTAACACATAGGGATTAGAGACAATAATGTCAGTTACATATCAATATCTATTTAAAATGAGCTAAAATGATCACACCAGACCAAGTGAGACCAGAGCAGGAACACTCCAGAGTGTGCTGAGTTTAATAAGGGGACATTTTATTACGCATTAATTAGTTTTTCTTTAGTAAGCGGAATATTGTGTTACTTCTAGATTGATGTGATTTTTGTTTTTACTATGATCAGCTAAGAAATGTCAATACACTCAAATGGTCGATAAATCTTAAGAATACTCAATTTCGAGGACACCCAGCTAAAACTACAATGTATATAATGTGGTTTCCACAGCAGCCAGTGGTCGAAGTAGGTGGTAAATGCATAATTTACAAACATTTTGAGGTACTTGTACATCCCTTTTTATGTTATTTTATAACCCTGCTCTTCTACATTTTGTCATGGTATGATTGTACTCCACTACATGTGTGATGCATTTTCACATTAGGATTTTACAAACAAAACATCATTGAATATGACGTATTGGTGTCCAGGAGACTAAGTGACACTGTGGAAAGTATTTAATATCAGCCTCCTCTACCAGTTGATAGTTAAATATTACTCATCATTATTACACTGCTTTGTTCATTACTCAATTCTGATTGGTCAATTATGGCATTAAATTGTTATTTCTGTATAGCAGATAGTTGCTATGGACGCAGGACTGATTTCTGTACACAGTTAGAGGACTATCTTTTTGAGTGAAAATCATTAAAATCATTAAAATCATTTTAAAATCAATGCTTTGTGTCAAATGAATCATCCCTTTAGAAAGTAGCCTTATAATAGCTGGTATAATGTAGAGAGTGGCTCATTATTGCAAAATGAACCCCCTTCAGGGTGATTCCTGCTCAACCTGTTTTTTTTTGCGTTCATTGCGCAAAAATGACTCAGTGTAATGATCCCTTACTTATTGCATCAGTTATCGAACAACATATACAGTATAATATCACCTTTTGAAATGAGACCTAAGCATAATGAACACTTTTACTTTTGATACTTCAAGTAAGTTTTGCTGATATCTCTTATGCACCTTTACTTTTTAACTGAGCTCCAACATTAGAGAAATAAATGCATTGAGGGGACAGGATTCTCCACCAGTACATTAATAGCAATCCCCGGCATTATAAACCTAAACAGCCGTAAACCCAGAGATGAATATTTAACTCACGCTGTCGCACAACAGACCCCCCCATGCTCCGCTGAGACTCAGGTCGAAGACAAAAGCTGTTTCTCTATTTGTCGCTTTTCTTCATCATTAAAACGGCTCAGTGAGATTATTAAACAGAGAAAGACACGATTATGCCAAAGCTTGCGTCTCAACTCTCATGGGATTTCGGAGCAAACTGGCTGCTTACAGACTATAACAACGCAGTCTTGCCCCTTATCCATGCTGGCTGATTGATTTAATTGTGTCATTGTTTTTGTAGGGCTAAGTGCACTGTTGTTTAACATTCTGTTTACTGTGTATGAGCAGCTCACGAGGTTATTAAGGGTGACTTGATGACAAACAACCAAGGTCTGCAGAGACCCAGAGGCTTGATTAGAAAGGGCATCACTGCAAATACAAGGCTCTCTCTGTGTGTGTGTGTGTGTGTGTGTGTGTGTGTGTGTGTGTGTGTGTGTGTGTGGCGGACATTTGTTACTTCACAGGAAATGCAAAGTTACTCTTTGAACCACAGAAAAACCACAGAAATTCTGGAAATGTCTGTCAAACATAACCACTATGGGTATTCTATACATCTTGCATGTGAAATGCTGATCTCTTGTAAAGGTTCAAAGCTAAAATGAGCCTGCCCATCAATTTGTATTACAAGTACTAGTTACCATGTAGTGAACCCCACTCTGCAATAGTGTCCTTTGTACAGCTTATCAGACTGTTCTGGTGTGAACTCAAACTTTTTATGAAGTAAATAAATGGTAAATGGACCTGCACTTGTATATCTCTCTTCTAGTCTTCTGACAACGCAAAGCGCTTTAACACTACATGCCATCATTCACCCATTCACATCCATTCATACACTAATGGCAGGGGCAACTGTGTAAAAAGTTTCAAAAATATTAAGATCATAGTATTCACAAAAAAAGAAATTCATGAAAAGATCTGCAAATCTTATTTCCAACTTGTTTCCTATATAAATGAACAAAAATGTTAAACAAGTAATAATGTGAGAATGTTAATGGACATTCCATTGTTCTAAAATCAAGTAAATAATGGCTGAAATTATCCCACTTTTTCCCCTTTTTGTTCAGGTAGTAAGACACATCTCAATTGGACAAAGATTTTGCATTGCGTGGTGGATGATGTTAAATCTTAATCCACAAAGCAACTAATAACTGTCACTGTTAACTGTAGTGGAGTATAAAGTACAACATGCTCTAATCACTAACATGCATTTGAGCAGAAGTAGTAAGTAACATAAAATATAAATACCACTGCTCTGCAAAAAGTCTCAAAAGACTATTTGTACAAATAACACAATCAATAGTAATTTTGTGTGATGAAAGCTGGTCACAAACAAGCGTCATGAGAGGTGGTTTGAACCTCTCTCTCACCTTGTCGTATGGGCTGGTGCTTGTTATAGGCCAACGGGGCGATGAGGAAGTGCATCTCAGCCACAGGGCTCCAGTGGTGCAGGATGCGGACGCTCCACACACCGGGCCGCAGAGGCTGGTTGAGAGGCGGGCGGTAGTGAGTGAACTCGGCGCTGGCGTCGATCAGAATGTCGTAGGTGGCCGCGATGACGTTGGTGGGGTCGATCCACACGACTGTGACGGTGACGTTGGGGCCCTTGCTCCACTTCTGCATGCCCACTGTCTCGTCCATGGGGCCCATCAGGCCGCCAAAGTTTCTAAACAAACGTTCTTTGGCATCCCACTCGGTACCGATCTGCCGGTGTAAAAAAAAGGGGAAAAGGGAAATGAGAGGGAGAGAAGACTGCAAGAGAAGAGTGAGTGACAGAATGAGGTAAGAAGAAAGACAAGGAGAGGAGCAACAGCAAAAAGCGCAAAAGATGAGGGTCTATAAATCCCCTACTGCTGCTGCATGTGCAAGGGAACATAAATAAGTAACATCCTCTGTGCATGCATCACCATTTTATTTTACTATTAAGATAACCAATGTCTGCACTGACTTATCATGGGAAATAATCTTCAGCATGCATTTTTTCATCAAACAGCAGCACACGCCACCAACCCGCCACACAGCTGTTATATAATGTTATAATGCGCAGAAGCTGACAGGCCTGATTGTCTCATCCTGCACGTGTGAGTCCATTTGTCCACAGTCGCTGGTACTGAACGTCTGAGTGTATCTTTCTATGCCTGAGTGTATCTTTGACAAGGAACATGAGAGGCAGAGGAAGGCATATGACTAGAGCCCAACCATATCCCCTTGGGCTGAAGATCAAATGCATGCCTGTTTGCTCTCTGAACACATTTTAGAGCGATAGAAAGAGAGAAGGGAAGCAATGAACAGCAGGATCTGGTGTGAGCAGCATTTGTTTTTAACATAAACTGCAGTGGAGAGGATTGCAACCTGACATCATCGAAAAAACCCAAACAGAGGAAGACACTATACATACGGATATGATATGCAGACACAGCCTTTTGACAGAAAAAAAAGGTGTCTGGGGAGCAAACTTCTGTAAAAGTAAGGTTTTAGTGCTCCAACAAAGACAAAGAATACTGCATTCTCTGTGACAATTTTGAGATAAATAAACTCAGTATAAAAATGTGAGAGATAATACCAAAGTCAAATATATCTCTGGTGAATTATGAGACACACAGTGCCTCTGGCTGCAGAATATGGAAATAGCTGCCAGCCTGCCGCACACTGGAGGACTGCCAGTGAAACATTGAGCCAATTTAAGATTGTTATGTCCACTAAGCTTACATAATTAACATTTAGCATACACTAGTACATTTGTTCGAATTAACTTTTAATTTAGATTTATAGGTCATATCTATCATATTTTGAACTTATGATCTGACAAAAGAGGACTTGATTATGTCACTCTGCAAAGATTCTCAAATTTAAATAAAATAAAGCAAAAACAAAAACAGGATGAATACATAGGTAGAGCTAATTGCATTTAATGTCTTCACTGCGGTCAAGACTGTAATTGAAGAGGCGTGATCTGTGTGTTGGATTGCAGGGATTGTAAAACCGTGCAATATGCAAAATGAGACACATGGAGCGATCGAGATTGATGGGGTAGATGAGGTGATAGAGAAGGAGGCAACGCACACACACACACACACACACACACACACACACACACACACACACACACACACACACACACACACACACGCACACACGCACACTCTCACACACACACTCACACAGTGAAAGATGTCTGGGGTGTTGGCAGAAATGTGAGAGGTATAGCGGCTTTAGGAAGCGCTCATCCTTACAATAGTAGCTGATTAACACAGCCTCACCCTGCTGGACGATCAATGGCTGACTGGAACTGACTCATCTCATCATCATCCTTTGAGAATTGAGATTGCGATGTTCAGTATACGTAAATAGACATAACATGGATAAATTAGACAGTGTGTGTGTGGGTGTCTTTGCCATCTGCAAAAGACACCTCACTTTCATCTCAATTATTGGACTGACCTCTGCCATTTTTGCCCCTTGGACCTTGGTTCTTTTCTCTTTAAATGACTAATCAACTCTCTTGTCTGGCACCTCTGTAGCTCATTACTTTATACAAGGTTGACTCGCTGGCACACACTAGAGCTCCCATTGATTGGCAGCACTCTCGTTCTGAGCCCCAGAAAGAAATGAAGGAAGTATTGACAGAGGAATCTCACTGTAATCCACTGGGAGCAAAGCCTGCAGGAGGCAGACTAAAGTTAGACTTGTGAGAGGAATATTTTGATGTATACATATATACATATTCACATGCTCTTGGTAGGAGGGAAAGCCTTGCTTCTGGTTCTTACCCAAAGTTTATTCAGTAACAACCATCAGTTAAGTGCAACGTAAATATGCACAACTGGTGCAGCAGTTTATGGGTTTTCACTCTCTGTACCAACACAGGCATGCACACACACAGGTTAACAATAAGTTCAACCCTCGCTCTATTTACCACGGAAATACTGCAGAAGAAGGCACTTCCTACTAAACAAAGTGTAAAATACAAATACTCTGTACTGAATTGACCTATTGTATTTCTATGCCAAGAGCTTCAGGTCCTCATGCCCACGCAAATGCACAGCCTTGTGTTCACGCCAGCTAAAAGTTTGAAGAAACTACATTTACAGAGTGTATTGCTTTAAATGTTGCACTTCTTTTCTCTGTCTAATGCAGGGGTGTCATACTCATTTTAGTGAAGGGGCCGCATGCTGCCCATTTTGATCTCAAGTGGGCCGAACCAGTAAAATCACAGCATATTAACGCATACATAATGACAATATTTCTCTATTTTTAAATCATTGGTGAAGGTGTTTGGATGATAAACCCTATTTTAAGGTATTTCTACAATAAACTAGAAACATAAAGACCAAAAATTCAGACATCAGCCCACTGTTTACCTGCCTGGGCTCTCTTCTGCAGATTCCCTCGCAGTTTAGCAATAGGTCTAGTAATGTCAGTATGGTAATCAGTTGCATCTCTGGGTCAATGGATAGCGTCCTCATTTTACAATCAGTGGATGAGAGGTTCGAGTCCCAGCTCAGGTTTTTTTTTTTTATTATTATTTTTTCTTTCTGCAATTTTAACAATTATCCCGCGGGCCGAACTGGACCCCCTGGCGGGCCCGCGGGCCGTATGTTTGACACCCCTGGTCTAATGTATCACTCTCTTGGTGATTCAATTCAAGGAATATCTGCATGTTATAGACAAAGCCACCAGTAGCGACATCCTATCTTCCAGTATGACAGTAGGTCATACTGGGATTAATTTGTGGACCATTTCAGTTTACAATGACCTCCACACTCAACCTGTCCCTTGCCTATTCGAACCAATGAGCTTTGGCTTAAGATCAACACCCAACCGAGCCTCGACCACTCACCAAGTTGGAGGCTTATGAACTTCTCTCGCTTATAGCTACACTCAGGAGAACCGGCTTTTGTGTAAGTAATACGGATCTCATTGCGACCTCTACCCCCTTTTTTCAGTTACCTTCACGTCTCTACTTTCGTGTTTACTCTCACTGTTTACTCACTTGAATCAATAAATCATATTTTCGATTCATACCATGCAATTACTGACAACCGCTGTTAATTTCAGCAGATTTGACCAACGTTTTCTAGTCTCCTTTAGACCTGACAAACGGAAAGAGAAACTCGTATCTGATAGTGGCCCATACATTATACATTTAAGTTTTCTCCACATATGCCTCATCATTCCTGTCGATTACCCATATTACTTCTTTCATGCTCTGCTAAATTCCCTCCCTGATTTAATAGAAAACATAAAATGCACCCATCTCATAATCCACCTCCAATCCATTTCTTCCTTCTGACCCGGCAACCCTGAAAATCTTTTCCCTTCGTAGCCGGCTTGCTGGCGCCCACACCTCAATTAAATAAGACAGGTCAATTTAATCAGGCTGGGGTACGGAGAGTCCCAGTCTACTTCTAGCCCTGCTGAAAACCATAGGGCACCAATGCCCCTCGAGGCCCTATTCAGAAGGTTATTAGTGGCACTTTTTGTGAGGGTAATCAAACACAGGTGCTCACGAGCAGCACTAGAGGACTCCTTTGGGACACGTTTGCATTACTGAGGGACTACGGGCTAATAAAGACCCACTGTGGCGCAATGAGGGATGAGAAGAGTGGAAAACAGAGAGTTCAAGATAGAGAAGAGGACATTTTCTGTGATGTATCAAAACTGACTTAAATAAATAGTTTTAGGAAGTGTGGTTACTCGCTTTCTTGCAGAGAGTCAGATGATAAGATCCATACCACTATGCTGTCTTCTACGATAGGTACATTATGAAGCTGCAGAACAGCCAGTAGCTGGTTAGCTTAGCTTAGCATAAAGACTTGACACATGGGGAAACAGCTAGCATGGCCTAACCTTAACAATTATATTCTAATCAACAATTGTGTTCTTGCAGAAAAGACATGAAGCAGTCAAATAAAAAATATGAATAATTGTCCACCTCTCCTCTAACTGTCTGTGCTCCAGGTAAACCTCTCTTTTGGCCTTAAAATCACTCTTAAATGAAACATTTGGGGATTATTATTTTACAATAAATCCCAAACATGTTTGGGTTCATTCCACTAAAAAGGTGGACAAAATTACAGGAACACCCATTCAAATTCCATGTATGTGTAAACTTACATGGCCATTAAAGCTGATTCTGATTCTGACATTCAACTTTTTCAAGGCTGTAGGTTGTTCATAGTGTGTTCCTGATATCCTCCTCTAACACAATATGTATGTGTATACACACTGTGGTAGAACAAGGACTAAGCCATCAGTCAAAGTCAGTCATTCTACTGTAAAAGATTTGTCCAACAAAGAGTAATATACCTCTATATGTCAGTCTGACTTGAGGTGAAATGCTAATTTTAACTGTGTGGGGTGTAAGTGGTCCTCCACTAAATCACGCTGTAAAAAGGCCTATAAAAGGCAGCTGGCAGGCGGCAGTAGAGGAGTGAAAAGAAAGACATATCTGTCTTCCTTTATATCTAAAGGAGGACAGGGAACACATTGTTAAGCCAACCATATGGTTTATCTAGCAAACTCCAGCGTATAGCTGTACTATAATGGGTCATATCTGCTAAGTTGACAAAAAGCGCAGAGTTACTGCTGCTACGTCGTGCTGTCTTATTCACGCTCTTTCTGCTCGTGTTTTGAATGACAGATGGACAAACTGACTGACTGGCAGCCACTGCACAGTGCCAGACAGTGAATGCGTTCTCAGGCTGAGCAACCAGATAAAAGCCACAGCCCACATCACTTGTCTGTCACTCACGGTTTCATAGGCTCGACATATATAGGGCTTAGTGAGAGGGACCTGCATGGCGACAGGCTGTCTGCATCCCTCTGAGTTCACGTTGAGACCACTAGCAGAGGTAAAACAGTGTCGAGGTGTGTCCAGGTGTACAATCATGATTCACAAGCACAAACAAATTCAGTCACAAGTTCGTTGGCATTTCTGCCACCTACAAAACTGCGTGTGATAAATCAGAGAAAAAGGTCAATTTACATTCACTCGGTTAATTTTGTCACATCACAGCCGAGCTGCTGTATCCTAAACCGGCGTTGTGGTAAACAGAAACACAGATTAACATAACAAGACAATCAAGGGAAGCATTCCAGTGTGAAGGTGAGAAGACGTTCTATTAGGAAACAACAAATAAACAGCACATGAAGCGCTCATCCCTATAAACTTGGATGAATTCGATCAATTTACATTTTACAAGGCCATTACAGGCACCAGTTTAATTGTGTCGGGGATGTGCTGCTATGAGTCTTGGCAAGGTCGCCATAGCAATGATTATAAGGCCACCATGGCAATGAGCTGTACGTCTCGTCTCTAATTATATGCTGAAGAGCTGTGTGTGTTTCCTACGTGGTTTTAATGGAACTCATTTCCTGACATTGGCAATGGCCAACTGACTGTTTTGTGACTCATGCCAAACAAATGACTTCAATGTAAATTAAAAAATAAGTGCTCCGTCACGCAGGCCAATATAACGACTCACCTCTGCGAGCTGCAACCTGCTGAACGTGTTGCTCAGAGGGGCGGTGAGCTTGAAGTTCTTCTTGGGTGCCACCCAGGTCTCTATGGTCTCCAGCTTGCTAGTTGCCAGATTGGTGGCATGGTGCTTCACCAGGTAGCCCTGGAACTGGTCTGACTGGAAGTAGAGATGCACCGACACCGGGTGGCCCATGGGGAAGTACCTGGCCCAACATAGAGAGAAAGGATCCGTTAGTAAACCTGATACGTACCTGACCTATTCTGGGCCGCTTTTTAGGGCCAATGGTGTAAGAGGAGGAGAATATCTAGATTCATCTGGATAACGTCTGGAAAGAACCAGCCTTGGACATGTTAATGTGTCTGCTAATGGTCCCTCACAGTGAAGATTAGTGGGGAGTGCTCTGTGATTGTGTGACATGGTGGAAATGAATTCAATGACCTTTAACAGGAAACCAATTGGTCAAAGACATATGTCGACCTTGCTGATAACTCCCATTGAGCATTTACTTGTTGGTTGCTATGCCAACACACATGATGGTCCCATTGAGTTTTCAGTTCATGAAAGTTGATTGTCCCCTTTTTGGTCACCTCAAATGTCTTATTCAGAGTTGGGTTGTACTTAGCTCCAACCTCTCGTGTCATTTCTGTTCGCAAAAGACAAAGATGGCAACAACCAAAAAACACAAGATGGCGAAGGCCAAAATGCTGAGGCATCTAAACCGTATGCCCACAAACCAATGGATGAGGTTATAGTGACTACTTCCACTTCTTAGAGATAAGTACTAGACGAGTGAAACGTTTATTAAAGCCCAAGTACCGCCACGTATATAAATAACAAACTTCTCCTGTGCACATTTTCCTTTTACTGTGTGCTGCATGCTTCAACATGTGATCTGTTTCTGAAGTGGAAAGGATGGTTAAAGAAGACGTGTGCCAGTCGAGACCACAGCGTTCTGCTGGCTACAGAAAATTACAGAATCGTCATGGGCTGTATTGGCAGCAGACTAAGATTAGTCAGAGTTCTGAAAACACAGACAATCCCACTGAACACATTACAAGTCTGCGGAAACAAAGTTGAACTGGGTCAATCCAGTCAACTGAAGCCGAATGAAGGTCTTGCCCCTCTGATTAGTCTGTTGTTTGTTTGCGTGTCACTTCATACGTGGCAGAGGGTCGGCCCTCGGGGCAGCTAGCCCGAGTGACTTCTGGAAAAACAAAAAAGGAGCCAGGGTGCGCACTGCTGGAGAACGCTCTGCAGCTGCTCTCTGCACACGTCCTGACTCCTTCACGCCAAGATTTCTCATCCTTCCCTTCTTCTGCTTCCTTGAATTCATCTTTATTCTCCCTCCTTTGCACACACAAACACACACGGATTAACACACACACTGTCCCTCCGTGCTCCCCAGTGCCCATGGCCTCATCAGTATTCCACTAAAGGACCAGGAGTCAACCCGTCCCGGTAAATGCTACCCTGACAAGCAGAACAGCAAATATTTACACCCACAAGGATAGCAGAGCACACTCCCTCCCCTCCTGCTCCCTTTCCCTCTGTCTGTCTCCCTTTCCCCACTTTGCTATTTTCTCATCTGCCTTTTCCTCTTTGCTCCTCTCCTCTCCTCTCTTATCCCTCTTTCTGTCCCTCGGCTCTCATATCTCCTTGTCTTCCCTAAAAGAGACGTGGCTGCCAGTGTGAGAGGCAGTGAGAAGGGGTCGGGGCGTAGCCTGCACAGAAGGTCCATTCAGGATTTTAGCTCGCAGTCTCTCCAATCGAGTCCCAGCGGGCTGCTAAAAGAGACAAATCCCTCACTGCGGCCTTTTCCTCTCCCTTGCTCCAGTCTCACACGGAGGCCGGCCCGTCCATCTGTTGGTCGCACATCTGAATTCTATATGCATGCAAAATATTTGGCCACACAAATATTGTGGATGTACTTGAGGCCTACATGTTACCAAAGTGAGGACTCGCCGGCTGTCACTTAGTTTAGACTTCAAAGCAGACTTTGATTGGAATTACCTGATTTGATAAGTAGAATTCTAGATCAATAAAACACAAATAAGGCCACGTCAGACCGGCCTTGTGTGGCCATGCTACACACACTCACACGCACACGAACACGAACACACAGTGTATTTCATTATTAGGCCTCTACACCAGTGTGGCTGAATCAAAAAAATCCCAAGGCTCATTCTACCTTTTATTTCTCCTCTTTGTTTAGCTTGATCTTGACAATGCAGCTGTGACTCATTGTAGCACATATTAGTGAGTTCCAGACTTTTGCTCATATACTTCCTAATCTAGTATTATTCACTTATCTCGCAAAACACTGCGGATTATGAGCAATGCCTTTTTGTCTGTATATAGCGTATTGTTCATGGCCTCCACCAAGTAATGGCTACAGTGATACAAGTAGGCTGTCTGACGCTGTGTTAAATGATCACATTCTACTGTATAAGCCTTTAAAAAGGCACTAGAATATAATATGGTAACATATAACATGGATATGTTGAGTTAGCCCCAGTTTCTGACTCTCACGTATTAACATGGCATTCAAGTCACAGATCATCCGCCTTTCAGACAAATTAATATCTAACAAAGTTTGAAAAAAGTCAAAAGCTTGTTTAAATACACTTACTAGTGCTGACGGTATTTCCAGAATTCTCAAAGACTCTATTTCTGTTCCTCAAGCTACGGTTGTATTTCCTTATCCAGTTAGTTAGCCAGAGACTGTGTGTTCTTGTTCTTTTTGTAAAACACAGGCAAAATATAAATGCATGTATTAAAACACTCCCACCTTTGGTATTTTTCAACCTGGACCCATTGGATTCTCCAATGTTTTTGTGTCTAAGTAACTGAAAAAAATAAAAAAGGTTTTCTTTACCTTTCGCTTTCTGTTTGTGTCACCTGACTTGTCGCAAGAAGACAACTTTGGAAACGTTTATTTCTCTTCAAGGTCCTTTCTATAATGTTGTCAGACACTTATAGTAATAATCTGAGCCTGTCAGTAGCAAAATCAAGCACTTTTAGTGAATGTACATTGTTGCTGAGAAGTTGCCTTGCAGCCTGTTTAGCTGCTGGCGTTTACAGCGTTTTCGTTCAATACCGGACCGATTTCAAAATTGTGGAAAACAATTTAGAAATCGCTCATTTTGAAATTAGCTATAAAAACATGGGAAAACAAGTTGAAATACCAAAGTTATCTTTTTATATTTACCAATATAACTGCATGGACTGAGAAGAGAATGCAACTTCAGGAATGGGTTCAAAATCATTGTTATTGTGCGGCAGACAAAATAATTCCATCCAGACGGTTGCAGGTTACCGTAAATAAACAACGTTTTTATAGTCCTGCTGTACTATTTGTCATTAAAGTGGGCACATACCACCTAAATCATTCTTTTTATTATGAACCCACCTTCTCATCTGTGTTCAATTAGCTCCATCCCAAATAAAATGCAAGAATGTGGACTCAGCTTTGTAAAAAAACACCATTAAAACTGCTTGGCAAGCAGAATTTCTGACACCTCAAAAACTTCATCCTAACTTGCAGTTTGAATATGATGACTTGAGACTTAACCCAAAAGGCTTAAGGTGACAGTTGAAACTTCAATCTATGTGCATTTGCTTAACATATATATACACGGATACACTACCTTCACACAGAGAAGTCCATATACACCTAAACACCTGAAACAACAACCACTCACATAAGGTACTTACATTTGTTTGTATATGTTAATAGGAAGCGACACATTCACATGCATACCCAGACACATCAACAACATCACTCTTGAGGTGCTTGCATAAACACTCACACACACACACACACACACACACACACACACACACACACACACACACACACACACACACACACACACACACACACACACACACACATTTACACAAGTTCTCTCTATTTCCTGTCCTTTGACCTATGGCCTCTCAGCTCTTAAAGTGTTTTTACATGTAAAGGTTTAAGACTGGGGTTTGTCTGAAGGAAATGTTTTTTTCTCTCACAAGCCCATTTCCTGTCAATGACAGAGATTTGAAGCCCTCCATATACACATGCATGTATTTAATCACCCTTTCCCTGGTCTGCTCTCGCTCTTTCTTTTCCAACAGATGTATGGGTAGAAACAGCTAGATGCTTTGAGGTTTGACAGATGGAAAACATGCTTCCTTTCTCTGCGTGGCTTTACCCGCAGGACTTTACAGAACACCCACAATGCATCGGCATGGGGGGGGGAGTACCGGTAAGCAAACATCACAGCAACAGCAGTATCTCTACAACAGCAAGCTACGCTGCACTCGAATACGCAATCAGTCAGTTTACCTGGTGACTTCTGAAACTAGTAGAACGATATGAATTGGCAGCAACACAAACTGCAGATCTGATCACAGCGTGTATCAAAGAACAACTGCTTTCCTTTATGCTGTGTTCGGCATATTTTACATTATCCTGTCTCATGTGGGGGAAAGTCATCTTAATGTGTATTGATGTCATTAAGATGATCATAAAGATGTCATCTTAATGTTTGCTGCTATTGTAGGTGTCATGTATCATTTGTTATGAGATACACAGGGCTTTCTGTCACATGAACCCAAATTAGCCCTTTGTTCCAAATCAGGATATCAAATTTGTTAGTTTGATTCATTTTGTGTCAGGGTTTCATTTCTGTGCAAATAAACTAAAGGAAAGTTAACCTAAATTGCTCCTACACCAGATGCTACTTAAAACATATGTTGTTCGAAAACCCGTACTTAGGGACATGAGGCCTAAATGTTCCATTTGGCCATTAAATATAAATAGTGTGGTTTCCCTTTTCACTTGAACTACACACCGTATGTTAATAGCACTGGAAGTCATGCATTTCCACTCATAACAAACTGGACTGAAGGAACAGCTTTCAATGCTTTGACCCATGTCGCCTCATTATCTCTGGGATAAATGGACAAAGAGTCATATCATGTTCCAAAATGAATAGCGTTACCCCGGAGTTCCCAGCTGCTATTCATTGTTATCCTATTACTAAAACATGTGATCCCAGACAGGGACGATGAATCGACACAAAAGATATTTGTGTACAGTACGTTGTGGTTTCTCATAAACGTGGGTGTGGCAGGCTTTTGAGAGTGAAAACAAACTGAAGTGCACCTTCTGATGTCGGTGCAGCTGTGTCATGATGCCGTGATAAGCGAAGAAGTAGTTGCATACGTGGGTGAATGTGTTTCTGAGACTAACCTGCAGCTGTGATCTTTTGGGTTTCCCTGCAGCGAGGCGGTCGCTCTGGCCAGGCCCAGCCGTGAGAAGGAGTGGAAGTACGTGAGCTGCGTGTCCGACAGGCTGGCAACGCCATCTGGCTCGTCGTAGACGTTCTCCCAGTACGAGTTTATGCTCTGCGTTCCCTGGGGAAACGGTCCAAACAGGTAGGCGTCCAGCTGGTTCACTATCTCCTGGTTCACGCTGGCTTCAAACTTCCTGGCAAAGAAGGTGGGCCGCACCGTTTGCTGCAGAGGTAGAGGGAAGGAAGGAGGGAGGGAAGGATGGAAGGAGGGAGGGGAACATAACAGCCAGGCAGGAAGGGAAGATATAAAGAGGAGAAGATTAGGAGATGGTGGCGTGCCAGGATGCCAGGGAAACAAATATGTATTAGATGTATGTGGTATGTGGGCAGAAAGAAAAAAGTAGGTAGAGCCGAGGTGGTGTAAGGTAGTAGCTAAAATGGAGGTAAATCTTTCCTATTTGGATTTGTGAATTAAATATTACATCAATTAAATCAAAATGACTCTCTCCTCAGTCTCTCTTTTTCATTCTTTTACAAATATTGTCTTTTTTATTCCACGCATTCTTCCTCCTTGTCAAAACGTGGTGCCTACATTACCGACAGCAACACTTGGTCCCCAACAGTTTGGTCAGAGGTCCTGGAGTGCTATGCTAGTAGCGGTAGCCACAAGCATGGATGAAGAGCAAGCTGCAGAGGTGTGGTAAGCTTGCTTCTTCCTAACTCTACATCACTTGAGGCAATTTATCAGACTTCACACAGCTCCCTTTATACATTTTTTTTTTCCACATAATAAGTAAGTTTGTACCTTCCAAGACCCATACACTGTACAATTGATCAGTTCACCTTTAAGAAAAGAGGAAAGCCTGTCTTACATGTCCTTGGAGGCACAAAATGATGTAATGACATAAGCACCAGTACTGCCCCGTTCTCTTTTCTGTATTTACCCATCCATTCATCATCTCTTTTCTCAACGGTTCCTTGAATTTGTGGCTCTGTCTGACTTCCCACACTCCACCCATGTCTTTCTCACCCTCTCTGTCCTTGCCACACTGTTACTTATGTGGTTGATAGTGCATCATCAAATATGCTGCCTACACAGCTTGGCCTTTTCACAAAGACATCGTTTCAGTCCCAGACACAAAACTATTTGCCGATACTGTTACCCAGCACCAAACACCTCGGTGTCACCTGCGAAAAAAAGGGAGACCTAATCAACTACACTTTTTTTCTCATGCCTAAGAGATGGCTGTGCGATGTTGGTACATTGAATGATGCATTAACTCTCTGTGATCTGCCAAGGATATCAAATGAAACATGCAGTGGGGAGGCTTTAGTTTTTACACATTTCCAGATTGTGTGTGTTCTGACACAGCCTCGGCTCAGTCAGCTGAAAGTACTAACGTGTCACAGCCCGTCTTTCCAACACGCTTCCAAAATGCATCTCACTCTGAAACACATTACTAAACAATGATGTTCTGAGACAAAAGGCACATCCCCACTCTCCATCTCCAGAACAACCCCTCCACTGGTGAGCGCTTCAAAACCACTACGCCGAGGAACTCAACAGTTTTACCTTGAATTATTCTTCTCATCCGCAAACCAAACTTAAAGTGACTGCATCTTCCCTGGTGTTAAAGGCCAAAGGGAAACTCGGATCGTGTGCTCAATGGGATATTGAGTCCTATTAATACCGGGGCCTGGCTGGCTTTTGGAAGGGCTGCTTTGTTCCCAAGGTTGGACTTCACTGATACCGGGGTGCCAACCAGACCCAGCGGCAGTGCCAAGGGCCTCGGGTAATGTGTTGGCACTGGACTGCCAGAGACTTAGGCGAGACAGACGGCAAACGGGTCTGGCAAAGAGAGAACTGAGGTCAGCTTTGACTGGTAAGTGAAGGAGACAAAGTGAGTCAAAGCACTTAAAGTGATATTTTACTGTGGCAGAGTGTTTTCACTTTGTACTGCAGCTTTTACTTTTTAGGAGCACATAAAAAGTCAAAGTGTGATACTGACTTTCTCTGGGGTCCATGAGTCACTGCCACTCATTGAACTAACTCTCCTCTCCCCCTCATACTCAGACCAAAAGGATATAATAACTATAAAATGTTTTCCCTCTCAGGGTCATAATAATCAAGACATCATTTTGCACACACTGATTGTGAAAGCTGTAGGAACAGGCTGGATGCTGGACAAACCTTGAGGCCAGATAATTTAAAGATTGACTGCGACTGATATCCCACGAAAAATACTTTTCTTGTAAATTTGTTTTATGTTTGTAGGTTAATCTGATCTCTCTGATTGACAATCGTTGGAAGATATGGCCTTTCATCTGAGTTAAGCCCAGGGTCTGTATTTATAAAACTACTAAAAGGTAAATTAATAATAATTAGTATTAAAAAGGTAATACAAGTAAAAATCCTTCACTTTATAATATATATATATATATATATATATATATATATATATATATATATATATATATATATATATATATATACATATATTAAGATGTGTTTTCTTTCCTTCCTTCACATACCTCTTTCTTCACACTTTCACTTGCCATTGCTGCCCAATTGTCCTTGGTTGGATGGTTTCCCTGCAGCTATTTCTGTGTGATGGCTTTCTTGCTAATATTATAAAGAGATATTCAACCTGCGCCACAGGTCTATCAGGGACTTTGAGCCTGGTATTATGCAATGAAAGAGCAATTCACTTTTTTTCTAAACATGAAAAAGTTAAAGGACACAAAACAAATTGAAAATTGTCAGTACTACCTTCAGCATTCGTTTGTCCCTCCAAACCCTTCAGTATGAATTTCAATTTAGAAAGTTGAAAAATATGAGCCCAGACCTTCCAGTGCCACTAGCTCTGCTCTTGGCTTCTTGATTGATCATAGAGGGTAGCCAAGCAAAAAGAGATTTTCTCCACTTTAGTGTTGTGTGCTATTATTACCTGGAAGCGATGGAAGTCTGCAGGCTTGAAGTCATTCGGGGAGCATCCACACCAGTCGACGATGTGCTTGTACTGGCACTTACAGCCCAGTTTGCGGTTCCAGTTGGTGATGCGAAGGTTGTTATCCACCATGCTCTCACAGTGGGCGCTGTTCTCCAGCACCGTGTGAAAGAACGACTGGATATTGAGAAATAGGATAGGCAGTCAGAGAGAGACAGAAAGACCAAATTAGAAAATCATATACTTTTTATTTTTTACACCACTAAGTTCTCGGAGAGTACATACAGTGCCAGCAGAGACTGGAGATTCACAGTAACTCATGATAAGCATCCAATTTCCCAAAAGAGAGCATTCAATGTTCATCAAATCCAACGTCCACGGTTGGAAAGTCAGCCTTTACATCTTGCCTTCACTTTGTGATTTCATATGCGCCTCCGACTTCGTTTTTCCGTGCACATCTAACACAGCGATGAAAGGCAAACAGTGAATACTGTTTCTATATGGGATGCAGCATAAGTACAAAGCAGAGCTCACTTGTCAGTCAATGGTAAAGAAAGTGTGAAAGCGCTGTTTATGTGCGTGTGTGCGTGTGTGTTACCTCGGCTGGCAGCAGAGTGTAGGCGTAGAAGCGCTTCATGTTGATGACCAGGTCGTCCTTGGAGTTGATGACATATTCGATGAACATGCGGTTGAGAAGGAACCAGTCGGACCCGCCATCCACCGAGATACCTTCTGGGATTTTACGGTCACCCAGCCTCCACATGTGGGTGTCGCACTCAAAGAACAGACGATCTAGACCCTGCTTACGGATAAACCTGGTGAGCACACACACACATATGCTTATAGAACTGAATACTAAATGCAATTAAATATAACAGAATGTTTTTGTGAGACATGCAGATGAAAATTAGACTTTAAAAACACAATTTACATAAAAACAAGCACTTGTTTTATCTTTATTGGGACACTTGCGTATAATCAGCTGCTCATTTGTATTTCTTTACCCAATGTTTGTCTTTACTTTCTATAAACAGAACATTTTTGAGCTGTGCTTGTCCTTGTTGACTTCAATGAGCATTATTCTCTTTCTGTAAGAAACAAACATTTGCATACATTTGCAGAGTGCTTGTAATAAAATCTGGGTGAAAATCGGGATCTGCTCCTTCTAAATGCTTTTATTGTGTGTTAAATGTGTAATAAATAAAGTTGCTTTAAAAACAGAATCTGTAGCTGAATGTAAGTGCAGTCAGATTCCCTGACCACAGCAGTTGTCTTTTCCTCAGACCTCATGCGTTTTCTATCGAGGTCAAGGGAAAAGACACGGGGCGCAATTTATTGACTATTCAACCATTGTTTTTGGTGAATAGAAAAGCTCTCACTAAAAATAGGTAATACTTTATAATAACGGCAGGCTATGAAGCATTAGTTAAGTATGAGTAAACACTTAATTCATCACTTATAAAAGCATTGTTCCACCTTTTATAAATGATGTATTCACCATTTGTAAATTAAGTATTATATAATGCTTCATAGCGTGCAGTTATTATAAAGTGTTACCTAAAAATGTACTCAGGTAGACTCAGCTGCTGCCCAAAGAGATCAAGGATTGATCTTTTTAAACATTAATTGTGATTAGTTTAGTATTACAATAGTTTTGTATCCAAACATTTCTTTCCTTAAGCCGAACATGTCTCCTATCCTTGGCCCTCGATGACTTGAGAAATGTGTCGTTCGCACTTGTCACTACACACTTTTATCAGCAACAAGAGGAGTGACACCTTGCATGCATAATGGCCGGTGTTACTCCTGTGACCGTATCATGTGTGAGATGGAGGGAGTCAAATTCAGGTTAACCAGGTCAGACTGTTCCCTCTGTTCCCTCAACAGTGTCAAACACTGCTGATGTGTTGACCTTGTGGCTCACAGGTGCACACGTGCAAATATGGGCAGTTGACATTTTAGAAATGCACTCATGCATTTTTCGATTAGTTGAATTTTTTTCAATTAGTTTCAGCCATCCACACATATGCATATAGCGAAGGATTACCAAGATCCTTATTGTTGTTAAAAACTGAATTAAATCAGGAACAAAACAGCTTCACTCACATCAAACAACACTGAATAAAACACTGCGCTGCAAATATAAAAAGGCACTGTTGAGTCATGCTGACTCATCCATTCATGCTGGCGGATTTGGGGAAATTATTTTCACGCGTTTCGGGGTATTTTTGTCCACAGATGAATGTTCTTTCGCGGGCGTGTGACGAGGCAGAAAGTAGAGGGCGGCCAGGTAGAGGCAGAAGGAAAAGGTCGTTCTGGCAGCGACCTCGCTAGCTCACCCCACCAAGGAGGTTAATTAATGAAGCCACAGATGGGAGCTAATTGTATTATGATTCAGTGACCACGCCGTGCTGGCAGGAGTGCGCTGTGTGTGCACTTAGGTGCTGGTGTGTGTAAGTAAGAGAGACAAGCACAGGGAGTAAGCCACAGAGTAAGAGAACGGTTGGAGTGTATTGGGGGGGATTAACATGAAGTTAGTAAAACGTAAATATCACCTGGCGTTGTCCCTGCCGTGGGACTTGATGAAGTTCATGTCTCTGTATTTGGACAGGAAGGCCACCAGCTGGTTGTTGGTCCTAAAATGGAAGAAAATGCCTTACTTTTGAGACGGAACATATGGGGACAGCTAGCTGGAACATTGATTCTGCAGTACAGTACATGTTAAAAGTACAATGTGAGCTTTGGAGAGAAATTATGCAAATGAATCCATCTGTTACTGGTTGCTATAACAAATAAACATTGATATATATATATATTTATAAAAAAATAAAGTTCTAATCCCGTGTCCCTGTATTAATTGCTCAGTTATATGTTAAATACATGTATAGTGTGTAATTTGATATCCAAATCCCTCTTTCATCATTCTGTAAAACGTTAAAATACTTTTAATGACTATAACTTTAGAGTGTTTAGTAAATGTATCCAATCAAGTGCAATTTGGGTTGATGAGCTAATCTTGCACATCATACAATACTACACCTGACAATTAGTTTGTGGCATGTAGCTAACAGAGCAACATCATGGATCAGAGCTGTTTGTTTCAATCTCTTTTTCTAATTAATTAATTTCTTCCTCGTCCTCACAAAAGATGCTGTAACTTTCAATTCACTTTTAAGTCCCAGAAAATATATTTATAATTAGCTCCTGACCATGAGCGATGGGATTCTACTCAAAGACACAATTATCTTCAAAAGTTAAAACTGTTTTGGTTATTTCAAATAGGAGATGTCTGTATTTGTGTTTTTTTTTATAGAATTTTGGCTTTTCTCACTGGTAGTGAAGCTCGGAAGGCAAAAGGTAATGTCCCATACTATCATGCACCGGATTAAGCAACACTTGAATCAAAACGTAATGACTCCTGATAAAACAGTTAAGCTGAGTTTTGAGTTTTTGAGCGTTAAACTCTTGATATAGAATAACTAAGGATTGTTCCAAACTTTGTCATAAACATTAAAGGATCCTCTCCATACATGTTTTAAGACACATAAACTACTCTGCTTGGAATATAACTTCTGTCTGATATGTTCTTTCCACAACAAAGTTCAATTAAATATTTAAAGTTCTCTTAAGACTACATTCACTCCCTGAATGGGAGCCAGGCAAATCTACTCATGTTTTATTTCATCTGGCAGATGCGTCTGGTCCCCCTCCACTTTGAGATCTGACACGCAAATCCCAACTGTTATCTAGTATCGGGTGTGTTTGAGACGATGACTAAAGAGGAACGTCGTGGAGCCTTTTTTGGAAATAACCAAGATGGCTGTAGCTGATGTGGAACTCATGTTAAACTCAGATTTCAGGTGAGCACAGAGAAACAGTTGAACGTAAATACAAACTCAAACATACATCCTTCTGCACAGTGAATCTCAAACAACCAAGTGATACAACCATAAGCAAAACACATTTTTGAGTTGAGGGGGACTTTAATGTTATTGAGAAAATACTTCACATTTAGGGCTTTAAGTCACATTTATTAAAGACCTTGGCTGCTCAAAGGGTCGGGCCCTCAGTCCCTTCACGCCAATAAAACTATTAAGGATTATACAAAAGATTGTGCTGTCCATGATTTTGATGAATGACTTCATGCTGTTCCTACATTATAGAGCAGTCTACTCCCTCATACGCAGGCCAGACAGGCTAAAAGCTTTGCTCTGCAGGCTATGCCACAGTCAATGGCTCTAACATCTCATCTGTGGTGGAGCTTTTCATGATGGCTTGGCTTGCCTTTCTAAAAGAGCGGTGAAGCCCTGGTGAAAAGCTCAAGGATCATTGGGGGGAGGGACAAGCGCATATTAATGTCATTTTCTCTTCAAGGAGCAATTTCACAGCCTGGGGGGCTTATCTTAGGAGGTCCTGATCCATAAAGCCTAACTGATGATGTGCTGTACAGACACATGCAGTCTTCCCTGTCTCGACTTCCCACACACACACACACACACACACACACACACACACACACACACACACACACACACACACACACACACATCTAGTATGCACACAGACAATGCGAAATACATGCACAGAGACACACAAATGCTTGTAGGCACGCGGCCACACACACACACACACACACACACACAGAGCGAGGGGAATTCATGTCAAGCTCCAGATTTGCCACCTGAGTGGTCACCCCGTCCACTGGGTCTAGTTTGCTTACTGTCAGCCCTGTGGCTGCTCTGTCTCACAGTGGTATTCACACGCACACATTACTGTAACAAACACACACACACACACACACACACACACACACACACACACACACACACACACACACACACACACACACACACACAATAAACTGCTGTGAGGTACTGACAAAATGTGCATTTTTAATATCATAGCCATTTATGTCATTGTTTTACTTCCATGGTCTTACAGTTAAATCAATAATGTGCCTTTTTAGAACACAGCTGCAACTCCAGTGGAGTGCAGGTTATGAACGCACACTCTGACAACACTAAAACAGGAGAGCGATGAATCATGCATTCATCACCTATGTCCTGGAAAAAAAACGTCAAAAAGTTTTGCAACTTAATTTTAAAAACTTGCGAGTCAAACACATTTTCAAGCACGTTGGCTTAGTTCTAATGGGTTATAAATGGCTTTTTTCAAAACAGGAAATGACACCAATCACTTATGGAACAATGCTAAAATATGAGATACAATATATACTTTTTTCTCAGAGAGACTTGACAAAGTGGAAGAGATAAGAAGATATGACGCCTGCAGCCAGTTATCATCTCACAAAGCTCAGACTTCTTAAAAGCAGCTGTAAAGTCTATAAAGACGGCCTTTGTAGAAAAAAAGAGGTAAAAGCACAAGGCTGTGTAGATAAAAGCTGGGAAAGAGGGTTGTACTTTGACAAAGCAAGCATGTAACTCATCCTCTGGCCTCTGGACACACACACACACACACACACACACACACACACACACACACACACACACACACACACACACACACACACACTCTAGGCTAGTGTGAGGGACTCTGGATTTGCCTTTGAGAGCCATCCATGCGGCAGGACAGACATTATCAGGGAATTAGTGGGGAAATAATGCTCGTCTCCAATCCCACTGATAACAACAGCAGTAGTCAGGGCAATGGGGCAGGGACGCCGCAGTACGGTCAGCAAGGCAAAACGAGTGCCATTTGGAAAGTCTGTGACCAAAAATATTGTACTTAAAGCTACATTAACAAAAGACGAGTGCAGATTCACAACACATATTTTCAGGAGAGTAAAAGTCAGCTGAATCACAGAGTGATATTGTCGTTAATGGCAGCTTTTGGATAGTAAGGTCTGGTGTGGGAGCAGTGGTTTCAAAGTTATACGACCATCCGACACGCAGGTCTGATGAAGCACGCCGGCAGCTTAACACATGGTTGCATTCGCAGGCATCTGCTTATACCAACATGTTTTTCTGCGCCGTAGTAAGTCCATAATGATAATGTAATGCTGAGGTGTTTATTTCTGAGGGAGAATGTCTCTTTCCGGCCAATTCCTTTCCCAAAGAAATCAGAGAGGATTATCAGCAACAAAACAGCTGAATGGGTTTCGGTTTCTTGCTTGAGGACACTCGAGTAGCACGGATGCTCCCTCTCACGGGTGTCTGAGCCCAGGCCTGCCACTTAAAAAGGACCACATTTGCAAGTTCAACTGAGTAAATATGCAGTGAGCAGACTTTGTCAAATGCAAGCTGTGGTTACAAATGCACTTGCTAAGCAGAGATACAAGATTGGCATTTCCATATTTCCATATTGCATGGATCCAAAACATGCAGTTCCCTCTTGTTCCCCTTCCCTAGCTGCTTATTCTAGCTCCCTCGCCACTCCCTGTCATTTCTGCCTCTCGGCTCCCTCTTTCGCTCCATCAATCGTTTCGTTTCCCAACAGATGGGGCTTAAAACCTCCACTGTCAGCCCTTTTCTCAACAACATCACCCTCATGCAAATGAGTAGGCAAAAGACGGGAAGAAAACAGTGTCTCGGTGCATGCACTCGTAAATACCTTTAATCATGCCATGACAGACATACAGACAGGCGTACAGACAGGATAAATATGCACACATGTACACGGGCAGGCGCTGAGATACACTGAACTATGCAGACATAAACTCAGGGGTGCGCGAGTGCACACGGACAAACAGACGGCAACGTTCATCGATATGGGGAAAAACAAGTAAACACAACTAGACAGAACCCGTCTATGAACAAGATCCAACTTCGCCCTTGCATCTTAGCTCCAGCTGTGGAAGCATCAGATCCAGCTTCTTTTTACCCAGTGGCCATTACAGCTTGTCTAAAATCAACTGGTGGACATCTGGCTGCGCAGAAGAGATAACTCTTGCCTTAATAGGAGGGTTTTAATTGGCTGCTACAGAGCTACATCAAAAACCCAGCAGACCCTGAACTCCCAGGAGGACCATAAACTCACATAAAAAAAAGTACAAGTCACAAAAATTCTCTGGTAGTAGGCTATTTCCATGACTTCATGTCCAGTTCATGTAGACTTTGTGGCTTTTAATTACCTTTTACAGCCTCTTAAAGGAGATGTTTTGGAGTAGAGAGATGACTTTCAGACTGTACAGTCAATAGGTATAGACCCCGGCAATTCAACTGTGATCAGTTCACCATTTAACCCATTCAATGGATAACAAGCAAGGAAGCAGGGAAGAGAAGGTGTGAACAAATAGTGTTTGAGAAAAGCAGAGGTTCTACTTCATTGATCTGTTTGGTTTGGAGTGACTCTTTATTTAAAGCTCACAGTTAACTGCATGAGCCCAGACCAGTTTGTATTGAATTTCTTCCACATTGGCTGAGAGCGGCCCACTATTGTTGTGCACACCAGGTGACTGCCTTTGTCACCTATATTACTGCAGATGGTTGCACCTTCACCTCACTTTATTTCCTTCTCCCCTGCTGCTCTTTACTGAACTCGCCTTCCTATATGAAGAATCTTTGTTACCTGATGGGGTAGTCGGCAGCACTGAGGTTGATGAAGAAATCCCAGCTCCAGTCCCGCATGGCCAGCAGGTCAGCCATGCTGCGAAGATACATGGTCAGCAGACTGGCACCACCCCAGATGGTGGCCATGCGCCAGGGTGTCACCCTCACATTGGAATACTGGGCGGCCAAGGAGTGCACCTGTCTGTGAAGGTAGTTAGAGCGCTGAAACAAAGGAAATGATCATACACTGATTATTATTGCGTCTGATACAAAGCAATTATATTTTACAAGTTAATGCTATTGATAAAAAATTAAAAAATTCTTTCATGAATAAAACAAAGGATTTAAAAGGCCTTGAGTGGTTCATCATGTTTGTCGGTTCTCCGTGGCTCACCTGATCAACGTGTATGTAGTAGTAGTGCGAGCTGTGGTAGATGGCTTTGAAGAGGCGGTGAAACTGTCGAGAGGCTCGTCCATGGACCACCAACACAAACGCTATTCTGACTGGTTTTGATGGAAAGCTCTCAACAGAGTCCTCATCCCACTGCACATTCACATTGGCTTTACCTGTGAGGCATAAAGACATTTTTGTAATGATTCCTGTGAATATATATCTTGCATTTAATTAAGGCGGCACTTATTGTTCATCAGTAACATATTCAGGGTTTGGTTGCATGTTTGATTGCCACATGAAATTTGTTATTTATTTGATAATCTATGGCTGCACACACATCACTATTAAATGGTGAAGCACCTATGAATATCTTCCAGGGAGAAGGAAAGCAAATGCATAATGAATATAGTTATTAATGATAATTATATGTTATTCTTTCATTAAACAACAAACGGTTGGCAGGCAACAAGGTACGTATCAGTTTGATTGGTATGATTAACATATTCATAATTATTGAATAGCAGTTAATTATTAGTATTATTATTATTATTATTATAATATTATTATTATTATTATTATTATTATTATTATTATTATTATTATTATTATTATTATTATTATTATTATATTATAATAATTAACTGCTATGTCACCAGTGAACATTCAGTAGGTATTTCACATTGTCTCTAAATGTGCCACTATCTGAATTGAGGAAGCAGTATCTGTTTTATGACAACCAATCAATGTGCTCTCCTGAAGATGTAACAAGACTATAATACAGCCATAACACCTTGAAAAACACTGACTGTACCATGGGTAACTTCCCTTTGCTCTCCACCGTGTCATTTAAAAACAAAATGTTCTTGGGTGCACGCCTGGATCTCCTGTGTCCAAGTGTGCAACATTATGCACAAGGAAAGAAAGTCATGCTACATCTACGATATTTTCTAATAAATAAGAACACAAAAGTCAAAATGCTCCCTCAGCCTCTGCTGTGGAACAAAAAACATAACCACAAAACCATAACTCGTTTATCCATTTTCCTATGTGATTGAGTTGGAACCATGACAATTTCGACCAGAGACTACACATTGTAACTACATCCTCATTCAGATGGGAATCCTATAAGCGATTCCTCTGGGGCTTTCAGGGTGGAGCACGGTTTGACAATGTGTCATCATTCCTTTTTGGCCAAATTCCCAGAAGATGCCTTGGTTTTCACACAAATGACAACAATAAGCATGCAGGCAAGCACCGGATCGGTTGCGGCCTTCCATGCCACTATCAAATTAAACAATTCCAACAGTCTCCGGAGAGTCATTGGTTACCTCACATCGCTCCATTGGGTGGTTTTGTACCAGCCTTAACCGCTCAAAAACAAACACTTGCACTTCAAACCTGAAGAAAAACTTCCTCGAAGCAGTTCTGTCCCACAACATTATCGCATACATTGTTTGTTTTGAAGTCTTCATTTCTAACAACACACGTGCATAAGCAGCTCGTACACACATATTTGTTCATATTTGCGTTTAGGCGATTAATGAATATAATTTGGGACTTCAGTTCCCAAGAGCCTGTCTGTGCTGAGGAAGAAGAGGAAGCTGAGGGAATACTGAAGTGGGGGCTGTTTTTTCCCCTTTGGTTATGTTTCCTCAAAAACGCCTCTCCTCCCCGTCTGGCCCTAAGGTTCCTGTAATTACTAAAAATTTTAGGGCAAGTTTCCGACATGTCGTCTCTATTTGAGTTGACGGGGACGGGCAAGGGAGCCCTGGTCCCTCTCGTTCAACCAACTCATTCATTCAAATTTAAGGGCTGGTGTCCGACATTTAAGGTTGACCACAAGGTTGGGGTTAATGACACGCTCCCCTGGCTCCATTTGGCCCCAATTGGCTGTGGCTTCTGTCAGTCACTTCTCTCTCTCTCTCTCTCTCTCTCTCTCTCTCTCTCTCTCTCTCTCTCTCTCTCTCTCTCTCTCTCTCTCTCTCTCTGCATGTGTGTGCGTGTGTGACAGCTCAGGGGGGAAATCTGCTGTGGGCCGTATCAGATTGAACGATAATTGGTGGCCAGCTAAGAAGGTTCACTGGTTTGCTTTGCACACGGATAATTGGCCAGTCACTTCACAAAGCACTTCGAGAGTGTGTGCTATGCTAGCTAGCTGAACTAATGAGCACTGCTGTGTGTGTGTGTGTATGTGTGTGAGAGAGAACTTAAATGTAACAGTTTTGTCAAGCATGTGGGGTTATCTGTAAATGTGCTTCATGTGTAGTATTTTTTGAGCAGACTGCACCTTTTTCTGAAAGAAAAAACAGAGCCCTCCTCTTGTACTCATTACTCTTCATCATCCTTCCTTTCGCCATCAATCTTTTAAACTACCTTTCCCTCATCCTCTATCGCCCTACCCTCTTCCTCCATCATCTGGCGTAACTTCGAGCTCTTACACAGGCCCCATCTTGACGGCTCATATGGGAGGTTAGAACAGGAGCTGAGCTGGTATATCCCAAAGGGCTTGTACCAAATTAAATGTGAAAATGCCCTGGGAATATTTGTTTGCTCCTACAAACCATCCACAAAACTAGTCTAGCTGTCATATAAATCATATCGATGGGTTCTATTTCGATGAATGCAATAACAAATTTTATTTTATTTTCTTTAAACCTGTAATGACAGGCCACTCGGGGGCCGAGCAAACACAACCCTGAACACAACACTGACATTAAGTTGATATTGCAAACTGTTGGCTATAAACACGGCACACATGCCTCACAACATGTGAAGGAAACTAGCATGTTTTAATCAAGCTGCTCAACCCACCAAGTAACAATCAAACAAGCATCCTCCGCTACCTGACCTGAGCAGGTAACAATCATATCACCAGCGAAGACAATTAGCGAACAACCTGCTGATTCTCTCAGATCTCTTTATCTGCAAAATGCTCCATTAGGTTCACCAGCAATCACCATCTCTGTCTGCTGTTTAGTGCTGGGCAGGAAGCATATGAGCTGATGATCGTCTTTCAATGGAATCATATTGTGATTAAATCATATATTGAGATACACAATTACATTATTTAAATTGATTATAACAAGCACATGATACTGACTTACAAAAAAAATAATCAGATGTGAGATATTTTGAGAGAATATCATTTGAATCACGCTTTACATTACCACTGAGTTCACGATCAACAAACTGAACTCAAACTGGCAATCCAAGAATACAATAGCGCATACAGCTCAGGAGAAGGTTCTCTCTGCTTGATAATGGTGCATAATACTGTGTAAAGGTACATTTAGATCCCAAATGTTAAAATGCATTTATCATACATAAATTGTCAGTAGTTTTTCCCAACAGCAGTGTGTGGTATTGTCTTCATTCATACATACATACATTTAGCTTTAGTGTTCAACTCCTGCTAGAATTCTGCTTGAGGCAATACCTCAGTGTGGTGAAATCAAATTATTGTTTTAATCTGATTACTCTTTTTTTTGTTGTGCATGTAAAGTAGAGGTGGAAACATTTATTTATTTATAATAAATTAACTGTAATTAACTGTTATTTTCATTTTTCAGTAAAGTTCTTTATTTCATGATTAAATACTTTTCTAAGGATGCCCCGGTTTGACTTTTTCAGTACCAATAAGATACCAATTGATGGACTTTTTGTAAATGCCAATACCAAGTACCAATCCAAAACCAGTGTTTTATCAATAAATTGCTCACAGAAGTGACTGGGATTATTCTTATGTGTAAGAAACATCAGGCTTGACTTGAACATTACTTTCTTGACTGTAAAACAAAATATGACAAATAAATACATAGATATAAATGCACTGAAGGGTTATTTTCTTAAAACAATAATAACTGATCAGATCGACATATTGCCACTGATACCTGATCTAGATTTGAGCCAGTATCGGTGCATCTTTATACTTTTCATCTATCAAGAATTGAATTCACATAGGAGTATAAAAATAGGCTTTACCATGTGGCAACTACTCATCTATGGAATTAGAAGAAAACATGCTATATCGTGATAAATATATTGCTATCAAGATAGAAAATAATGATATAAGGATAGAAGACATCGCCCAGCTCTACTATGAGAGTAGTGAGAGTGAACCAAATCAATGAGCTCGAAGAAACCAACCCGACACTCATAGAGCTGAGGGGAACTTCAGAACTGAGTTATTATTTTGGTTTGTCACTATGAGCAATGACATTCACATCACTATTTGATTGATTGTTATAAATATATTGATTATAGCAGCTTTAAGCGTGATTTATACAAACATCTTTTTCAGTACAAGGCCATTAGGTAAAGCTACATGCCGGAGCAACACAGCCCAGTTAGATTTGTCAAGTTAGCATATGGAGGAAAAGAGATTGAACATGTTCCTCCTGTATTTAATGATGCTAATGCCAGAGCTATCACAACAGCTTATGTAGCCAGGGCCTCAAGGACAGCATACCCATCAAATCAAATTGGCCAATTTTCTGCTAACAAGGTTAGGACTTGAATTGGGATGGGGAACAGAGGAGGGAAGGGAGAGATAACACATTGGAAGGCAGCAGGCGGGCAGACGGAGAGTCAGAAAGAAAAGTGATTTAATTTAGCTGTCGTGTTGTTACAGCCCGGCCACCAGGGGAAGGCCCTTTTCAATTTCTTTGTCTCCTTTGATCAAACTGTCAGTTCGAGTGGGGCGGTGAGTTGCTGTGTGAGATGACAGGAGCTTAGGCACGGACAAACGGTACTCCTCTTCTTGGGAAGTGGAATGTAGAAAAGTTGCTAAATCACGGTGCCTCCTCGAGTCCTAAAAACATGAGCGAGGTCTGGGAAGGTATCTGACGAGAACAGGCAGGATGTGTAATGGCTTTCTCCTCCTCCCCTGCTGTCCACACTGCATCCAGTCCACTCTTATGTGTGTAAATGCATCTGTGTGTATGTGCTATTCATTTCAACATGGTTACTGATGCGCGCTGCCCACCGATGGCAGCAGCCGCAACAGATTATGTTTACAGAATCCACAACTAGACTGCAGATGTCCATAAATTCAAAGAGTTTGTGTGTGTCTGCTTGACAAAAAGAAAGGAGAACTTGTGTTGCTGCCAGCTTGAAAAAACAAATGAAAATTGGAAACCAATTTGGAGAGAATACAAGCAGCATCCCCATTTTCTCCAACAATTTACTTCACCAATTATATATCAGCAAAAAAAAAAACATTTCTTGCCTTTGACGAGAATTGCAATTATGAGAACAGGAAATATTTTACCATGCACTGAAGCCTGAATGGTCGCACCACACTCTTTGTACTTAGCTTTGCGGATACTATTTTTTTTGCCATGAAAAAGAAAGCTTGTGCAGCAGAGAGGAGGAGGAAATAATGTGAAGACAACAATGAAATGTCAAACAACAAGAGCAAAGGACATCGACAACCTGACAACATTATTTGCAGGAGGTTTTTCTCTGTATTTTGTTCATTAGTAAATCTGATAAAATAATCAACTCACGAAAAAACCTCTATTAGCTTACTGATCTCCTGATTTTGAATCTATTTGTGAAGTTTTATTTAAGTGGTTGGAGATGAACAATTGTTTAAGGAGCGCTGCAGTGAGGACTTCTTAATAGTGGCGAGAGTCTGTCTCTATCTATTGTAACGTTTTTACATAACTGCAGCATCTGCAGGAGCTATTTATTTTCATATATCTTACGGTAATATGAGTGTATACATACAGACATCATACATACATGAACACAACCTCAAAACCAGCATTTGTGTCTTCCTCCAACCACTGAGCTAAATCAAAACACGCTGTGGACTGAACAATATTTTCATCTTAAGACATTTAGTTGGAGCACAGCTTACGAATAATATCAGCAACATTTGAAGAAAAATGTGTTGACAGTTGTGGAGTTATTTGCTCATGTCCCCAGCACTGTCCATCAAATCTAGACTAATTGAGTTTGTGAGTGTTACACTCTCAATAAATAGTATCATAGGATGTTTTTACTCCAGACTCCAACACTGATTGTTGGTTATTTAGTCATGAAATGTAATGTTATAGAGAAATATGTTATTTTAAGCACCACCAGATCTAAGAAACATGGGATCACATAACAAAACCATTTGGATCCCAACAATCAAGTGTGCTACGATAGGAAGCTTGATAGATATCGACCCATTTAGTAAGACATTATTCGTGCAGAATGCAAAGTGACTGCACTAGCCGCACAGACAACCATTTGTATTGACGGAAATCAAATAATCAATGTAATTAATTAAAATGATGGACTCACCCTCGAGGGGGCAGTAGCGAGTGACCGTCTCAGGCATTAATTGCCCTTCCTTGTGTCTGCAGTACACCTCAGCAATCTGTTGCCGGCACTCTTTGCTCTTGGCTCTGGATAGAGCTGAAATGGCTTCCTTCCCACTGATCTCGCACTTCGGTGGCTCGTCGTAGGTCACCCCCAGCGGCGCTGCGGTCGCTTGCCTCCTGTGCGGGTGCTGATGTCTGTGCTGTGACTGGGCCTGCTGGGCCTGCTGGGCCTGCGAGTGGTACTGTTGCCGCGAACCTCCCACTCCGCCTTGACCACCTGGGTAGGAGGCATTGTTGCTGACCGCCAGAGGCTGGTGGCCTACAGGCAACACTTCGTTTGAGCTGCGGCCCAGACTCGGGGTGTTGTCCCGCCAGGTCTGCTGCTGGGCGTGGGCTTTCTCCTGCAGATGCTCCCGCTGCTGCTTGCTGCTGGTGGCGCCGACAGACAGTCGGTGTGGCTGTGAGCGCGCACCAAAGTTACTATTGTCAATATTCTCAAAGTCTTTGGGCACAGAGTTCTCGTTGTTGCTGTCCACTCGATTTTTCTCCTTTGGTCGGTGGGAGTAATATCCGTCCTGGATGAGGAGAGAGGGAACAGGAGGAGAGAGACAAGGGAGGCGTTCGGTAAGTGGTGGGCAATGAGAACACAAACAAGAAAAACAATATCAGAATTGAGTGAGCGCAGCGCATATCAAATGTCGGATTAACAATCAATGTGGCATGTATGAGTGGGCAGCGCTGCATTGAACCGAGAGGCATGAAATGAAGTAGCAAGGTATTGAGTGTGAGGACGACAAGGTGCGACATAACTGGAGGTGAAGCAGGGCCGAGGGCTCTGCCGCTCCGTGCCATCAACAGATTAGCCCCGGTTTCAATTAAATTCTCCCTCAAGTGAGCCCAGCACTCCGTAAACAGATTACCAAGATGGGATAAAGGGCCAGAATTTGACTGTGAGTCTGTGTGGATGTTTGTGTTTATCCGCATGTGTGCATGCATGTGTACATTTCCTTTTTCAGTGGCGCCACATGAGAATTTTGTGAGGAAATTGTAGTGGTGTGGCGTGTGACTGGAAAGGCTGCACTTGTCAGTGCCCGGCGTCTGCATATGTGAGATAGTGTGTGAGTGTACAATTCCCCTATCTTTCCAGCAGAATAGGCTGAAAGCGAAGGAGGGGCACAGGGGAGAGCAGAAAGAGGGAAAAGGGTAATGAGTGAAAGTGGGGCGGGTAAGGCGACGGAGCGCTGACACAAGGCATGAGTTCTCCCAGGAAGCGCTGACTTGTTCTAGTGAAATGTGCCACGATGCATCAAACCTAAAAACTAAGAAAGCTGCCAGGCTGCCACACCACTGTTGCACACCTTGCTAGACACACAAAAGGAAGAGGCACAGGGGGCAAGTGAGGTGGGGGGGGATGGAACGACAAACAGCAGCAGAGGAAAGGTAGAGCTCATAACAGGGATCCCTGATGTGTTTCTCCATTTACAAGACAGAGAGAAGAGGAAGGAGAAGGGGGAGAAGGAGCTAAGTGCAATGTGAGTTATAGACTGGAAGCAGGAGAGGTGAGACACACACAAGAAGCAAGTGAAATGCTATTGTGAGCCAGACGCGGCAGCATGGAAATATCTTTCCACCCCTAAAGCCAGGCCCGTTATCAGCCCATCAAGCTTCCTTTTCTGCAAACAACTTGTACCAGCATAATTACAAAGGTGGATGGATGACACACTTTCACACTCAGAGAGACATAGTATGGAAGTGAAACAAGGAACAAAAAACAGGGGGGAAAGAGAGGATAGAAAACAATATTGTCATTGTCAGCTCCTGTTAAGCGGCTTCTTTGGCAGAAGTCTCGTTCTCACAACACCAGATACCTTTAGGTATGCTTCTCCTCTCATCTGATCTCCTCTTGTTTCCTTACCTCTCCTCCTTCTATACTCATCTCTTTCCATGCATCTCTGACTTCTCTCGACTCTTTGCCTTTTTCCCTCTCCTTCCCTTCACACTTCTCTTCACACATCCCGATTCGGCTCTGCTCCTTTCACCTCTCATCCCTTCTGCTCCGCATATCGCTCCCCTTCCTTCCTCATCTGTTCCCCATTTCACGTCTCTTACACCTCATTTTTGCTCTCTCCATCTCTCTCCTCTTTATTCTCAGCTCCATCCCTGCTACTGCCTGTCATAACCTCTCTCTTCCGCTCCCCTCCTCGTCTTTCTCCGCTTTCTTCACCCTGCCAGTTTAAACAGACCATGTTGCCTGAACGGCAGAACCTGCTAATCCTGTGTGTAACAACTGCTTAGGCCGGTGATCACCTAAAAAGAAATCCCTACTTGCAGAGTTTCAAAGAGGGGGCTAATCCATGCTGTGTAAGTCACTGGATGTTTGCAGAGGTAAAATGACTCTGTGTGAATTCATGATTATGTGTGTACAGTGAATGCTTCTTGTGGCGTTTTTTCATGTCGCTGTGTGTGTGTGTGTGTGTGTGTGTGTGTGTAGAGTTAAAGGAGAGAGAGAGAGCAAGTAAAGTAGAGGCAGCATGTGTTTGCCCTAAAGAAACAGATACTCTCACTTTGAGTCCTACTGTGAGAGACATGAGAAGATGAGGGACACAGTTAAATTGGGAAAAAATGCCCAAGTGAGGAAATGTTAAAAACTGAACCCAAATGTCCCTCAACCCTGCTTAATGGAACAAATGTACTTAGCTTACAGCACATATACTCTATACTAAATGTAAGTTGATGAAGCATTCTGCATATCATTAAAGTTATGCAATCCAAAGTATATACAATATTTACAAAAGTATACTAAGCCCCTTTTTACGCTCATTTCCTCAGCGAGACTAAGTGATGTTTTCTTGAGTCTGTAATGTATGTAGCAAAGAAAGGACTGATGTAAGGCCGCAAGTAATGATTATTTTAGTATCAATTCAACTATTCTTCAGTTATCATTTAGCTGAGTTATCATTTGTCTACTTAAGTTTCCAAAACTGCACAGCAGCGTTTCCCGCAGCAATTTATAGTGAAGCGATTGTTTGAGAATAATTTGACATTATGGGCAATGTGCTTATTCACTTTCATCCTGATAATTAGATAAGAAGAAAGATATCACTCTCATGTCTGTGCGGTAAATGTGAAGGCGGAGCAAGAAGATGGTTAGCTTAGCTTAACATAAATACTGAAAACGAGGAAATCGTAAGCCTCAGTCCAACGGTCGAGTAACAAAGTCCACCAAGCAGCACCTCTGAAGCGGACTAATTAACACAATGTGTCTTGATTGTTTCAACCTCACAAAACATAAGCGTTAAGTGACGCTTTGTGCCAGACTATTTCTGGGAACCAAGAGACTTTGAGAAGTTACCGCTCCCAGTCGCTAACCAGCTGCTGGCTTCAGCTTGATGTTTATCGTACAGATATGAGAGGCTTATTGATCTTCTCATCCAACTCTCGGCAAGGAAACCAATAAACTTATTTCCTAAGATGTCAAACTAATTCTTCAAGCTCCAGGGAAAACAAGCAAGCAATGGTGCTACATCAAAGGCCATTTATTGAGTAAGTGAGACAATTGCTTTTATCTTGAGACTAAACTGATTCTCTGATTCAGCTCAGCGGGTGACATTGATTGATCATATGTGCCTTATAATCAGAAGCAGCACATTGCAATATTGAGAAACATTTTGCAAATAAAGACAAGGCCAATCAGTCGGAATCAGGCGCCGATGTGTCTGCTGCCCTACCAACCCTCCTAATCCCAAAAACATGTAATTCACAATCTCGTACAAAACAGACAAAAGCAGCAAATTGTCACATTTGAGAAGCTGGAAGCAGTTTTTGCTTGATAAATGAGTCATCAACAATAATCAATTACTAAAAAAAAAATCTACAATTTTATCACCTGACTGATTAATCAACTAAACATTTTAGCATGACATTGCTGTGTTTCAAACTACTTTGTTGTATGCGTCCCAGCTGGCTTTAATTGTTTGAATTTAAAAGAAAAAGAAAAGAAAAAAAAGCATCACAAAGATGTTGATTCGTTGCAAATGAATTGACACGGATAAGAGTTGAGGTTAGCCCCATGCGGCCATGTAAATGTAAATGAGTAGTATTTGTAAACTGGCACTGAGGAGATTCCTCTGGATAAACAATCCTCACACTGTGCTCCCTCCTCCTGTGAGCAAAGGCTTCTAGCTGTGCTGCTCTTTAATCTCAGGGACCGGGCTCTAAACAGGAAGTGCTGGGGCAAAGAATTAATAGTAGTGGCGGCGATTGAAGATGGAAACTGCGTTGGACTGCAGATGGGGCTAAGATCCGGGGGTAGCTATCGATTGTTACAGAGGATGTGTTTTCTACTCCCTGCAAGTGTCGGGGAGGCCATGCCAGGATTGCCTGGCATGTGTTGTGCTGGTTGTGCAGACACACACACACACACACACACACACACACACACACACACACACACACACACACACACACACACACACACACACACACACACACATGCACACACAGCCCTCCCTGAGCTCTGCTGAGGATTGAGGAAAAAGCAGAGGGGGTAAACGTTAATTCCATCCATCACTGGTAGGTACATTTAGAGAGAGGCCTTTGGGGCTGGGACTTTCAGCACCCCCTCCGGGAATGGTTTAGTCCATTTCTCAATACAGAACTGGCCCTTTCCACTTTCCCCCATTTCCTTTGCCACAGGGGGAAATATTTCACCTGTCTTTTTTCTCTCTTTCCCTCTCATCCCTTTCTCTCCAGTCCCCCCAATCTCCTGTGCAGCAGAGGAAGAAAAAAAAGCACATATCTCTCTCAGCACCTGTCCAGCTTCATCCCTCTCCTCCTCCTCCTCCTCCCCTGGCCCACGAATCATCCCTCGCTCTAGGAAGGAAAGCAGTTCATCTGCTCCGCCCCCTCCCCTCCTCCCTAATGCCATCATTTACTGTTGCAGTCCCATGGTAGATGTGAGGGAGAGCAAGGTAGCGGCACATATCAGTTTCACCCCACCCGCTTCCTTTAAAAGACATCATTCCTTTGGAGGGAGCCGAGATAAGCCACTGCATGTGCCAGCATACTCTGTCAACACAAGCTGGTGTACGGACAGCCATGCAGACACCCACCATGTACGTAAACATATGTAAGTTTATTAAGGAATGCAGTACTTCCTTTGTGAGTACAGTAGGTGGGTGTTGAGTCACCTCTGCAGCCTGCCATGTGGCTAACAAGCTCAGATTAATTACCTGGACTGAATCCCTACGATACATTGAGCAAGATGTGGCGTCTGGCATGACACGGGAGACCGATACACTGACAGACTTAGTTCACAGCTGCTCTAGCACCTCAGGACATCGCGCAGAGAAATGAGCCAGGGTAGAGCGGGGACGACCTAAATGCTTAGTGACTTCTAAGAAGTCTGACTTATCGTAGCTTATCAGAGTTTGGGGGCGAGAGCAGCTGCTCTTTTGTGGTTTCTTAGATTCACAGTTTAGGTATCAAGCACAGACAAAGCATGGCAAAGTAGACTGAGCTTCAATTCAGTCTGATGACAAAAGCCAGATTGAAAAATTTCAAAGGTCCTAAAGGCTCAACACACTGCCAATTAAGAAAACACATGCAAATAGATACAACACAAGCAAATGAAGAAACATCTTCACCAACTTGGCGACACGCAATAATATCAATTTGACACCACATGCACAGCAAAAAGACAACCTGGTGCTTAGAGAATCCTACTCCACTTTCACTAAACTCATTATGACGCGATGGTGGACGTCAAAATTAAAACAAAGAAGGACTACAAAAAGCGCAACAAAAATATGGCAGCATAATTTTGCTTTTTAACAGTTCAATAATCTATTAAAGCCTTAGTTTTTTTTCTTCTTTTTCTTATGCTTCTTTTTATTGAGAATGAGAATGTGTTCATTGGCAGATTCTATATTTACTGTTCATATTATTATGTATTCTTTTCTTTTTTTTAACTTTTTAAGTAAATAAATACGTATAAAATTAAACAAAAAGGTTGTCACTGTCTATTCATATTCATCAACATGAATTCCATTTGTTTATAACTGTATTAAATTAACTGTTAAACCTGTGCAACATAGGCATATTGTATGTTTTCATGGACGGAGCCGTCACTTTAAATGTCCTTTGGTAAAGAATGGTCCAGTGTAGAATTGAAGCACCTTTCCTCAGCATTTAGAGAATTCAAACAGCTCTCATCATGGCGGCACATTAGATACTTCCGGGTTGTTTTACTCATTTAGGAACCTTCCGAAGCAAAAAATAAGTGTTTGCCATGGTTTCCGTTGCGCTGTGAGCTTTTTCTAATGCTTTTTCTAAATGCTTAGCATGTGCTCATTTGCTTGTGTTGCAACTATTTGCATGTGTTGCCTCAGATGGCACTGCGTTGAGCTCTCTGCAGCCGACAATAAGATGGATCAGGTTGGAAACATAGTGTAAGAAATACAGGGAGAGGTATTTTTGACTTCATAAGAGGTGTGTGCTTGAAATCACTTTCGAGAGTTTTTATTGTATTTGATCTTCTAGTTATGAATACTTCCTGAGTTGCCGAAACCTCTTTCTTTTTACTCCCTTCGATCAATCCCTTCAATTCCCTTCTTCCCCAATGGCTAAAACTGAAGGAATGCTGGTTGTGTGTGTGTGTGTGTGTGTGTGTGTGTGTGTGTGTGTGTGTGTGTGTACAAATGCAAGATTAGCAGCAGCTCTGAATGAACAGTCTGAGTTTGGTATGCACAGAAGCCTCTTGTTGTGTGCCCTGCAACAAGCCCTGGAGCAAAAGTGGTGAAAAGGGAGTGTGTCTTTGTGCGTGTGTCTGCAAATGTGTTACAAATACCTAGAGGAGACTGACAGCAAGAATCTCTGAAAACTACTTAACGGCTTCGCGTAAGGGAAATGAAATTTAGAGAAAGGGAGCATTATCTTTAAAAGAAGCAAAAATGTGAACAAAAATGCCTCTCCTCCAGGAATGTTCATAAAACAAACAAGTGATTGCAATTGACTTCTTATGGTTGAAACCACTGAACAACAATCAAATTCTTCCAGAGACGTTGATCCGAGGCTTGAGGCTCATGGGTATTCCAGAGGGCAGAGGTGACTTCACAAGCTCCTGTTGAATTTCCACTTCTTTCGGATTTTCTTCTATTGTAAGTACATGGCTTTGCTGACCATATTTGCGTGCATGAATTTCAACTGGGCAAAGAGACAAAAAACGCAGACCTCCTCCATACTAACCAGACACAAGGAAGATAGAAGGAGTTCCTCTTCCTCAAACAAGTAACCTTGTAACACTGCAAAGCTCTGCATGAAAAGCTCCACACAAAGATACGTGATGAAGAAATGCATCAACTGTGGAGGATTCTCTGAAGAGTTCAAGACCACAGTGGAATTAAAAAATACTTCCACATCTCTCACAGCATGCCATTGCAATACTTTTATGATCTTTCGCAATAGTTTCCCCCCTGAGCTCTGCTTGAGTACAGATTACGCTCAGCCCAATAAACACATTGTAAAGCATGTTCTCTGATGGCCCATTGATATGTGAACCTGTGGAGTTCAAATCACTCACACACTAATGCAGGACGCAGCTCTGGCCACCGGGAGCTACTGTACACTGAAGACATTGTCTTGCCAGGGATCAAAATTTCAACCGTGTCTAACAAATGACCCGCTCTACCTTTGAGCCACAGCCGACATAAGATAAGAACTAGATCCACAAGTCTCTTTTCCTAAACATTAAAAATCACATTCAAAGGCTAATATCAAAGCAATTTCATATTTCAGCATGTTAACCTGAGGCTGAATGTGAATCCAGATCCTCATACCCTATCTATTATCTATTTATAATTAATACTGGGCTTGTGGCAAACACCAGATTGCCAGTTTGCTAGTGCTAATATACATTTTGACACATCACAGTATAATAAGCACAGGTATAAATAATAAAATGTGTGTTGCAGTTTCAGGGACCTGGTAGAGTGCATGCTGACTCTCGGTCGTACTGCCACAGTTTACTGGGTCACTTGATCTCCTGAATGTTTTCAGTAACATTGCAAAAACTCTTTTGTTCTTCCTGGCCACCGATAGTTCACAATGACACATTAGTAATCTACGCTAATACTTTTGATCATTAAGTTTCTTCCTCTTATTTTGAGCATCAGAAATCCCAGAATGCAATCGTTATCATCTATTGCACTCACTACAAGTCAGTCTGCATGAGAGCATCAGATAAATGCTTGAAATGTAAAAGAGTCACTTAATGGCACATAATTTGATCTACTGTAGAATCTGCTCACTGTTGTGGAAATAAACTGAAGAGAACGCTATGTGGAAAATAAGAAAATACCGTAAATGCGTTTATATCTTCCGGAACCTCCCCCCCTAAATTAGATTAAGAGGAAGCAGAGTTGAGAGGCAACCTCAAATAACCTCAGAGATTTATTCTGAGTGTGTATTAATAACAACGAGACTCACACTGTGAACAATGTTAGAGCTAAAATCCCCAAAGCATGTGGCAAAAGTGAAGCCGAGCTGCCTGAGAGTCACAAGGTTTGGTCCGCCTTCTCCACTAAAAACCTTTACTCGGCATCCCAGAAGCTTACATACATGGATTACTAGACACACACACACACACACACACACACACACACATACACACACACACACACACACACACACACACACCCTTGCATTTTCAGACTCCAATATATACACCGTAAACACACAAGTCACTCACACATACACACTGGTCCCTTGTGAGACTGGTTTAATGCAAGTCACATTTATCCTGTGTGTGTGTGTGTGTGTGTGTGTGTGTGTGTGTGTGTGTGTGTGTGTGTGTGTGTGTGTGTGTGTGTGTGTGTATGAAATAATATATGATTTCTCTGATGTGGAAGCAGCAGAAGCCAGAACCCAAAGAGGGTATTGAGTCTGAGGGTTAGTGCCTCAGTGTTTATGTGCAGTAGAGATGGTGCTCGCTGTAGTGTTTAACTATAAGTACAATTTGTTCACCCAGTTCTCTATGTATTACATGTGTCTGACATACGAAAAACAGGAGAGCATTCACATCCATGTTAATGCTACTTGCTAATCCATCACATGCACATATAAAACAACATGAATTATATTTGTCATTGATTCCCACTTCAATGTTTGACATGGCCAGCATGTACTGGAGACATAGAAATGTGTCTATTTTGTGTTTACAATCTGTATGTATTATTATTTTGTTTCCTGTAATAGCTAGAAACGGCTGTATGTGTATATACGATTTAAGTGCAGCGCAATGTGTTGGATAAAAACAATAGACAGTATAAACAGTGTATATGAAATGCAGATATATACAGTAGTCACAATTTACTGCTCACAAAGTTGTACACTCGTTGGTCTATTATATTATGTAATACGTTTTTAAAGAACAAACTAATAGCTGGTGTTATTATTATTTTCCTTCAATTTTCAATCTAGTGAAAACAAGTTTCCCTGAGCTGCAACAGTGAAAAGTGTATGTTCTCTAAAATGTCTTTATTAACATCACAGCACCTGTGAGATAAAGTGGGTCGACCTTTGTGTGTCTCGCTGTGGTTGAGTGCACGCCAACTTCATCTTTTGAATCTCTGTTTTTGATCAGTCTGATAAAGTTTGGACTTCAGAATAAATCTGCTACTACTAATCTACTAAGAAATCCAGAATGCCAACCTCACCAGATGCAGTCTGAGGTTGGCAACTCAATACAGTGCTGAAATAGTTCTCTCTAACCTCATTACTACTGCAGTCAACGTCCTTTCGTGGAGTACAGGGAAATGATACTCTTTAAAAACCATCCTCCTTACTCGTCTTTTATTCTCAAAGCCATGTCCCGTCCCCTGCCCTCCTCTGCCTCCCCGCTGGGTGAACCCTGGGAGTTTCCACATGACAACAGGAATCTAAATCATACGGCTTACATACAGTATATTAGGTCTGTATCTCTCAAGGGCGTGAAAGCCCTTTAACAAACCATGAGAAGATACTGGCAATTCTCCTATTGTGTCCCTTTACCCCCTCCTCGCTCGTAGACCGGCCTCTTATTTCCCTCTGTGAATAAACCCCCAGAACTTTACATCTCCAGCTTTGAATGGGGCCCATCAGGCGATTTCTGAGCCATATCTCACAAGGGCATGAAAAAGCCTCACCCCCTCATCCCCATCTCTCCTATCCGCACACCTCCCTGCTCAGCCATGAAATGACACCCCTATTTAATCAATTGTGAATCATGAAATTTTGCACAAGAGACCCCTTTTCTTTGCACTTGACAGTGATTGAACTGCACAGCCATGCAATTCCATTCACCACGGCGATGAGAAGAAAAGAGAGCAGGGGAGGGGCTGCGCACTGTGCATTGTGTGTGTGTGTGTGTGTGTGTGTGTGTGTGTGTGTGTGTGTGTGTGTGTGTGTGCGTGTTAGAGATGAAGGTGATTTCCCTGTGACATCATGGGCCCCTGCTCAGTGGCAACCGCAACAGAGGGTCCCTTCTATGCATTGAGGCCACATGGTCAGGCTGCATAGTGGGATCCTACAGCTGATCTATAGGGGAGCAAAGAAGGTGTGTGTGTGTGTGTGTGTGTGTGTGTGTGTGTGTGTGTGTGTGTGTCACAGACAAAAAGCCCTTCACAGAAAGATTTTATAGAGCCCCCTAAAAGACCATGGGTCAAGAATAACAGAGAATGAGGAGAAAAAGTGGGTTTTGAGAGAGAGATTACAAGTAGAGGAGGGTGGCGGAGAAAAAATAAGAAAAGCCTTAGAGAAAAAGTAGAAAAGTGGATAAGAGGAGGAGCACGAGAGAGAGAAAGAGATGGGGTAAGAGTCCCCTGACTGAAAAAGCCCCCGTCCCCTTTCTTTCTTCTGCATGAATGGACTGGTGGGAACGACATGTGAATGTGTGATGTAAGGTCTCAGATGAGTGTGTCAGGGAACATATCTGAGATTCCAGGCCTCTGTGTGACATAGCGGTGACACTGTGTGACCCCGGCGGGACCCCGATGCAGAGGTCAGAGTGAGTCAGCAGCTCCTTTATGTCATGGCAAGACAGAAATGCTGTGGATTTATGCAAGATCCACTCAATCGCTGTGTCATTCTTGTATAGGCTGAGGTGGATATGTGTGTTTCTCTCATGTGTTTGATTGCAGCATGCTAATGATGTGCAAATATGGCACAGTGACGAGAGCTTTCGTTTCACTTCCGCAATGCAACCACAGTTTCTGCCGACAGGACAAGCCTCCAGAAGTACACTACTGTGTAACATAAATAATATGGAGAAGTGGGGAAAAAGATTCCCTGATAACTAGCTTGACTGAAAACTTTGAAAACTATTTTCTATATTTTCCTATTGTCTCAGTAGTTTCATCTATAATTGTTAATGGGTGACACAAACACTAGGACTAGATAGCATCCATAGAGACACTGAATTTGTAAAAATATCATCAATTATCTTTTATAAGGACTGACAAGAGCGATGCGTTTCACTCAGCATTTCACCTTTGGCTCAGGAAAATGTGCAATGTGGCAAGAAAATACATGTTTCGTGCTGATGACCATGTTAGCATGCTAAACATGCCCTCATGCAATGTTAATCCTTGACAACATTTCTGGATCGACATCTGGAAGCAAATCTGCACTAAATCTGTCACCTGTTAACTGATTTAACAAAACAATCCCAATTAATACATTCAATCTGCTGTTGAGGAGGGTGCAATATGACAAAAAGCTCAGGAACAAGCAAGTGGACCTTGAGTTGGAATTGTTTTGTTAAATGCTATTTCCAAGGGCAAGAATTACCTGTGAAGCTCGCTGCGATATTCTGCTTACTGACAACCAGGAGAGGAACATTACCTCCTTATCCAACGTAAAACAGGATGAGTGGAAGGCACCTGTTAATTACTTTTATTAATTAAGTTCTGGTTTCCTCGTAGGTCTGGTGACTCAGATGCACAATATACATGGGTTGAAATTGAGCTCAATCCTTGTCACACTACAACTCTACCTCAGCTGTATGCAGAGTCAAGAATAATTCCGCTCTGGAAAAGAACGCCTGAATGCATCATGGCCAGGCAATATTAAGAGGCACTTTTCTGGGAACACAGTTTTGCAAATGACATAAATTGTTCGTGCCTTGTGTCACTCTGACAATACAAAGAACACACGTAATGTTCACAGAGGTTAAGACCCTATCTGCTCTGTTTACACCTGCAGAGGAAATTAATTTCTGAGCACTGATAGACTGATGGTGGGGTGAAAAAAAAGATGAAAAGATGGTGACGGAGCACAATGTTCATCCCCTGAGGCTTTGTGTGTGCAGACTTGAGCTTCTCCCGTGAGCCCAACGGCAAAGACAACAGCAAGTTACTTAGCAAGCTACTGGCTAGAAAGACTTTGAGTTGACCCTTTTTATAGGAGGGGTACACAGACAAATTGAGCTATGATTAGATGAGATACTGATAGCTTGGGAAAAACAGGAGGAGGAGACATCAAAGTTTGGGATGGATGACTGAATCAGCGAGACAGTTGAATACACTACAGGCTTTTTGGCTTGCTTCAGATGTCAGTCATATATATTTGGGATCCAGGTTCTAGAAACATTATGAAGGACACAAATTAATTGAAAAAATGTAGAGCTCCTTGATAGTCAAGGGGTTACAGCACATGCTGCATTACCACAATGTCCAAGGTTTGATTCCACGTTTGGGACCTGCATGTCATACCTCTCTCTCTAAAGCAAAGGTGCCTTCAAGTTCAAACCCTGCACACTTTTTATCCGGTGCACACCTGGTCGGTCGCCTAATTGCCAAACCACAGTGGTCGTGCTTGAGTGGGTGTTGGTTTTGGAATAGCTACAAAAAATTGGCATTCGCAGTCCCTGAATTCGGACGTTGAAAATGTGTGGAGGAGGTTTCAGACACTGTTCGACAATTCAACAAGCATTCAGCATTAAATATACCCACATCTTTTGGGAGTTGTGGCCATAAGATAAAAATGTAAACTGTCCTCAATGCAATACACAGTGAAATAGATGTTTGAGTGTTTTCACCTTTTCTGGTCACATATCTTACCAATAATGTTGGGAAAGTTACTGCAATAAATGTCTCAGTCCATATTACTTGTTGAAATAGTAACTACATTACTCAGCAGCAGTTTGTAGCAGTAGAAGTAATGTGTTACATTACTACTCTTTACACAGAGTCTCTCACTGTACTTTGACTCATTGCATTTAAACAACTCCAAATCCTCCACACCCAAACGTTGCATGTCTTTTGTATTTAATACATGTAAAATGTTCTCCAGAAGTCCCGACCTCAGCTGCACGGTTCACACCGCCTCCAACTCTAAACAAAAGAGCATGGTGCGTTTTTACATTCCCTAAAGGCCACCGTAGTTCTCTGACACCTTTGAATAGGGGTAAGCAGAGGGGTATTCAGTTGGATGAAACTTGCAACCTCACTACCAGATGCCATAAAATCCTACGCACTGGTCCTTTAATGTGACACTGTGGTAGCATTCTTATGCTAACTTACAGGCACAGGGCCAGAGCTACAAATACAGAGGCGCATGTATGTCATGATGCATTACAGTGTGAAGATGCCATCAGGCCCCAATTATCTCCAGACTGGATCTTTTGAATTTGGTCACAGTCATATGATCACTTCTAGTCTTCAGACAAAAACTGCTGTGTTGCAGGAATCCGACGCAGTTGTTGGTCGGGTATCCGCCCGAATGCTTACCGAAGCAGAAACACGCCAAAAATGACTACTTCAAAAGCGTGAATGGTCCAGTTGTTGCATTTACATTTGCTTAATATATTTTGCATGCTGAGCAGTTAAACATTTGTCTTGAATGTAATTTTCCAAATGATTATAATCAGCTCGTTTGAAAGTCACATCATGTGGTCAGATTTGCATTTAAACAACAAACACAAGCAGCTAATGGCTTTTCTCGCAACATCTGTGAGACTTCAGTGAGGTTATACCATGCAACACACTGCCGGTCATGCTTGGCCACCTCAAAATGAAAAAGGTATAGTCGTATAACAAGCTATGGTTTCAGAGGAATGTATGTGACAACTTTCTAAAGTCACAAAAGTCTGCAGAGTTTTCTGTGTGAACAAATGACAGGGAGATAACGATCTGAAGAAAATGGGGAAAGCATGGGGGAGGAGGGTGAGGAGTTCAGCACCGAATCTAGCAATAACGAGTGGAGGTACGGCTGATACGATCTTTTGGTCTGACACCCAGATCATTAAAACATCTAAATGATTGAAGGCCCCAGTCCGGCACAGCTCACCCCGAGGCAAAATGGAGATTTTAGACTTAAAGCTGTGTCCATAGTTATGAGAACAAATAGATCCAAAGAAGGAACGATAGTCAAATGACAACATTTACAGGGTGGAAGTATCAGATGGTCAAATGTCTGTGTGGCTGAATGAGTTCCTCTATTGCAATAACTACAGCAACTGTGTTCATCAAAGGAGCTATTGATTCATTCTAATCCTGTTTGGAACAACACTGCCACAGATGTCCCTGCTTGACCCCAGTATTCATGTTGGCACCAGTTTTGTTGAAGGCACTGCTCCGATCAGTGTTGTCCAATCGAAGCAAAAGACTTCTGTGGATCAAGTTATTTGCAGATGATCTGGACACTGGTTCCTCATTGACAATGTGCTGCTAGATTTCAAACCACTGCATTACTGTATCTTTTGCCTGAAAGAGAATAGAGGGCAATCAGGATTTTGTTGATTTAAATGGTTATTAAATGCAATGGTTTTCATCAAATTTAATGAAAAATACTGCAGGTGAGTGATAATTCAAGTGTAAAGCGAGTGGATATTAGTGACAGAGAGAGAAAGGGATGAAGAGGTGTAACCGTTCAAAATCTGTAAAGCTCTTATTCAAACACAGATGTCTATCTGAAACCGTAGCTAGCTGTGCCAAATTGATGATGAAGTCAATATGAGATTAATAATGATTTCAGAACCACTGCTGTGAGGCTTTAGGTACAGTAGTGATTAGATTAAAGTCAGAATGCTAACATGCTGGTGTCGAGCAGGGATAAAGTTCACCATGTTCACCATCTTAGCTTTCCATGTTGACCTCCTCCATGTGCTCAGAGCACTTCCTCAGTCCAATGAGATGGCTTTCAATATTAATGCACCTGAAGAATGGAAGAGTTAGCCTGCTGAGCTGAGACTTTCCTTTAGATCCAAACTAAAGACCTTCCTGTGTATGTCTAAGTATGTATGTCTCTATTTATTTGCACAGTTTTTCCTGCGTTTTTTATTGTTAGTTTGATTTTATGTGAAGCAATTTGAACTGCGTTTGTACGACACGGTGTTGAAATACATTTGAATCTAATTAAATTGAATTAACAAGTACAGCAAGAGCTGATGATGCTTCTGAATGAAAAACAGCCTGTGGGTTCCCAAAGTTCACCAAAGCAAATTCCATGTCAATTCAATCAATAGTAGTTGAGACATTTCACTCAGTAGCAGGAGACAGCAGCTCGGTCAGAAGGGACTTGTTTAGGAACCAGACCAGAGTTGTCCATTTCATTAAAAATAATTGCGACAATGTTCCCACTGGAGTAGAGTAAGATGTTAAGTGGGTGAGTGTGGAGCTAGAACCACTAGAGACCATCTTGCGATCACACCGCCCACCACGCCAAATTCAACAAGGGCCCCCCGGTGGGTGGGCAGTGACCCCTTCGGCCCAACCTCCTGACTGGCCAGTTGAGGACATGTCTGGCTGCCTACACCCTGCTGTAAACTCACTATTCAGAAAAGGAGTGACATTACAGTGGTCTCCTCTCTCATGCTAGCATGACTCTTAATCTCCAGTGGCCTCTTACAAAAAACGAAGTGGATTGTCATCATTAACCAGTGGGTCACATTGTTAACTTCTTCTTCACCAGGACTACCGTCCCACTCTTTCTGCATCTGCAGTACATCTTGGGGGAGCACTGGAAGGAGTAGAGATCATGAAAGACAGGGATATTGATATTAGAACGTGCTGTTGTTAAAGATACAAGAGAAGACAGGAAAAGACGTAGGCATGCCCCCTTTTCACCACAGCATATGGTCTTGCTTAATATCATCAACAACCTACTTCACCCTAACTTTGTGAATATAACACATTAATATGCCTCAATAATTTACACGCAAACATTGCATCCAATTCTCCAGCAATTACAGCTAATCAGCCGAACTGCTGGCGTGGGAGAGAAAAACAAGCACCGTGCGCTTCTGTTCTCATTGTTGACTTTCCCACAAAAATCAAAGCAGTGGGAAGTCTCCCGAAAATCCCACCAAACCTTTTAACCCTGACATCAAAAGCTATTTGTTGCCAGCGGGGCTGCCGGACCAGGCCACACCCAAAACAAGTCACAACACAATCTGGTCAAATTACAACGTTCACCTCCCCCATATCTACCCTTAAAGGGCACCTTAATACCCTAACCTCAACCACCTGGCTGGCATCAAAGCCCAGAAACCCAGCACTAAGCAAAGAGACATATCAGCAGCATGTTTGGCTTTCATTTCCTTCTCCGCAGTGGGGACATGCCGGGGCCCCGACTCAGAGTGAGAGAGAAAAAGACGGCGGTAGACAGAGAGTATCTTTTGCAGCCCATAATGTCTGTAATTTGTCCACAGATTGAGGGGAGAGGACACAAAGAGAGGCCCACAGTCACCACACATTTAGCACATTTTAGTATTTATGCGCTTGTGTGTGTGACTTTGTATTCATGTGTGTGTTTGTAATTAGAAGTGTTGCATTACAGCTCCCTTGCTTGGCTGCAAGCTTTGTGGACACCAGGAGTCCTCCTCCTCCTCCTCCTCCTCCTCCTCCTCCTCCTCCTCCTTCATCGCCCCCCAATATCCATCTTCAGCTGCAGATGTTGGATTTCGCAGAACAATGGACCGACACAGAAGCGGACAGATGTTAACACACATGCACACACAGATACACGCAGATGGAGATGTGATGTAAAACTGCACTGAATGTAATACCGTGCTCACTAAATCAAACACGGAAGAGACACACATGCAATCGCTTTAATGTCTCTCCTCCAGTCTTGTCTGCTGGCCTTGTGTGGCCTCTACACACCCACCATATGATAACTGCTGGAAGAGAGCTGTAATTTGTAAATGATTTAACCTTTTAATAGAGAAAAGATGAGGTTGGCTACAGTTGAGTCCCTCTGGATGTGAAGTCAGAGAAGAAAAATAAGGATTGGAACTGTGATTTAGACATCATTTAATTGTACTGTCCAATTATCTATGCGGTTCATGTACTGAAGTGATTTGCCTCTTATTTGTGTGTGCACTTGTTGGTGGATTCTTACTTGAGGATAAATGTGTGTGGATGCAAGTGTGTGTGTGTGTGTGTGTGTGTGTGTGTGTGTGTGTGTGTGTGTGTGTGTGTGTGTGTGTGTGTGCGCGCGCGCGTGTGTGCATGGTTTTCAAAACAAGCTGGTGCCAAGGCTTAGCTGATAGGCTAATTAAGCTCACCACAGGGAATAAATGTTTCCTCTCTGCCTGCCATTTGTCACACCTGGCACGGAAATGTCACAAGAAAAGGAACACACACACACACACACACACACACACACACACACACACACACACACACACACACACACACACAGACACTGAACGCAGCGGACAGACACAGTAGGAGAAGTGTTGAGATGACAGAGCTACTGCGTGAAAGTCAGTGGAAGCATAAAGAAAAAAGAGGGTAACAGAAAGAGGAAAAAGAGACAAATGAGACACAGACGACATAAAGCAAAAGATTAAAAAAAATGCACAGATGAGGAAAAAATATAAAAAAAATACTAGTGAGAAAAGAGGGAGAAACAAAAAGGCTTTCTGAGCTCTGCTAGATAACAACATCCTGTTGAGCCTCACTATGTTTTCATGACAATGACATTCTTCTAAATAAAGTGAGTGTATGGGATGAATTGAATATATTCAAGAAGACATCACATTTACATAGTTAATTGAGCACCAGTTCCTCTGATCAATTATGACATTTCATGTCTGTTTCACATCCAAGAGGGCATTATTTTTTATAATGTGATGTTTTTTTGCAGCTGCCATCGTGATAAGGGAATGGATTTGACCCTGTGCAGTTTCAGTACATACATCCCTGAATCAGCACACCATACTTTTTTTCGCCGTTTTCTTCAACAATACCCACTTTCCTAACGTGTTTAACACAAGTTAATGATTTCTTCTGTAATGGCTGGATCAATCTCGTATAGCTCAAAAATCCTAGAAATTCCAAAGTCCTCGTCTAGTGTAAATCGCTTCAGCAGTCTGACTGAGCCAAATCAAGTGGTTATCATCCAAAGTTAGATTAGTGTGAGTATAAGGAGTATAAGTATCGTTGTGTTTTCGCAGACAGTGTTTCCTTGCTGAGCCGTGGCGAGGGATCTTTCTGTATGTAGCTTTGTTGCCTGGATACAACATGGTCCATTAACCTAAACCCAACTGCCAGGACAAAGAAACCCACTCCATTGGCCGAACTCTGATGAAGGTTGGGAATGTGGATTTGTGGACTTCACAGCCAGTATGGACAGGAAGAAAGATTACAGCAGCCAATAACTCCTTCTGAGAATATCTGTTTAAGTTTACTTGTATTTGATTTTTTTTAATCGCGTTAGCATGTTAACATTTGCTAAATAGCACTCAACACAACACTACAGTCACGCCGCTATCGGGGCTACAAAATAGAGATGCGCAGTTTCGGAACTGAAAAAGTCAGATCGGTGCATCCCTCAAAAAAAATCAGCGCCTTTGTTTAAATGGTAACATTTACAAAGCTCATATCAACAGGCAGATGTTAAAAGACGATGTTAAGCCGTCAGTCAGACCTTCTCCCGTAAACTACAATGTATGCCGTGTTATGCTGAAGATTGCCCTCTCTTTTTCTCTCTTTCAGACACACAGACACCAATAGATGGGCTGCTTCGCACTAAAATCTCCTGTTCATTACAGGCATGACAGCTTAAGTGGAGTGTAGCCCCACAGCCATTGTTACACTATCACCAATAACTACCAACACAGATATGCTGCTGCATAGCACTGCACAAGAGAGCACCCACAGTGATAGTCCACGGGAGATTTAAGTTTGGGATAAGGAGTGATGACACAGATTATGTAAAGCCTCCCCTGGCTGACGCAACGTTTTGGGAAGAATTGAGAGAAGAAAAGAAATTCCTCCTTCTTTGTTGCAACCATCTCTTGTTAGATTGAAACAAACGACCTGCTGTTGTTGTTGTGGAGTGCAGCTCTGAAATGGATGCCTTCTGCACAAACACTACACGCCTGGATGGCACTGTGTGGGTCTGGGTGCTGGGAGTGTGGCGTTGGGGGGCAGTTCACTTTCATTTCAGCTCGCTTGAAAATTTAAACTGAAACCGCTGTTCATTTGCAAGCGATTATTGTACAATAGATCAGCTATAACATCCTTACCAGTGGGGAGGTTTGTCATTGTTCAAACTTTGATGAAACTTTCTGAATTGATTGAAATTGAAAGTAAAGTGAGTCCCTTTTGCACAAACGCTGGCTGTGCAAGTCAATCTAGACTGAGGAGGCTCAGCATTGGGATGTCACCTTTTTTCACCCGGTGCTAAAATTCATGCATGCCACATGGTGTTATTTCCATGGATCACTTCAAAGGGAAGTGGAATCAAAGATCTTGTTCTATACTGAAGCACACTGGCATCAGAGGCTCACTAATACTTTTTCATCTTTGTTCCATAGAGTCCTCTTATCTGTCTCTTGTCAACATGTCACTTAGTCATCCTTAACTAACACCAGTCTCGGTACCAGCTGTCCTTCCTTCCTTTTTCTCCCTCCCTCCTCCCTCTCATTGTTCCTTCCGTTTCTTCCCTCCTCTGTGTTGACAATCGACACATTGCCATTGCTGTCATCTGCTCTAATAAACGCTACATGCAGTCCGACAGCATCCGTATGGTCTCATCCTGTCCAGCGCAGAAGAAACATGTTGGCCCCATATGGAGCTTCCCCATAGGGGGACTGTATCTGGGACGGCTGTTGGAAGTCAGCAAAGACGATAGCTACATGACGCTAATAGACCCATAGCTTTCATACTGCTCCCGTACCGTAATGATGTAGAAACCTTAAGCTGCTTAAATTTTAAGGTAGGACTATTTTGTTGAAGCTCTGTAGCTTCCTGTCTCTCTCTTTCTTTTTTCATTCTCAGATTTCCATTTTCAGTTCAAAAGAATTCTAAAGAATAGAAAGAACATCAGTCGTGTCAGACTAGTGACAGCGCATCCAACTTTCTGTTTTACCTAAAGCTCAACTTGAAAGACCTTTCCTTTTTTTTCTTTTACGTATGTCATTGCAAATTCTTTACATGTACTCAAATGGTTAATATCTGGGCAACACCAACTCTCTATGTTGTTGTTAAAGACCAATGTTCCATGCCGCAGTGATAAAAGAGAGCAGAAATAAGACTTACGCCTCTTAATCTCCCCTCCTCTGGCTCAGCCTAACTGACATTTTCTTAATTTATTCCTCTCAGGATTCCAACATTTTAATTAGGTCACTCCAAATCTCCTCCCACGCAGCGTTATTCTGAAAAACTTTTATTTCATCATGTTTGTCATTCGCCTCCTTCGTCTCTCGTTCTCTCCGTTCCTTTCTTTATCTTTTTTTTTCACGCAATTATCAGTTTTGCTCAGCGGGTTATCTTACTAATGATGCAGTGTGTTTTTCCGACCAAATCCTGCTGCTGCCACATGTAAATACTGCGATTGTAAATACATTACTAAATCGTAGAATTAAATAAATGGGCATTTTAAAGAAATAACTCTGCGTCTCTGCGGTGGAGGGGAAATTACAAGACTTGTAACAAGGGACTGTGAAGCATCCTATCAACTTTTAGATGTTCTGCCTGATGCCAGCTAACAAAGTGTCTGTACAGATGTATGTTTATGTAGGTTCAGTATGTAAAGAGATTCTTTCTTGATCTTGAGACATAATACAAGGTTCCTACGCCGTATAACATGCACACTTACAGTATGTGTTTGTGTTTTTCGTTTGTCCTCTAGAAGGTGTGTATAATCTGTAAATTGTTTCTGGGTGTGCCAGGCGTCCTGGCTTATCTCCAGCCTCGATAGAAACAAGAGGAAATTACTTTTCTACAAAGAGTCTGACAAAGCAAAATCTTTTACACGTTTTCCATTGGCACAGCAGGACATTTACTATGATTTAAGTGCTTTGCTGAGGGGGTCTAACTCACAACTGAGGTACTACCTTTCTGGTTTTAATTCTCTTTTCAGTCAGTAGGTATAAGCGCCCCAACACATCAAGCTGACTGTTGGCCGTCTTTGCATGTCTGACTGTAGTTTTGGTAGTGTGGACAGCACCATTGGCTCTCGTCTGACTTTATTATTTTGTTGTTGATGTTTGTCCGGATTAAGAACACGGTCTACGGTTACTTATGTGCCTTTGTTATATGTTCAAGCGTGACTTAAAGCAAGAGATTAAAAGCATGTGATGACTTTGTGCTCTTTTTTAAGGTCAGCTTGTTCGACATGAATGTTAGTAATCGCCTACCAATCAAACTAATTAGAAACAGAAAGGACAGAGGTGAAGGGTTTAATCGTCACAGCAACACGCTGGCTTTACTTTCACACTGCTTTTGAACACATTTCTCAGAAACGGATTAATTGTTTCTTTTGAGCAAAAAGGACAAACATTTGCTGCTTCTAGCTTCACAAATGTGAATATTTTCCTGCATACATGCCGAGACAGCTCAGTTGGGAGAGTGTTAGACTGAAGATCTAAAGGTCCCTGGTTCCGTCCTGGGTTTTGGCAGCAAATATTGACCCTTTTCTTGGGCAGCAGTAGCTCGAGCCGTAGAGACTTGGCATGGGAACTGGATGGTGAAGTCCAACACGGACCAGTCGGTACGGACCGTGAACTGGGAACTGGAGAGTTGCCAAATTGAAGTTCCCCAAGGGGATTAATAAAGTAGTTCTTCTCCTTACTCTCTTATGGGATTTCGACTGCTGTCCTGATGGACATAACAGGCACTCGTTTTCTGCTCTGGAAAACATTGATGGAAATGTTTTCATTATTTACTGACATTTTATACACCAGACAGTTAACTAATTAATCAATAATCAAGTCAGTTGCAGCAGTTGATGGATGGTGTAACCTTTGATGGATGGTGTAACCTTTAAGGGGGTATATCCTTATTTGCTCTACCTTTGAAAGGTTAATGAAACATATATTTGAAAACACTTCTTGACTCCTATAATATTGTTTTGTAAGTTAGTGTTACTATATAAAAATTACATTTCAAAGCCAAGCAGTATCAGGTAGGGAGAAAGGTTGTGGGTCACACATCATGTAATGACCCTTTCAGACCGATGGCCAACATAATTTTAACATAAATTTATCCCAATCACTACGTTGATTTGAAAAATATTTCCCTCCAGCATTGTTTAACGTTGGGAAAGGTGTGCAGGGGTTTGTCTTTCTGGAGTAAACTGATGGCGAGACACTGACATCAAGCAGAGAGAATGAGATGAAAAAGGGCAAATGAAATTAGAGGAAAATAACAAATTAATTATTTAGTTGACACACCAGTCCAGACAGTTCCTCTGTTGCTCTGACATACAATACAGTGAAAAAAATATGAGGCTTGGAAAAGCCCTCTTGTTTCATGAATGACTGCACAGAGAGACGTTCAACTTCATTATTTCCTGGCTGGATTATGTTGACTTATTTTCCTGTTACAGGGACAGAATGCAGACAGGGGAAATTCATGTACACTCATACACATATAGTGTATCAACTCATCTGGTTGACGAAAGGCTGACCAGGCACTCAGGAATGCAGACAAACTCATATATACCTGCTAGTCCCACACACCCCAAAACTCATTCATTCGCTTCCTCAGTCGGTCTGACTAACACTTGTCTAGCAGAGTGACTCTCCAGTCCACCAGAGGAATGCCAGTAAGATCCAGTTCCAACACTTTCCTACCACAACTCCAAACAGTTCATACTGCAATACTGGTTTGTTGACTGCGTTCGATGCTTGAGAATGAGTCAGAACCACAAGGCCCAAGGATTGCTAATCCATGACCTCCTGAGAAAGATAAGCTGAGAAAGTCGGCTCTATCTTCAGCACACTGCAGTGAGGGTTATGAGGGCTGAGCTCTAGCCTTGTAGTATTGTGTGCTCGAGGGTTAAGCGTCTCTCTGCAACTGCAGGATCATGCTTCTGCGCTGCACTGAGAAGAGATTCAGCCAGATGAGTACAGTAATTATGTGGTTAACCTTGGCACAAGTGGTGGAGGCGAACTGATTATTGGTGCAACTAAAAGCCCGGAAGCTGAAGGCACCGCCAGCCGGCTACAGTGGTGCACTGTGTGGCAAAGCCAAACCAGGCAGGAGCTAAACTCCCTCTGTCTGAGAGGAAAAGAGCCAAACAGAGGCCCCTCTGTGTGTGTGTGTGTGTGTGTGTGTGTGTGTGTGTGTGTGTGTGTGTGTGTGTGTGTGTGTGTGTGTGTGTGTGTGTGTGTGTGTGTGTGTGAGATGCAGGAGTACCTTTGCTGAGGAGTATAGCTGAGGTTCACTGAGTTCAGTCACACTGTGAATGTAAAGACTGCTTCATGTGTGTGTGTGTGTGTGTGTGTGTGTGTGTGTGTGTGTGTGTGTGTGTGTGTGTGTGTGTGTGTGTGTGTGTGTGTGTGTGTACTTGTGTGACGAAGTGTGACTGAAGAGTGATGCACTGTAACATCTAATCCATCAAACATTTACCAAATCACTAGCCAATGTCCCCCCAAAGACACACATAAACTCCATTTGGATTAACTCAGAGCTCTATAAATTGAGGTCTGACTTCTTCTTCTAAACCATTTTGACCTCCAGAGCCTCACAGACTCTTGGTTTAGGAGTAAACTGATCCCCTGGACAATCACTTACAAGCAAATAGTCAAACATCACAAACTCTTCCTGTTCCCGCTGCATTGTGGGAAAGATTTAACGATTATGTTACCAAGTAAAACAAATTCTAATACAAAGTGACAGCTCAAGCCCACTGCTTACTTGTACATACGGAAACCATATGGGCTTGTCACCATAGTAAAGACAGCTTCTGCTGCGCTAATCACTCCGACAGAGCAGATGCACAGACTGAGGCATTACTAGCTAAATTAAAGCTACTTTCCCCTCTTTTCACAGTGTGAAACAGCTGTCCAAAAATTGAGAGAGCTGGCTATAGAGGGAAAAGGGAAAAAGGGAGAGAAAGACAGAGGGCAATGAGGAATGGAGTAATGGCAAATAGCCAGAGCCCGCAGCAAATCAGATCGGATCCCCTCGAGTTGAGGATTAGGTTTTCGATCCAGATTTTAGGCTGGATTTGCGGCTTTTTCCTCAAGCTGAGCCCATCTAAAAATTCAGGGTTCGCTGTGATGTCATATTGTTTGTATGTGTACGTGGTCATGGGAAACAAAAAGACAAAAAAGTGCTCACAGCTATTTCTTGTTATTCAGAATACGTTTGTGGGTCGGTGCCAGTCGCAGAAGGAGCAGTTAGCCAGTCCAGCAGCATCACTTTGTCAGCATATTTCAACAAAAATCCTCTGGGTCCCCTGGGAGCCAAAGGAGGGCACTGGCTAGAGTGCAGAGGGCCTGCGGTGACCCAGCAGGAGCTAAATACACACAGCTGTACACTGACATGAAAAGCCAACAAAGATGTACATATCATTCACAACGAGTGCATACTAATAATGACAAGTGTATGACAAACGTACATATTTAGTCCCACTTACGCAGCCCTCTCCCCTCATCAGCACAACACAACAGCATAAACAAACACACAGCTGCAGCGTTATATTAACAGCTGCTGTAGAGAAGGGTCAAAGACAGTGCACGTCATGCTGCCTGTGTCCTCTGAATCATCGGCCCGCTGCAGGCTGGGACACCATGTGGAGCGCAACACACACACACACACACACACACACACACACACACACACACACACACACACACACACACACACACATTCACACACAGAACGAGGGAGAACTATCACCTTCCCTGACCTTTGATGTGCAATGCAGCGTGCACATTTCTCTGTAGAGCCACCGGCTATCATAAAATCATAACCTTAAATTAAATGAATTTATCATGAGTAACATAACACTATTCTGGAATTCTGCACATGATTTATATATATATATATATATATATATATATATATATATATATATATATACTGTATATATATAATGCAGTGCACATGACCAAGAGCATGAGCCCTGCTGTAAAGGAATTCACCTTGGTTTCAGTGGTGTGTGATATTAACACACAGAGTAGAAAAAAAGCATGATCAGTTTGAGTACAGAGAGCATGACACTCACATACATGCTGTACCTACTTTCGCTCCAAAGAGAGAAAGAGATTTTCCGAGACCATTATTGGAAATACCTCCGATTACAGCATCAAATGACAAAGTGGGTGAGTCTATGCACCGATCCGATATCACGTTTCTTTTATCAGTTTATTTACCCTCCACAGGAATAACAACAACACGTGTCACACGCTACCCGGGCCAAACATGTGCAAACGGGTACTGCACACCTGTGGTTTAACACTCTTGTGCGCCCTATTTTCCCCTGATGATGCTACATTGTGAACAACACATCTGTGTTGAAATCGGCAGGAGAGCTAGTTAACGTTAGCAGTGAGCAGCAGGTGGGCAGAAAAACTCACCTCCCAGGACCTGTACGACGCAGTAATGAACTAATGTTCAACTTTTCCTTTAATAAGAACACTATGTGAATGTAACAATGTAACAGTGAACCACTGTACATGTTTTTCCTATACTGTTGCCAGGCACCATTATAACCACCGACCTCCCCATCAGCTGTCAAATGGAATCATTTTAGCAGTCATATAAGTCATATAAGCAATATTCCAAGGAAAAGAGAGAGAGAGAGAAAAAAAAGGGTAGCACAAGGGTGGTTTTGATAAGCTAATAAACCTCACTCATTAATCTCCATTGCTGCCACTGGACATAATGCCAGTGAAAATATAGTCCTATTCCTTTGATTATTCTTCCCACCTTAGAGCAACACGCTCACATCAGGCAAACTGTTAGCAACTCATTACAGTGCTCCTCTATTGCTGTTAAATTGCAGTCATTTGTGTCTTTTAGGCAAATAGACTGAGTGCTAAACAAGCAGATGTGCCCTGGCTGAATTATAATTGCCTTGACCAAATCTCTTTCTCAGCAGTTAAGACAATTATACCTGTATGCTCTGTATAACCTCGGGAACATGTGCAGGAGGCTTTTGTTAATGAACACTAACTTAGTCATACATCTGCACACTAGCTACTTTCTATAATGTTGCATGTGCATGTATGGTATGTGCTTGGTGGACTCACATTTCAGAGTTTACCTCACAAAACCATTGATGACAAGTTACCGGAGGACTGCAGGTGAGACCTACTTGGCCCTCCGTGAAAAAAAAAAAAGGCGTAATCATTTTCTCACATTTACACAAACATGCACACGCATATATTCCCTCACTTTTAACAAACTGGCTGCATTGAGGGAAACACAGAGGCTTTCATGCCCTTTGGAAGTTGTATGTGGGAATGCATGAACAAGAGAATCTGTTGCAACAGAATGGAGACAGTAAGAAAAAGAGAACGCTTATGGGTTCAATGTTCAAAGTGTCCAAAAAAGAAAATCAAACTGGCACCAAAATGAACAAGCTTTCCAGTTTCCTGCAATAGAAGCATGAATGCCTTAAGTACGTAGCAAAAAGCCATTTGACATTGTGCTAACATAATCACCCATCCTAATTATCTTCTCTTACCCCTCTCCCCTCCATCTGCGCACTCACACACACACACACTTTTTTTTCTTCATACATTGTAATTTCTGTATACCTCCGAGGCAAGCCGCCCAATCAAATGGAACCGAAACGGGAAGGATGGTTGGCGACAGATGAGAGGAGCGAGTAGTGGCGAGGTCGGAGCGCGAGGAAAGTGAAAGAGAGAGGAAATGGGAATAAAATAAGTGGAACGAGAGCAATTGACGAGAGAGAGAGAGAGAGAGAGAGAGAGAGAATCTGAGACTCGAGTGAAAGAGCGGGTCAACTCCGGTAGTGGCGGCGTGGAAGCGTCTGCCGAGCGTTGCTGATGTGATGGCACGATGATGATGGCGTTGATGATTCACCGCTGGTAGGAATCAGAGAGAAGAACGTATTATTATCACGCAGCTCAATTACAGCGCAATTTCTCCCCGGCAGCGACAGCCTCTGCAGGGCTCCTTATTGAGGCTGATTTGGGAGGCCTGCGGCGCCTGGAGGACCAGCGAGCGACTCAGCGGTGCGGTGAGACATCCCCACTCGAGATTGGAGAAGAAGAGGAGACGAGAGGACGACCGGGGAGATGAGGAGTGGGAGCATGCAGGGATGAAGAGGGGGAGGAAGTAGTCAAGGAGAAGGATGCAAATGTGTCAGCGGTGTTGCGTGCGTCTGCGCTTAGACCTCGTGAGCTCCGCCCTTGAGGCGTTCAGCAGACTGGAGCCCAGCAGGAAGGACAGACAGGATGTAAATGCACTGCTGGTGGAGAAAACACCTGTTCAGTAATGAGGGTTTGAGTTCTCCGGCTAGTCCTGGTGCTTTCAGATGAATACTGAAGAGCAGCTATTCATGTGGTTCAGTGTTTTATCATTTGCTCTGTGTGTGTGTGTGTGTGTGTGTGTGTGTGTGTGTGTGTGTGTGTTGCGCATGAACCAAGGGGGCGGAGGTGTACGTGCAATGCGTTTGTGTGTGTGTGTGTGAGAGAGAGAGAGATTGTGTGGGTTAGTAAGAGTATTTTCAGATTTTATGCATTCTGGGTCTGCGCCTTCAGCACCAAGGGGACGTTGAAGAGTGCGTGGGTGTGTGTATCCACTTGTATGCATTTGTGTGGATGTGTGCAGGAGTGTACATCTAACTAGTGCGTCCGGGCTGTCTCCGGTGTACTTCCAAACCATGGCTGCCCTGAGACAAACGCACTGACCTCTCAACGGGGGGATTATTCAACACGACCTTGAGCATAAACCCAAACCTCGGTTCTCTCACGCACAAGTTCCCCTAACCCAGTCATGAGTATGTAATGGATGAAATATGAGGTAATTCTGTAGCTATGACCTTCTAGGTCAAACACCAATCACTACAACGATTAAGTCATTCTTACAGAAGGCCGACTTCTAACGTTATACATTTCCTTTTACCTTTTAGGTTTAAGGCAGCACAAATCAGTATTTTCACATCAACAATGGATCAAATGACTGTGAGTCAACGCTGCAGTTCCCCTTAGCTCTACCGAGTGTTATAGCTTCATTCAGCTCATTGTTTGGTTTTACGTCCTGCTACTTTAAAAACAAAAAAAAACAATAACTGCAGGTTTTATGTTTTATTGAACAGTTTTGCGAAAATGTATATATTCCTTATCGGCTTACTCCACATTGTGAGCGAAACATTTTAATAAAAAAAATGATTTCGGTTCCAGGCTTGGTACCAATACAATATTGTGCATTTATTTTATTTTACTTGAACATATCAATATGCTTTATTACTAAATGAATTAAACAAAAGAAGTTCTCAAATGTTAAATGTTGTCCAAAAATAAGTATACATACAGGAACATCAACTGTAATAAGGAAAATAATTGGCAAATTTCGGTAGGTCCCAAACAAGCATTGAGGTTCGATACCCTACCATTACATAACATGTTAAATTGTAAAAGCCTCTCACATAATTTTATCCAGAATTGTCTGCATTTATGATGATGATGATGATATCATCATTCGCCTCATTTTAAAGCATCAGCCACTCTGAAATGTTATCCAGATGTGGATGATATCGTGTCGACATGTCGAGCAGAAGCAAGTGAACAATTAAACCATTGGAAACACAACCTGTTTTACGGTAAGAGGCAGTGGAGAACTGGGATTACTGGGCAGATTCCTAAATCAGAGCTCCTATTTAGAGAGATGCTTGATAAAACCAGCTTGATCAGTGTCTTGGCATCAGTTTACCTCTAAATCCTAAACTTCACCAACCGAGGGGAAAATTACAGACCTGATTCCTACATGCTTAAAGGCCATTTGGACTCAGGTTAGTTTCCAAGAAATGGTCTCCAACCACACAGTCTTTGCCAGTCTTTGCTACACTAACAAGCCTTCAAACCAAACTGGGTTCCCCCGAGGATTACGCTGGGATTTGAGTCGACGTCGGATTTGTAGAAGGGATGAGACGTTTATCTTTTCTTTTTTTCCCCCCCAACATTTCTTCCTCCGGCTTTCTTCTATGTCTCTTTCTCTGCCTGTCTCCATCTCACTTTCTTTCTTTCTCCTCTCACTTTCTCTCTTAATCACAGATAGAGACAAGTCTTCTCGGCTGTTGGCATTCAGCTCCAGTAGTGAGAAGAAGAAGAAAAAAAAGGAGGAAGAAGAAAAGCGCCGCTGTCAGTTCCTCTCCTCCTGCTCCACGGGACTGGAAGGACAAAAGCTTTCCCTGACAGGCCGGATCGCCCCTATCTCTGCCCAGCCGACGTGTCATCACCCTGTGTCCTCACCATCCTGCCACGTACTCGTTTCTGTTTCTGTCACAAACTCCCCTGTCTTATTAGAATAGCACAATACATGGGGATTAGTGTATCGTGTGTTGAGGAGGAGATAGCAAGGCAGTGGCTCATGCTCAGTGTCATTAGTCTGTGTGGGTGTGATTACATGCGCATGTGCATTTGGGTGTTACATGTGGATCAGCGTGTTGCATGTCAATGTCGCGGCACTGCAGCGATTTCAGAGAAGTGAGCAATCTGCCGTACGCTTCCCCAGCGAGTCGGCTGTCAAGTGTTTTTCACTGAGATGTGACCATTACGGTTGAGAGACAAACACACTCCCTACTGTCTAATGATCCCCTAAAGAAGTCTATTGACGTTGAACGCTGCAGGGCTACAACAGAGATGCTATAGATACAGTATACGCTGTGATAAAGGCTGAAAAATAACAAAAAGAGGATATATGCCTGCCACTTCAGGCAATACAGCATGATGGGAATGTACTCGTGCAGCTTCTCATCATGTCCCAGTTTGGCAGATTACACCTAAAGGAGATAATTCACTTGTGTTCCATTATCGAAAAAACGTATCCTCCCTTAAGTACAGAATTGTTGTATCAAAACGCTACATTTTTAACAACTGCTGGTTATATATAAAGATTAGTGTTAACTGAGGTTGTATTTTAACTGCAGTCATTTTTATGTTTTGTGCTCATGAGGAATCAGTCAATCAAAAACAGTCCCAACACTGTCATTATACTTTGATTTAAGAATTGATGTGATAGGTGCACAGAAATACATGACACCACCTTTTTCCAACCACTTAAGCCCCATCCACTTAAAACCTGTGTAAAGAGCAGAGACTAAAGCACAGACATGTAACTCTAGTGTGGGAAATAACCATAACGGTTCTAATGTTGTGAGCTTACTTTGTGTTAATGTGGGAAAGTGTTGCTCATAATAAAAGACGTTTTCAGGGTCTTTAAATTCTTTCTTTTTTTCTTTTTTCAGATTAGGCTCTGAGACACATGCTGTGTCCATGGGCTAAAAAATAATAAGCCGATCATACTTAGGCTTTACAAGATTTTTCCTTTTTTTCTTTGAGGTATTGGAAATTGTACCTAAGGACCCGATATGACAGCCCATGTAAAACCCCAGTAGACTGAACACTAAAACTTCCACATTCAGAGGCTGAATCTTTAAACACAATAATCTGATTACAATTTTAACCACTGCGATGCATTTACAAAAGTGTGCTTTGAGAAAACGTTCTCACTAAGTTTCTTTTTAATATGCAGTTCCATGTGATAATGATATCAAAGTTCTGTAATTCCAGTACGATGTGTTACAGCAGCTGATCTTGATTTATAAAATACAGTAGAGCTATTTTAAAGGGATAACCCTGCAACTACTAAACAGCAAGGCAGTTAGGCCTCATAACCCCTCCATCTGCTGATGGTCTAGTCTGTGAGTGCAGCCTTTTAGCGCCGATTTAATATCAACATAGATACCCAACTTCAGATAAAACTAATTCAGCTCCCCACCAGCCTCATCTCTCTCTCTCTCTCTCTCTCTCTCTCGGCTGTCTGCTAAGCCTCTTACCTATAGGATTATTGGCGCTAGGTATTATATAGCTTCATTCATCTGGATGATGCGTTATTAATGTGTTGGGGAATGAAACCATCTGTAACGGCGGGATGATGGTAGGATGAGGCGAAGATTGTGTGGGGAGGGGGGGGGGGGGAGGCAGGAGAGGCAGCTGGGCTGGAGTTGTGGTGATGAAGTTGTGTGTGTGTGGGGGGGGGGGGGGGGGGGACAATGCAACTCAAATTGGTGGTAATGGTGAGGTTTGTCTGAATAGAATTGACAAGAGGGAGATGAAGGTACTTGTGATCTTTGATTTTGCAGTTTTACAGATGAGGCATACATAGGCATCCAGCTGGGCACAAAATAACACACAGACATGCAGCCATGTACACAGTCTCAATGAGGAGAAAGGATAGTAAATGGTGTGTCCGTTAAGCCCCTCTCAGACATGCATATTACTCTGTGCTGTCAAAAAAAGACCCTGAGTTGATTGTCTCCCTTCCTTGCCGCTTCTAGACATGGCTTCTGTTGTAACATGCATGTTCATATATCTGTTAAAGTAATGGGATTTGGGCTGTCAAACAAGAGATTTTGGAGGTGACGGACTCCACCACCATCATCAAAACACTAAATATGAGGTAATAACTTTAGTTTGAGTGTGTTTTTATGCTCATTTGTTACCCATCTGTCGGCTTCTGTTACAGAACAGCTCCACGTTGACTTTGTTCAAACATGGCAGTGTTTGTGATAATAACTCATCTTTAGGTCAATAAATTGTCAGACAAAGTGAAAAAAGTCCTTGGCAGAATATACCCAGAATATCTACAATTTGCTCGTCATGTCGGACCAACAGCGTAAAACCCAATATATTTAATTTACAATTATATAAAGCAGAGCAAAGACCTCAGATTTGAGAAGCTGGAACCAATTGTTGCTGATTAATTTTCTGTTGATTATGAGTTGGCAAAGAGTGACATGAAGCAAGAGAAGCGTTCACACATTCCAATTTCATGATATAATTGAAACATTTAGATTTTGAATGATTCACATCCCAATTCAGTCCTCTGTATTAGACTCAAAATGATGTCAGTCAAAGACATCATTTGACAAAGAAAATATCACTGGCCTCTGTCGCCACAAGTATAAAAAAACAACTAAGAGTTGACATGGAACTCTTGGTTTAGAGCTTGGCTACTCAATCTTTAATCGGACATTTTGAACAAAACCAGTCTCATTCTTCATGGCAGCATCACATCACAAGTTATTTCTATGTAGAACACTGTGCTGATGTGAAACCCCTCAACACATTATTTTCTATTAACTTGATGATGCAGTTATCCATTTGCCCTATTAAATATAATACGATAATGGAACTTACTCGACTCTCATCTGACGAGCAAGAGTCAACTTGCGGCGCAGGACTGTGTGAGTCATGCCGCCGTGTTTTCTGCTCCCAAGTGTATTTGTAGTATTTTCCAACATCCCGACACTTGTTGAATAGTTAAATGGCTATTCCTCTTTACACACAGTCAGCAGCAGAGAGACAGAAGAGGACAGAGAGAGCGAGAGAGGCTGTAAATGGATTACATGGAAGCCACACTGAAGAGGCCGGCAGTACTTTCTGTGCTGGAAGGAGTGCTTCACAGGGTCGTATCTGTGTTGTGCTGTTTGAGCTGCTATGGATACCCAAACCTTCAGTCTACAAACTATACATAGTCTGAAGTTTTTGGATTCCATACTGATATTTTTACATATTATACTGCATTATGATTATGATAAAATAGTTTTCTGTTGCAGGTTTTTGAAGAAGGATGGTGTCCTGTATACAAATTACACTTCATCATCAAAGAGTCTCGGGGTTCTCGATGCGTCTCTTTCAAGTCTGAGGGGCATACTTCCTCCCTCAGATCTGAATATTTTCCCACCTCTCTCCAAGACTGACGGCACTTGTTTGCAAAATCACAACGACAGATGGGCGGACTGATGGGCAGGCTGTACTCTACTTTCCCCTCATTACAGGTTTTTACAGAGTAACACTTTATTGATGTAATGATTGGGACATTTAAATCACACAGTGACTCTGGACTATAATTACATGTTCAAAGGTCTGTTTAAAGCAAGATGGCTCACAGTCCAAGACAATTTACTTTCGCGGAGTTACAATTTACCTGTCAATTGCCACTACTGAAGTGGCTTTGCTATGATACAAAAACCAGCAGACAGTGACTGGCACATGAACTGGTTTTGTTGGAACGAACCGCACTACCAAGAACGCAATGTGAGAATCTGACACATGCGGTGAAAAAGGTGAGGAAGGAAGTTTTGTTCCCCAGTGAAAGAAAAGACTCTGAGGGAATGAATAATGAGCAGGGTGGCCTTAGAATAATGTTACACCGCTCAGTAGCGTACTTTTGTATTACACCTCTGTAAGTAGATATTAGGGCTGTCGCTGTCAAAAATAAATCAAGTTTGGATTGCCTTGGTAGCCGATTGGTTACAGCACATGACATGTACCCATGATGCCGTGGGTTTGATTCCGGCCTGGAGACCTTTGTTTTATGTCACAACCCTCTCTCCCCTGCCCACTTCCAGAGTGATTCTATTCTCTGTTGAATAAAGCCAAAATAATGCCAAAGTTTGATTGAAAGTTTGAACTAACACAGTTCAAATGAATTTGAACGCCTGCAACTGTACACTAATGTAGAATTGATTGCATTGGTTGCATTTTATAAAGTCAACGAAACACCTTGCCTTTTTCCCAACTTTTGTTTTATCCATTGTGTTGAGTCCAAAATACTTCCTCACATTACTTCTCAGAAACTTTGTTGTCGAGATAATCTGTTCAGCGCAGCTTGTTTACTCTGTTTTACGTTAGAAGAGCAAACAACAATTGCCACATTTTTCTGCAGGCAGCAGGACATAATACAATAGATAAGAGTGACAATGCACTTCATGAAAGCCCTTCCCTGGAGTACAAGACAGACCTGTGGTGTTTACATGTATATACTGCACATCTTGAGCATGGAGGCTCATGCGGATACATTTTCGAGAAACTAGAAATTGGAATTCGAACAGATCATTACAAACCGAAAATGTGATTTACGCCCACGTTCAAACTGGGGAAAAGGAAATTGTGCCGCGTGTAATGCGAGTGTGTAGCTATAAATGTGTATGTGGGGGTGTTCTACGTACGTGCCATACAGTACATCATTTTGGGTGTTTGTGTGAGTCAGCACTGTGATCATGGACATTGTGGGATGAATCCTGTGGTGGTGGTTGGAGAAAAGACTGGTAGTAACAATGGATTTCAGCAAAGCTCACAAATGAAAAACACATGTATAGTGCATTGCTACTTGTACTGTACTTGATTAAAAACAAACAATAATCCCAGCATGACTGGAGCGTTTTGCAAAGTTTCATTTTCAATTCCATTAATGTTCATTCTGACGCTCTTCTTCGAAGAGCTCATATAATCTAATTATACCGTGAATAACAGCTTCAAAGAGTTTGATTGCAGTTAGTATAAGTTGACACCACTAAATAAGAATAAAGTTACATAGGAACATTAATATGAAGATATTTACGGACACATTTGGGAAACCTCACAAAGCTGATTTCTTCCACTTTTACATTCTCTAAATTCAGTGTCTCAAACTATTCAAGTTAAATATCTGCTGGCACTCAATCCTTTGCTTCTGCAGCAAAGCCAAGAGAGCCACTTTGACAAAATAACTGAGGCAAACATCTGTATAATACAATACAGTATAATGTATGATATTTCATGGTTCAGCATGTCATGTATGTATAATCACTATGCTGTGGAAACACGTAGAATAAATGTGCATTCTCAGATGGATTGTAATCTTTGCCGAAGGAAACCATTAGAAAAACTCAGTGCAAAAACTCAGTGCAATGGAAAAAGTATACATCAGAGGTAAAGTTACAATCCCATGACTAGCAGGAAAACTCTTTACAACATGTGTGAGCTGGCCACCCGCTGGGTACATGGGGATCATGACAGTATATGACTACCAGCAGCAGATGGAAAGAAACCGCTGATGACCAGATGTGAAGCTTGGAGCCAGACACTTTTCTAAAAGTCTGACTCAGCCTCCTGCTGGAAGTAAGTTGGTTTAATTCTGGCACATTAACCGTTTTTCACGCCCGTCACTAGGACCGCCTTAATAAGCACCTATTAGTAATAATTGTGATGCTATATCCCATGTAATAAACTGATGTCAGGCAAAACAAGACCGACACATTTACACGCGTAAACATTTCTGATGGGGAATCTGCAACAGACAAGACATAAAGGGACAGTTCACCCCAAAATCAAAAAATACTGTTTTTTCCTCTTTACCTTGTAGATTATATAATCCACAGACCATAATCCATAAAAAATTGCTCACAACAAGGTTTGTGGATAATCTTGAGTAAACTGGGCTTAATTTATGAAAAGAGACATCACTGTTGAGTTAAACAAATATATTTTGTGGGCGCTTTAAGCACCACAAGCCGAGTGCCATGTAGTCCACATTGATATATGGAGAAAAACTAGGCAACTTGCATGAAAACAATCTAGATTGATGAATAGGTAAGAGGAAAAATATGCATTTATGTTTTTGAGTTGAACTGTCCTTTTAACACTCACAGCTAACATAATGCCATTCATGCGCTCATATATCCAGACACGCAAGGCATGTGGAGATGTGAACAACAAGCTGTGGTGTTTGGCAGAAGAAAACATCTTTGCTCTCTGGCAGCATTTCCCTCAAGAGACACAACAGGAGACCACTAACGACAACTGTAGCCCCTGTTTGCCGGGATGACACATCCAAAGCTATGCATAATGTTTCCATCCAAAACAAGTTATTACATAGAAATGCTGCTATTGTCATACTGTAGCTTCTGGCTTATTCTATTCTGGATCAAAGTGCTGCTCTCCCTTCTCTCAGGCGTGGTGCTGCCTCATATAGCATCAGTTGGCGCTTATGCGTCAGCCGGAGGCTGGACAAGTATGCCTTGCTAAGCCACACACACAAACACACACACACACACACACACACACACACATCACCCAAAAGGGGAGAAAGAATGAAAATACAGTGATTAACCATTTGATGGGAATGCATGTGGCCCAGAGCAAACAGTTGAACGTGAGGAGTCCGGGGGCCACAGAACTGCAGCGAGCTGGTTGACAATCTGACTGGCAGCCGGCGAGCAGACTGGCTGGTGGGACTGACTGGCATACAGGACTGTGTGAAGAGCCTCGAGGCGATGGGGGATGAAAGCCCTTTTTTAAAAGGTCGTGAGTGCAGATCAACTGTGTGTTTTAACAGTGAAACACATTTGGACAAACCGGTGTTGACGCAGCGTGAATAGTCTGACACAACTGATCCCCAGCTCCTGTTATGTCACTGCATTACTAATAGATTTAGAATTATTCTAGGAATATTGAAGCAATTCCATACAGCAAATGATAACGGTACCCTAAAGTGTTATAGTGTAAACTCACTAATGACTCTGAGTCCCTGCAGGACTATTACAGTGATATTACAGTGATATTTCTTGAGAGGATTCTCCGACTGTCGAGAAATAGACTAAAATATAACCCATAGTAAGCACGACTTTGTGCTGTGGAGATGCCGACAGGTGGGACAAACAGTCCTACCAGATGAAGCCAGTGAGTCACTGTAAAATGTGCGGAGGAGACAGATGATACAGTGCACGGCTCCGAGTGACTGACTGAGCGCGGAGGCCACAGTGTATCATGCTACATCAAAGCCGGTTATCTACTGGTTGCATGGTGGCTGAGGAGTAGTCTATACTTGAATGGCTGGCAGCTTTGTGAAGGGAAAGCGCTGCACGCTCGCCAGGAACAACTGCGTCCAATTTCTTTAGGGCACCCGGACTGCTTGGGAGACCACGCGAGCAAGAAGCTCAATTTTGGAGAATTTTAATTGCAGGGATCAGGTTGTGAAATTAATCACATGCTGCACTGGAAGCCCTGTGCAAATACAGAACTGGTCTGTGTGTCGCCTGCAGGGCAGTGTCGGCTACAACAAATACATGGTTGGATCTTTTAAATGTTCAAGTCAAAACATGGCATTAGCTCTTCTCCTTCTGAATGGACACAGGCTATCTTCATCGCAGTGCATTCATTATGCCGGTCTGTATGTTTGCTTTGGCTCCACAATCACATCTATCTTGACCTGTGTGTCTCATGCTGCCACTGGCAATAAAGCTGTTTGTGTTTCCACAAACAACAGATGACTCTGATCTTTTGTACACTCATCAAAAGCAACTCTGCAAATTAGGTTATGTTTCAATTTGGCCTCTCAGACAGCACTGCTGAGCCGTGCAGCTCTACTGTATTTGACTTAAAACACCAAATAGACCGTGACAGGCACGGGCTTCAACCCCAGTCAGTGACTCTGCTATTCATGCACCCCCTCAGCTACTATCTTTTGGAAGGATTTGCCCCGTTGTGCTATCGTTTTGCCCTGGAGTGAACTACACGCTGAGTTCAGATTTCACACTCAGCTTCGGCATAAACTGGAGTCTGTCTTCATTCAAACGGCGCAATGTGGTTCCTGTCCTCGGCGAGCATTCAGCTGAGGGTGCTCGCTCGCATCTCTCTCGCTAGAGACATCCTGTTGTTTCCCGGACGAGAAAGCCTCCGCTCAAGTGACAACAGTCAAACATTTCATTCATTTTGAGGCCCGGCCGTGTGCTTTTCTCCCCCCCACAAAAAAAAGCGCAAACTGGAGATGTTTTGACCTGCCTGCCAACCTCTTTCGGGCTTCATCCCCGCCGAGACAGTCTCTTTTTATTATTATAGCGTGGATGTGATATGACTACATCGGTGGCGCATCTGTCTTACCGGCTGCTGTATGTGACGAGACGTCCCCTTCCCGGGAGGAGGAAGATGCTGCCGTGGCTGCTGCTGCTGCTGCTGCTGGACCCCGTGCTGGAAATAGTCGCTGCCAGCGGCTTTGTTTCCCGCGACCTGGTCTCTCTTCTCCCGCACGTTGGAGCCTCCGTTTTCCCGGTCTTCGCCAGAGTCGAGGCTGCTGAAGTTCCACACAATCAGCGTCTGGACCAGCAGCACAGTGAGGGCTACTATCAGGGCGGACCGTGACCGGCGGGCCAACCTGCGAGCGCACAAGCCGCCAACCATCTTCGCACGGAGCTGCACGGAGCTGAACGACCGTCTGTGGCTCTGCGCAGCGCGACGGGAGGAAGGAGTGGAAGTATAGGGAGGACGAGGAGGAGGAGGAGGAGGAGGAGGAGGGAGGCTGAGCTAACGGTGGCGGAGACGAGGAGGAGCATCGGGAAGGAGAGGCACAGGGCCACCGTGTGGTGAAACTCGGGGAGAAAATGTGTGTGATTCGCCAGGCTACTGTCTACTACGCTGTCTAGGCTCTCCTCTTGGAGAGGAATCAGACCGCATATTTCCATCTTTCCAAGAGGAGGACTCTGATTATGAACACATATTTGCAAATGTCCTAATTTGCATGGCTTGATATGATTATTACAAGGCAGAGAACAGCAGTAGTATTGGGCCTCCAGGGCTCCACGCGCACAGGGAGGTAGCCAGGCATTCTGGATCCCATGATGTAATATAGCTTCAAGCACCTCTTGACTAATTCAAACATCCCCATAGTATTTTTTTTAGGGCTTCTCTAACGTAGGAAAGATTATTTCCATTTTACACCCCACTGGTTGCATCCCAACTGAAATCTAATAGAAGAATTAGCGTTTTCTTCCCTGCCTACCAGCTGTAAGTGACAGCTGTGTGGTGGAGCTGGTATTCAGAGATGTGCCCCTTGCTTGGGTGTGCCTGCATTTGTTCTCACCTCCTTTGCAGCTAACTGTAAGGCGGAGTGGTTCACTCCCAATGCTCAGAGCTACTATTAAAGATGCCACTACTACAGTCCCCTTTCCTTATTTGTCCTTTTACCAATATCCACCAAGCCTTCAGGAAGAGCGCTGGGCTTTGAACCATTTTACACAGTGGACAAACCATGGCATTACAACCTATGGGTCCATCACATGGTGCCGTTGGGCCCCAAAAAGACTTCCCCATTGGTTTACATTGGGAAACGATGTCTATAAATCAGCGGATTATATTGCTGTATCCAGTTCTCTTTATACATCCTTGATATCCACACGTCATATTGTTCACATCTGTTTCCCCGTTCAGACAGAGCCACTAGGCTACTTAGTTGGATTTTTGGCACAATAATGCCATAACATCTCCTAAATCTCTTTTTCCCCAACATAAAAATAAATAAATCTACAACAGTGAAGACATGGCTCTTTCACAACTGAGACTGGGTTTATTGCACCTTAGTGCTTCAACGGACCACATGTTCAATCATTTCTCTGCTACTCAAACTGGTGGTCTCCTTGAATTTTTTACTGAATAGCTGACCTCAAATAAGTTCTGTAGCATTGAGAAGAATCCACGTGAGGAGCCAAAGCATCTTCAAATTTAATACTTACTTATTATCGAAAACCAAAGACAAACATCCTGCGTCTAATTATGCGTATTAATCTGTTCATCTTGACCGCACATGGCAATTACTAAGAAAAACTACATCTGAATGTCGTTTCAGATGTAGTCTTTTTCAACACTCTAAGTCGAATCAAACTTTTAGCACAACACCATGAGTAACAGAGGGAGGAAGCTTCTCTGGTAGATGTAACGCTTCAGCACGAAGATCATTTTTATTTTTTTCTTGACAATCTTTTGCTATGTTATAAAACGTATAATAAATACTCTTAAGAATATTTGGTTAAAATAGCAGGACCGAGGCACTTAATATGAAGTGCTAAAATAAACTCACAGCTAAATCTAAACTTGTGACTCAAGTTCTGACGGCAACTACACCTGAGTGTTGTAAAAAAAGGACTCAAGTGATGTCAAAATAGCTCTCCCTCAAGCACTGAATCAGCCAATCGCAGGCCTCCAAAGGTTATGTGTCAGGGCTGCATCACACCATCATGGCTTAGTGCCCACTCATCACGCATTATATTCAGCGTTACATATCCCTCAATATATTGAATATAATGATTTAAACTGTATGATGAGACATTTGCCCGTGATAATGGTTATATTATACTTGCTGTTTGAAGGCAGCTGTGAGGCCCTCTTGAAACTTGCATGTGTGTGTGTGTGTGTGTGTGTGTGTGTGTGTGTGTGTGTGTGTGTGTGTGTGTGTGTGTGTGCGTGGTCAATCTGTTAATTGAGAAGAATTACATTAACATATTATACTGTATTTTAGTGTATTCACACAATTTAACATGCCTGGAATGATGATCTTCTTCACGTTTGTTGAATACTGCCAGTAGCAAAAATACGTAAAACGTAAAGATGAAGATGCGCTTCAGAGCTCAAGACCGCCAAGTGTGTGACAGACCATCTAACTTTTAATCAACTTGCTCTCATGGATATATAATGGAAAGTCCATGGGAGAATTTGAACTGGATTATGATACATTTGGTACTCTCTTATATAATTTACAGTATATGATGAAACGTTATTAAAATTATTTTGATAAGAAACTTAATTTTTATATGGCTCACGGCAGCCTGACTTAGAACAAGTACTGGTGGTGAGACTCAGAATAGGAGTTCTAAGCTACTGTTTCTGCTCTTCAGGACCGGGAGCTGACAGTCTGAGGATCCTGTACAATTGCTCCAATTTTCATCGAAGTCTACTTTATATTTTGTCCTGAATTTCCATTTGATTGCCACACACATAAACAAGATGGGTTTCTGGCCACCATTGCCCATTCAGATATTCCATAATTATCTCTTAAAACCCCTGACATTTTTTTTCTTATTAACCAGCGTTTTATTATGAGTGATGGTTCTCCATATTAACACAAAATAATCTGATGGGTTGTGGTTTGAAGTTGGAGGGGCTCCATGGGAAAAAGGTGACCGACAGTTGTGGTATTGTTTATTTTTTTTGCAAAGACACTGTCAATCAAATTTCATCAACCCACACCCAGAGAGTCCTGAAGAAGCATTTGGGTTTTTGATTACAAAACTTAATAAATATTAATGAAGATGTGTTCTCTACAAGCTTTTACAAATGGTTGCTTCCCTAGTCATTAATTAGTCGGAACAGGATATATTTACCAGCAACTACAGCTGTTGTACGTGTCCAAAGGTATTGCTTTGCCCCTCACTTATGGCTGCATTACTAGTAAAGGGGTCTGCAACTATTTTGATATGATGCGTCATTTCTGAAGATTCTTGTCAATCAGTGCGCCATGTCAACATTATGGTAAACAATAAGTTTAATTATGACACCACATCAGAATTTAAATCTCCAACAGATCTGTCATTTTACTCCATCCATATAGGCAACGTGCATATAACGTTTAAAAAAATCAATAATTCTGCTGTATGCAGAACATAATATTATATGAGACCACTATATACATGAAGGCTGGCATCCTTATGAAAACATCAATGTCTGAGCTGAATTCCTTAACCCTACCAACACACCAATCTTGTTCATATTCTGCAAAGGGGGAATCAATCTATCAAACTATCATAAATAACAAGCCACGCAACTGCCAATGGCTGTGAAAGAGGTAATTTGGCATGCGGATGAGAGGGCACTTCAAATTTTCCCAAAAAACTCTCTTTCACACTTATTGCTGGTTTACTTTTAAGTTACCGCATGCCACATTGCCTGGGGTTCCCCACCCCCTGCACTAGAGGATACAGAGCAACATTAGCATTCATTAGCATTCATTTGGATTTGTCCTGGTGAATTAAGTCAAATATCCACACTCCATTTAACTCTGCTCTGGTCTCCACCAACTTCTTTTCTGGCTCTTAAGCTGCTAAATGTTTCACTAAGTTCACTAGCTAGTCGCCCATTGCTGTTTGGTTCTGGGCAGTTAGTCAGAAAACGTAAACAATGAGCTGAAAGACTCTGAAATGCTCGGTGGAGCTGAAGGGAGCTCCAGAGTCGGGGGTAGTTCTCAGTGGGTTCACCAAACTCCCCCCATGAAGAAGCCATTGTCCTCCTCACTACCCTGAGGGACGACACTATGATGGCTTGTAAAGGCTTTGAGCAGGCTGAACTGTTCCACCGGTAACATTGTCTGTTTGATGTTGAGGTGACAGTTTCATCTGCCCTTTATTCAAACAGGAACTGAAGCTGCTGCACTGCGAGGGGAGCGTTTTCCAGTTACCAAGATCTGACACACAAGGGATGGTTACATCAGACTCTGTATGTTGGTATTTGAAAGAAGCCTACGCCGAGGCATTTATCATGTTTACTCTGTTGTGTTGAATAAGTGATTGAGCTTTAGGCTATTAACGTCTGCAGATGGGATAAATGACTATTAGCAAACAAAAAAGCCAAATTTAAAGAGATTTTAATTGACTGCAGGAGAAAAACTTTGAATTATTGTGTTTGTTTGACTGACTTAGCTCCCTGTGAATTGCAAACCAAAGCTCAGAAAGCTTTGGGACAGACGACAGGTATAGTATTTAACACTGAAGAAAGACAATACACTCAACACTTCATTTAATAATGCTGGAGATACACAGTGACACCCTCATAAAAGCTGTTCATGGTCTTTGTTTGTTTCTGAGCAACCAGCCATTGAGGTGAATAAATACGATTGTATTCCTGATCAGACAGCAGATACAGCTTTCTGACACTTTGATAGCTGGTTATATGTTGAACGACGGCTAAAATAAGGTAATTAAGGGGCGAAAACAAGAAAATTGCTGGATGCGACACCAGATAAAGCTTAACATATATCAAGCCTTGAGTTGGGAAGTGAATTATATAACTGTAGTGGCTGCTGAAACACAGAAAAACAAGTTATCATTTTGAGCACCGCACTGTTGTTTTCATCTCCAGGAATGTCTCGACTGACACGCAGACAAAGCACAATATGCAAAGTCCAAAACAACCGCTCTGTCAGAGACAAAGGCAGATATTTCTTTCAGAGTGCGCTGACCTTGTGGTTCTCAAATCGACAAGGCAATTAGACATTCCTGCCATTTCCAGAATTACATCTGGGCTTTTCACAATAGCAGTTCATTTTAAGCTTAACTGTGTGTTGAGCTTATCCCTGTACTCTTCTGCCTGATCAAAGGGTTTTGATCAAGAGGCAATTGAGCATGTCCCTCCAAACTTTGGGCAAAATGAAGGGGAGCAATTTGTTCATGTCAACTTTTTTTGCGGGCCATCGCATCATAGGAATATAATCTTGTTGGATTGCAGCACTTCTAAAGAAGAGTTGCAAAAGGAATCTGTCATTCCCGTCTAAGGGTTTAATCTGTATTCTCATCACCCATCACTCTTAAAGTGTTTTAGCAATTCAATTGCAGCACACATTATTAACTAGGTGGTATTTCTGCAGGCAAACAGAGCCAACGCTGCAGAGATAAGGCTGCAGACCACAGACAGATGTTGCGTTGAGTTATCTCTCTATATGCTCACAGACACTCCAAAGATATTTGAGCATCTGATAAATGTTAATTCTTACTTCATCAGGGAGAGTGAGTGACAAGAGCAGAGAGAGAGAGAAGGAACCTGCCAACGAAATAAATGTAAAGTTTGCTAATTAAGGTAGCGATGAGAGAGAGTAAGTGAGGAATGAGGCAGGAGATGCATGTGCAGCCATAAATGAGAGCAAAATGAAAGAGGAGCAAAATGAAGAACAGTTAAAAGACAAAACTAGATGTAATTGGAAAGAAGGGTTGAAGTCAGAAACGAGACAGTGAATAGAAAACTTAATCAAAGCACGGCAAGCACGCCTATAGGTCTACTCAATTAGTAAAGAGCAAAAAAGAGATAGATGAGGGCAGAGTCAGAGAAAGATAGAGAGCAGAAAAACAAAACCATTTATGAATTCAATGTAAAGAGATTAAAAACAGAGAAAAATAAAATAAAATGAGACGGAGAGCCAGCTCATGCTCCTCTGGCAGCAAAGGCATGTCTTCGCCTCTCATTAGCTGTAGCTCTGTTGCTTGGGGGACCGAGTGGGCCGACTGTCGCCACAACAATAGTCACCACTCCCTGCGGCAACAAATGCTGATTTTAATTAGAGCCGACCTCTTTGTCACTCAGACAGACGGACACACGCACAAAGACCGACCAGAGTAGCTCCCTGGATGATTCCAGCAAGCATGCAGCCAGTCCTCACTAACACTAACACTGCGGTCGAGACAGAGAGGTAGATGGCGAGACAGCTGAGCAGCCAGCTGGTGGAGCGAGTCTGGGACAGGAGAGAGAGGAACTCGGGTGGGCTCTGCACAACATGAATGCAGCCTTAGGCGTCCCGCTGTAGGACACTCTCATGCATTCAGTGTTTTACGTAATCAGGCGGCGTGCTGACTGGAGTGCAGTAGAACACAGCGAATCACAGCAGCAGACAGGTGTCCTTGACAGCGATGCCCCAGGGGAGCAGAGGGAGCCTTTTTTCCTCCGACTGTGATACGACTAGAGACGAAAGCTGCAGATGTGATTCGTACGTGGCTGATGCTATTGAATGTACAGGAAGGGAACAAGATTTGTTGACTTTGTTATTTTTCCAAATATAGCTGCAAAAAGTTAATGTGCTTTTAAAAATTTAATTTATTATTATTATATGATATGGCAACAACACACTTCAGTGGGACCGTGTAGTCTGGTCACAGCACGCTAACACTCTGGCCATCCTGCTACATTAATATATATATATCTTTGGCGAAACCCCTCCCCCAAACAACAATTATCCATTTACAGCAACTATAGTGGCAACCTCCGGTTCTGAAGAGTGAAGCCAGTGCGGTAGTGCCTTAAACTCGGTGTCTTTCAAATAGCCAACAGGGGGCGACTCCTCCAGTGGCAAAAATAAGTCTAATTGTATGAAGTCTATAAGAAAATGACTCCTCTTCTCACTTGATTTATTCTCTCAGTAAACATTGTAAACATGAGTGTATGGTCTCAATCACTAGTTTCAAGTCAAGTTCATTTAGTAAAGTATGGTCCATGTATAGTCAAATAGACCATAAAGCGGGTATGCAAAAGGTGGGGCTACAAGATGATTGTGACCACTACCAGAGCCATATACGGCGTCCTTACGTCACTTCTCCACAGTTCAAAGATGGTCACTTACGTTCACTGGTTGCAAAACAGTAGTCCACAACCCAATGGGTGATGTCACGTAGACTATGTCCACTTATTATACATAGTCTATGGTTTCTCCACTTGTCAAAAATATTTGGGGTACTACCAAATGAGAAATTTGAAGCCATCCTCTTTACTTCTTTGAGAAATCAAAGACCCGCAGTCTTTGTCATGTGTGTAAATCGTAAAGCCTGACAGGCATAGCAACATGTCACTGAGGGGGCAGTGCTGAAACAAGTAAAACAAGGTTTAGCACTTATCACTGTTCTTTGGCCCTAATCATACCACCACAGTCAGGGGTCACAAAGGTCACAGCAAAGTTATTTAAAGGTTAGGTTGTTGAATAAAAATATTCCCCCAGTTTGTGAGACATACTTGATGTGACAGTGGCACACTGGCGACAGCTTGCTGTTGTGATTGGCTCATTTGGTAGCTGAGCCTAGTGATCTGAAGGCAGTTATCCCATATGGTGAGAGGCTGCATGTCAGTTTTCCAGTGGCACGTGTGCACATGTGCACGTGTGCGTGAATGTGAGTGTGTTTCCTGAGGAAATGGATGTATTCCAGGATAGCAAGCTTTTCTCACATCAGACAGCTTATCCTGGAGGAACACAGCACTTCTTATCAGGTACAAAGCTGAAATCACCACCAGGGAAAACAGACCATCCAGTAGAATGTGAAGCAGCAGCTTCAAAAGGGCAAACGGATAAAGAAAACTGAAGCCAGCAGACAGAATATTTCTACAAGACATGCATTAACACCATATGTTTTGTAAAGTGGAAGACCATCAAACGATGTAGAAACGTTTTTGCACATCAGAGTGGTGATTTAATGTGTCGTTTGGAATGAGGCTGGTATCAATATTTCTATTAGGCTGTTATGGGGTTTTATGTGTCTTCATGTGTAAAAGTAATCTAATTTCAAATGCAACCATTTTGGTCCCAATGTCTTCCTAAAAGACAACTGTCAAGTTAGTAAAAGGTCAGCACTTGATTGTTACTGATCCAAAACCTGTTTCTTAGCAACAAAATCAGCACATGTTGTGTGCGCTAATAAACATTCACACCTCTTGACAGAATGTTCTTGTCGGATAACAAGATTTATATTTGGGATGCTATACATAGTTAAAGAACAGCACAGGCTAATTTGAGTGTTTTCATATTGATGCAATCAACCCACCAGAGTATTTACTGAGAGGATGTGCATTTTCCTATTTTTCACTGGTTCACTTTTTGACTTTGTTTCCCACTCTGAGAGAGTTTCTGGTGGCAGTGAAGAGGCAAAACAAAACTGCATGCAAACTGAGAGAACACATATGCACAGAAATAATCCACAGAAATTATAATGGCTTTATTAAATAGTAACATACTACAGGTGTTATTTAAGATGACACATTTCTCAAAGCAGCATCTTGACTTTTGAGAGAGGGAGTAAGGAAGAATTGGGACGACGGCCTCCAGGAGAAAAGGGCGTCTCTAGTTCCTGTACTGTTCACATAATTTAATTTGTGGTGTAGGAACATAATCATATGTGATCTGTGCTCATTTAAAAAATGTAATGAGGCTTGACTGCAAATACATCAGTGGGTTTAATCATGTCATTCGTTAAGGGTGATAGGAAGCAAGTAAAGCTACACTGGTATTATCCTTTGGAAATGCTCACTAGATAGGACATCTAGATTAATTCTAGAACAATATATCTTTACCTATTATAGATGGGTTTAGATAGAAAGCTGATGAAATCAAAGCATACCGTTGTCGATAGAGATATCTAAATATAGAACACAACTTGACGATCTGAACAGACCTGGAATACCAACTGTAACGATAATCACTATGATTTTCAGAGTGATTGAAGCTATCCATAGATGTATTTTGTTTTGATAATTGATTTGTTCTTTCTCCTTGATTTGAGAAACTCGCCCATATTATCCAATTTCCTGCCTTAGTGGAACAGCGAGCATATAACAGGGATGCTCATGTTTTTTGTGTGTTGACAGTGGAAACTCGGACAGTTTCAATGAAATTAAGTGCCATGGTGATCTCCCAACGTGAACCATCAAAAACACTATTTGCTGTTTTAATGGTGTGTTTGCGATAGCTGAGGAGAAAATAAGACGAAGAGTCTATAGCCACACTAGCTGCCCTGTGTGTCAGGGCCGGGTGTGGTGAGCAGAGACTCAGGCGCAGAGGAAAAAGACAGGAGGCACTTTCGAGGGAAAAATCCAAAACGTACTTTTCTTAAGTCAAACTTCAAAAACAAAACAAAACTAGGAACTGGTCGAGAGCTCGAAAAAGGTGGCATATAACATGGGACACACGATGAACACTCACGTAAACAAAGACAGTCGGGAAGGGGACAAGGGAAAGTGGGGGAGTGTATATATATATATATATATGAGAGGGGAAACACAGGTGTATGGAATCAACAATCAGGGGACACACATGGGCGTGGCTGAGGGCAGGTGAAGGGAGTGAGACAATCAGGAGACACACACACAATTAACCGGGTGTTACACTGTGAGGCTGTACATAGCACAGGGGGTACATCCCAAGTCTCTAAATTGTTGTTTCCTTGCTCCTCGATCCTCGATTGAAGCGGAAGTGGTTCTGCGCCGCCATCTTGACAGCCATGCCAAAGCTCTTATTCAGCTCGGAAGAGTCATGATCGAGGAGCCCCGAGAGCAGGCTTCCAGGAAGCGTTTTAACGCTGGACACGCCCCCTCACTGTTCATCTGTTATGTGATTGGACGCTGCAGCTGAGCAGACTGATCGCTGAAGTTTCATACCAGAGTGAAGACTATCACAGATTAAACTCAAGCTATATATTAAATCTGTTTTCTTATTCACCATCTGGTTAAAATATGTTCATTGTAGGTCTGAACAACAAAAGGACCACAAACAACTGTCTTCAAAGATTTGATCTGTTGTTTCCCTCAATAACTTTTATTATGTATGTAATTAAAATCAGAGAGGAAACACTTTTTTTTGTTCTCGTGAGGAAGACGTTCAAATCAATGAATAAAAAGTGTAAAATAAATACACAATATTTTTTATGTAGTCACGTGATATGTTGCAGCAAAGTGCTGTCCCATTCATATTCACACCAGTTCAAGCCCTCACAGCCTCTCACACTCAGCCATTTAGCAGCTGACCTCAGTAAATCCCTGAGGGTTCAGGGCTTGAGGGTTTAGGGTGGAGATTGGGATTGACCCTTAGAGACTTGGGATGTACCCTATGCTTTCATGCTGATGTTTAGCAGGTGTAATGTTGTACCATATCAGGCTGGTCTCGCATGTGCAGCTATACCTACAAACAAGTCTCATAATTTATAGATATCCCACAAAATTAGTTTTACTTTTCTCAAACCTATCAAACTAGTGTTGTTACCTAAACCAAACTGTGGTTTCCTGTAAAAACTGAAGTTTATTTTGAAAAGACAGCATGTAACGAGCGGAAATTGAAACGTATTGCTGGCATTTCTTGGAGATCATGAACAATTAAGAATAACTTTTCGTAGGAGATCATATAGCATGATAGCATGTTACTTGTTACTTGTTGCTTTTTAGCACATCTAACTTTGATGGGAATGTCATTAGTTTTTGCATTTGGATAAATTAAAATATTGATCTGTTTGATGGCGATGGATGAGGAGTCAGAGGATCATCGCGGTGATTACAATTCATTCTATGGTGAACATGATTGTCTGTACAAGATTTCATTGCAATGCATATTTCACTTAAAACCACAAATGTGAACCTTGTGGTTGGGCAAAAGTAATTCAATGGAGCTATTTCTGTCTGGACCAAAGTGGTTGACCGACCAGCATTGCCATCCCTGGTACCATGACACTAGCTTGGTTGGAAACATTTTGAATGTGTTGGGAACCCTATGGAAATCTGGTAATAATGAGAGAGACAACATATATCAGCTTTAGTCTGTCAGCACTCTGGTTGTCTATTTGGGTTGTCATTGGTCGTGTTCCCTGGTTGTCACCATGATGGAATAACACCACAAAAAAAAGGGCACCTTAAAATCTAACCTTCCCCTCTCAGGGCAAGACAGTATGGATGTCGTGCCATGTAACCTGTCAGCAGTATTAACCTCTGGGGAATAGTACAGTTCTCTCTAGCTTTACATCTATTAATATTGATATTCTATGACCTTACAGCTATTCTTTTTGTCCCAAGTCATTCAGTGGACTTCCTCTCCTGAGGACGCACCATTTTACAGAGCAAATTTACCCTTGTGCACCTTCATTAAAGCACTGAATAATTTACCCTTCCCAGATCAGCCCCTCCTGTTTTTCTGCTGACAGGATACATTGTAAAGCACAGTTAAATAGGTTTGAACGGGTCTGACAGACAGACAATGACTTCTCTTACATTGCCGTTTGCTCCTCTCCTCTGAGCATGAGTTATTCATATGACATAGAAGCCAGTGGACTATATCAAATGGACTGTGTGACCGCTATGTAAATAGGAAGATATTGTATTTCATACGACCCGGCCCCTTCAGAGCCCGGCTGAGCACAGTATTTCTAAAAAAAATGAAATCATCACCGCATACGGTGTGGATACTTTGAACTTAAATATGGTTTTTGGAATTATTCTCTCACAGTCTCATGCCTCTGAAAGTCATCTATATCGCTAAGGCAGTGATATACATACACTACATTACACTGCATCAAGGTACCATTGAGTAAAAATGTAATTTTAACCCTTTGTTTTTCTTCACAAATTTAAAGCAAAAAAAACAAGCCAGGAGGCGGTTAGCTTAGCATAAGACTTAAAAGGGCGAGCCTGGCTCTATTGTAGGACGACATAAATCTAAAACAATCATCAACGGATGCTTCTGGTTAGCGTTAACATGGTGAGAGGGTACAAACAGTTCAAATAGATACTCAGTAGTTCCACTTTATTCAGTACATCAAAGTCCTTTTTTCCTTTTCTGATTTTCAAAGGTTCAACTTTTCTTCCCCAAACGACACCACACAACCCTGAATTAAACCCTGATTTTCTTCGTATTCACTCAGCTCCCAGCTGATTCTTTTCATCTGTCTTTGAGGTGAAGAGTTTGTCTAACCATCGCCTGGTCTGCAGCAGGAGCTCTTCCACCCGCTCTGTCTTCTTTCTCCCCCATCTCTCTCCATCTCCGGGGGCTCCACTTTCAGCCCCAGGGCCCTTTCCTCCTGGGGGCTGACGTAACAGAAGTAGCGTGTCTGCATCTTCGATCTCAGTGAACATTTCTCTCCTTCGCTGCTCCTCAGTCCTCTGTGACCAAGCAACCTTGTTAGATTGGTAAAAATAGAAACACCAGCGATGATTTGAGAGAAGCAAGAGACTGTTTATAAAAAAAAAAGGCAGAGAGATGGAGAGAGGGAAAGGAGGCAGGTAATGAGGGAGTTAGAGCCTGGGAAATATATGTGCCAGCTACAGAAACTCTCAGAGCGGCCCATCTTTCAGCTGCGTAGGTGAGAGAGATTATATGCCCCTGCTGGTTTGGCTGATTAGCAATGACCTCTGTTACAGAGGCTGTGACATCGCAAATGGCAGTGGTTACCTCCCTTAGATCACAGTATTCAAATTGTGAAGCTTTCTTTGAATATTAAAGGCAGGCTTTTTCTCTATGCTACTTCTTGTACCTTTTCGGTCGGGAAACGATGCATCAAGATCTGTTATTATGGAGTCGTCCCAGGATGATTGTTGCATTTATGGGTGATTTTATGAAATCAATCTAAAAAAAAAGAAAATACACAACAGATGGCCTGAAAGACAAATAGTCCCTCTTGATATTTACATTAAGTACAACCTTGAAGATGACATGCTTTTGAACATATAGAGTAATATTCCACACATTTTTTAAGTTTCTTCTTCCTTCTGAAGTTTGCTCCAAACTTCAAAAGGTCAAACTGTAATGCCATGGATGATATCTTTGGCAGAGGCAGTTGTGACACTGCTGTGAAAGCCCTGCTAAATGCAGCATTAAAACCAATATAGTTTCCACCCAACTTGTCCCCAATCAATAAGATGCAATAACAAGTGTTTGCTCTCAAATGAATTGGGAATTCATATTGTTTTGTTCCTCCTCCTCCCCCTCACAAGTCTCCGATGCTGTTGTGCTCCCGCTGTTGATGCTGGTGGTTAACTTTTCCGCCTGATAATGGAACAGAGCGGACTGCTTATTGATTTGTTTGTCTAGATACAAGTCAGTGCGCACTCTCGGCTGAACAACGCTGCAACATTTCTGTGCATTGTGTGGCGGCCTGCAGTGTCTATGCTTCAAATTAGGGAGTGACAAGTGGGGGTAGAAAATAGGGCACATGTCAGCTAATGACAAACATTGTACAGTTTCAGCCAATTTGTTTTCTTTGTGCACTTGATGAGGTCAGTGATGAATCTAATCTGTGATGTGCCCCTTGCACTGACAATGAGCAATAAGTCTTTGGCAGAGAGCACTGTATGCATAAGGTTGGTCTCCCTCTGTGAGCATTGTGATGAATGAGAGCTATTAAAGTTGATGCATGTTATTTCTGCTCCACGTGGACCTCTAATATTGGACTGACCCCACAAATGTATGTCCCCCCCACCCCCTACCCCATTTTCCCTCGCTTGCTCTGGGTTCCAGAAGAAGTTAACTTCATCTGATATCCAGGTGCCTCTGTTCCAGCAACGGGGCAAAGATCTGTTATGTGATAATTGTAGTTGCCTTTTAGCCACAGGAGTGCGGGTGCATGTGCATGAGGATGGCATATGGAAGTGTGTGTGTATGTGTGTGTGTGAGGGTTGGGGTTGTGGGCAGCTTTCATCTCAGCAGTGCTTTAAGTCCAATACAGCAAATGGCGCGGACTGACCAGCTGCTTGACGTGCTGTTCAACCGCCAGAAATCCCAGACTCCCTCCAGATCCACCACTGGCTTGCTGCCCGCCCATCTCTCTCTCTCTCTCTCTCTCTCTCTCTCTCTCTCTCTCTCTCTCTCTCTCTCTCTCTCTCTCTCTCTCTCTCTCTCTCTCCTCTCTCTCTCTCTCTCTCTCTCTCTCTCTCTCTCTCTCTCTCTCTCTCTCTCTCTCTCTCTCTCTCTCTCTCTCTCTCTCTCTCTCTCTCTCTCTCTCTCTCTCTCTCTACTATCTCTCTCTCTACTGTCATGCTGCTATCTTGTTCCCCATCCTGTCACTCAATTAAGCTTGGCTTGTCTTCCATTTGATCCCAGTCTTTTTTTATTTTAAACATAAGAATTTGACTCACCTCCTGTCACTGCTACTTGTCTCTGAGCCTGCACATTAGATGGTTGTCTACATTTCAGGCAGTTGTCTCCCCCAAGCCTTCTTTATCTAATTCTACGCTACGGGCGCAATCATAATTGTCTTGACAGTCACGTGGCGAGAGAGGCCGACAAGTCAGTGTGGGTGGAGGCATCCTCACACTCTCACAGATTCAGCACTGTCAAGGTCCTCCTGTCCTTAGCCCATTGCCTCTGGACATGGCTGGTCCTGTTGTCTGAACAGATTAGCACAGCACAGCACAGCAAAACCACGTTCAAACAGTAAAAGCATACACTCATGTGCTTGCATATGCATGTTGCTGATACGCTAACACCGTAGGAGCACACAGACAGGGACTGTCTGCGGGTCGCCGGTCCCGGCAACTTGGCAATGGAGGACATAAGAATAAAGGATATGATGACATTTCATTTTGGGTTGGAATATGGTTATTTGATGAGTCAGTCCAGCTGAGCTTCTCTCGCCTTGGCAAATGAGTCCCTCATTAATCTGACAGACAGAAGTCTGGTCAGACAGAGCTCCACAGCTTTTTGTAGTAGAAATTGAGCACATCATTTTATTAACTTTTGAATCTGAAACTGAGGAACAATTTGCACTTGCAAGCCTTTATGAACAAACAAACAACAGCTGTGTTTATGGAAGTGTTGGAGTCTGCTTGGCTTGTAAATTCTTCTAGTTTAGACATAGCCATTAAAATGTTGTGCATCACATACTGCCAAAGGGAAATCATGTTAACATCAGACACATCTATAATAGGAGCTGTAGTAGAAGAAGCTCAGCTCACCATTGAAACAACTGCCAAACGGTAATCACACAAGGGACAAAAAAGATGCAGCATTCAAGATTAAAAGCATTATTATGTTGCATGCTGTCACATGCAACATAATATATATTAAGTACAATCAATTCATGCAGCCTATAAAGCAGTGCAAAAAAAATTAAACATGGAAAAGTCTTGATGCACTTGACAGCACTGCAAACATTAGACTCTTCTGAAGATCACAAATCAAGAAACATGAAATTAAAATATTGCCGTCTCGACGTCTGTCATGCCATCTCCAAGTCATTTTATAACTCCTTGGTGTCGGTTTAACCCTGCGTGGGTGTGTAAAGTGTGGCGCAAGCCGATGTGAACTTTTGGTTCTGACTGACAATGTCATAATTGTTATTTAATTGGTGCAATAACTGAATAATAAAAATAATGTAACACTTCAAACAGATTAGGAGGCAATTAACCTGTTAGTCTGTCACACCAAGTCATGCTTTCAGGAGGTAACCACCGGACATTGCGATGAGTCTGGTCGATTGCTATTAACACAACTAACACAACAGAAAAGACTCAGTTCATACTAGCTAGACTCCCCACCCTCTCTTTTCTATAACGCGGGGCAAACACAGTGAATATGAATATAAGCTGTTGATAACTCAGCAGGTGTCTAAAATACATGAACCAAATGTAGAGGTTTCAATCGTGATGCTGTTGCCATAAATATGTCTATAATAGTTGACATTTCAGTTTTACACACAAAGTGAGTAGAATTCTAATTTCAGTTCACCTTTAATTCACCGGAGAGGATGTGTGATCAGTATTAAACACAGTTGAAAGTGACTCTCGCAGTCTTTATGTTTCGGTTCAGACCATTTCTGCTCCAATTTGCCAGCTGTGACTTTTAAAGCAGGCTGAGTGCGTGTCCCTAAATTGTTGTTGTTGTCGCTGACTTTGAAGCAAGGTAATGACACAAACATCACTCAAAATGCAATTACACCCCACCCCTTTCTTTTTGAGACCCAATGGAGTGTTAAAGTGAATGAAGGGAAATGTAGTGTGAAACCAGTGAGGCTGCATGGGCCAGGCTGATGGAAGTCACAAATGATTGGACAGGAACCAGTCTGTCTATGAGGAACCCCCTCCTCCTCCTCCTCCTCCACTTCTTCTTTTAGAAGTTACATCATAGTGATGGAGTGAGAGAATGATGGAGTGAGGACTCAGCCAAAGTCAGACAGGAAACAGAAAAGAATTGAGGATGTTTTACAAGATGACAAGCACTGTTTATCTAAACTGTGATTTGGGGTGAAGCACTTTGAGAGCAGAAACCCCAGGATGTGTTGTTACAAGAGGGCATGACTTGAATGTGGATGCTCTGAAAGTGTGTGTGTGTGTGTGTGTGTGTGTGTGTGTGTGTTGAGGGCATGTCGCTATTAATTTCTCTCACTTTAGGCACCGTTTTAAGTTACAAGCACAAGCAGCATTCTCCTACATGCTGCAAACCGCTGAGTGTGCGGCAACAGCTTCAGCCGTCCTCTCCAGAGGAATGAGAGAGATACAGAGACAGCGAGGGAGGAGACAATTGTAGAAACATGGTACATATACAACACAGGGAAAAACAAGAAAGTATAGAGACATGGGGAAAAAACTAATAAGTGAAAAAATATTAAGAGAAGGCAGCGTGTCTCTGCAGAGAAGCCGGTCTCGGAGAACCACCAAGGGAGAGAATGAAGAGAATAGCCTGTATTGTTTTCTCTTCCCTTTGATTTTCTGCCCTTAGCAATACCCCCCCCCCCCCCCCCCCCATTCACTCACATATACAGTGGCAGCAACACTCAGTAAACAAAGATATTTTCATCTGGCTCTTCTCTCTGGCAGTGACCAGAAAACATAAAGAGCTATGCCCTTCTTGTTTGCTTCTAAAGGTCTGTTATGTCTTCCAGGGATGAAATACATATCCCTCTAACCACCGTTTAACAGCTAATCAAAAATACACTAAGGTTTCAGGTTCTGACTTGCACACTGATGTCAGAGATGATGATCTTTTTTGCAAAAAACAAGCATTTCCTACTTTTTTAGCATAGCACAAATATTTTTTTATTATTTCTTTTGTGATAAAAGATGACTTATTCCTTTCTGAAACTGACAAAGGGCCAACCGTGACATGAAGTGCATCAGCAATCTCAGACACAAATCTGAATGAAATAAACCATATTTAGCATTTTGTGCAATATAATTTAAATAGTAAAGGGCTTTGACGAGTTATCGTTGTCACGACCTGTCAATCTCAAGGTAGCCCCGCCCTGAAGCATACCCTGCTTTATGGTCTATTTTACTCTGAATAGGATCATAATTTACAAAATGAACATCATGCTGTATTGAAGAAGAATTGAAACTAGCGATTGAGAAACTTTGTAAACTTATGTTTACAAAGTTCACTGAGGGAATAAATCAAGTGAGCAGTGGGTCATTTTCTTTTAGACTTCCATCGGATTTCTTTTTGCAAGCAGAGGTGTCGCCCCCTGCTGGCTAGAGTCATAACATGATATCTCAAGGTGTAAGTAACTGAGTAGATTAAGAGTTATGCAAATGAACTATACTCATCAACGTCTCCATCTTAACTCAACTAACTTAATTCGATACAGCACAAAACCAAACCAATCACCAACAAACCAAATTATTTCACTCTGCTACTCGCTGAAAACCATTCGAGCCCTGTCCGAGAGAAACAGAGGATATCTGTGAGGATCACCTCAGGACTTCTTGTCCGTTTCTCGACATCTCGCGAAAGCCTGGTGGACCGCTAAGGGATGCCGGGCACGAGGCCTTGAAGCTGTGCTTCTGAATGCCAATCAGAATCTCTGGAGACACCTGATCCCTAAAACCTTCTCTCCTCTCCTCTCATCTCATCTCTCTTTTTTTTCTTGTCAGACGGAAGTGAATGCTCAGGGCTACACGTGTTGGAATTGGAGAGAACATCAAGGTTTAGACGAAAGGTGCACAGAAAACCCCAGGCATCTCCGTTACCTGTGGAAGTATTTATGCGTTAGAGTCGCACAGGAAGAGGGTTGTATTTGCATATACAGGTGTGTGCATCAGAGAAGACATGTGTGTATATTCACACATGTCGTTTTGTTGTTGTTATTTTGTAGTGTTTGTGTTCATATTAGTGAAGCTGGTTAATGTGAAAATATATTGTTTATCATCAAATCTAAATGCCAAGGGGGGACAGTGATATTGCATTTATTTTTGCAGTATATTGTAAATATTGTATTTTGTGTGTGGGTGTTTATCTGTGCTCATCTATTAGTGAATAGGATGCAGCCTATGTATTCACACATGCATATGCAAATGAATTAAATGCATGTTTTATGTATGCAGTATATCCATGAACATATTGTAATAAAGTGAAAATGTAAATACATGTGTAAGGGATGTGCACACATTGTTTGCATAATGGTGTATAACTCACAATAGTATCTGTCATGCAGATGTACAAGTGTACAGCGATGAATCATCGGCTATGAGGATGTTTATTAATAATAAAGGGTGTTGGGTTAGAGAGCGGTGCCATTAATACATTATCTGTCAGAAGGCTCCATGAGAGCAGCCAGCCAGCATTTCTCTCTGTATGTTTCATGAGGATGACGATATGATGATACAACAACTGCATTCAGCCGCATAATTTTAACCAGCTTCAAAACTTTCCCTGCTGTGATGAGAAATCCTTTGAAGTCTCCACGGGTACAGGTGGTGGTGAGACGGCGCAAGGCTGCATTCAGTTGTGCAAAACATGGAATGGATTTAAAAAAATGGACATCAGTCGTCGCCATCTTGGCGGTGACCATTTCTGGTCTGTGGGGATTGACTCTCTTTTGTAGCCGGGATCAAGTGGCCATTTGAGGAACGGCAGTTTGTAGCCTGGTGCAAAATCCTTGATACAAAATCCTATTATTCATCCAACATCCTGTAAATAATAAAAATACAAGTTTGTTGATTTATAATCCTACTAAAGAAATGACAAAAGGTGACGGTGCTTTCTGATTGAACACAAAGCTGTATGTGTGCAAACACTGTTCAGCATTGACATCTATAAATGGTTATTGATGTTTTGTGTGTTTGTCATTGTTGATAATGCATTACAAAAACTTTACAAGCGATATCCCTTTAATATACAGTATGGTTTAATCTGCCGGGTCGCACCTACGGTATGTAGGAATGTTTGAAAAAACACCCACATATTTAAAGGGTAAGACTGCTTCTCATTTCATATTTGCGTACTACCTTCAACACGTTTGACAAAACCAACAGGACAGTGAAGGCAAAGGCAATCAAGCACACGCCCACACAGTCCCAAGAAGAGGCCTAACGTTAATTATTAAAATAAATGGGTTGGTATACCGGCCTACATTACTAATTCTTTGTTGTTTTTATAATCCTTTAAAGCTTCTTAGATCCTCTGCTGCTGTTGTTTTAAATACCAAGTATCACACACACAACAAAAGAAGCCACCTCAGTCTTTTTTAACGATGCACCAAAACGATGGAATTCCCAAGGCTATAAGAGCGCCGGGATTTCTTTTTTTTTAACAACATCTCTTTTCCCTCCAGACACTTGATCAGCTTGAGTCTCAATGATATACTTTGGCAGGTTTAACAACACTAACCGCACAATGACGGTGATATCGATTAGCTTCACTCCCACATACAGACCTGAGAAGAAGACTAATTAGCCAAAAGTGGAAACACCTGTGTGGGTGTACCGATGCTGTTTGACTGTTGTTTGCATCGTTAAAAATATGGTAGAAATCGGATTTAGAAATGCTAATACAAAAATCAATGTGCAAATAGGATTATAGTGGGGCTCTTCTGACTAATTGGCAGCTAATTTGCATTACTCCACATTCTTCTCTTCAATTGCATTTCCCAGCTGCATTTTTCGTTGTCAACATAGGCAAAGGGATCTCTTCTAATTAACTACTTATGAAAAATTGTATGTCGCGGCCATGTTTGACAGTTTGTTTTTAAGTTATTCTGCCGTCTAGTGTCCACAATCAATTAATGCAGCTTCAAAATATATTGTGTCACCTCAGGTTTGCTCCTTTTATCAAGAGATTTCCACAGTGAAGTTCAAAGTAAAACAAAACCGGTGATCAGAATTGTCCTAATTGGTGTCATAATATTCAAAGGATGTTGCAGTGACTAAAAGTATGAAAACGTGTGCTTTATGTAGAACACCTAAAACAACGTGACAAACTAGAGCTGATCATGCCTCTTGTATCAGCTTTCACAACAACATGTTGACTATAAGTTATAGTATAGTGTGTGCAGTGTGGGGTTTATCAGTGTAGTATTGGTTAATTTCCAAAGCACCATGCCAAGATAATGGTAATTAGTGAATCATCGTCAGGAAATGCTTGAATTTCAGTTTTGGACCATAAAAGCGGAATTTATTATTAAATGAACTTTTCAGATCAAAAACACATCCTATGTTTTGCTGATTATTCACTTCTCATGCTATAGCAGAGTACACACACACACACACACACACACACACACACACACACACACACACACACACACGGACACTGCATGGATTATATGTACTGTACAGGAGATGATAAAACACACAGAGAAGCACCATAATTAAAATCGATTGTCCTTTACCCACACATGCTACACATACATCTATGCCCTTCTTTCTTTCCCTCCTCAAACATGCGCCATCTGATCACAAACATGCTGAATAAACACACATCATCGCTTTCATGTCTTTTGCTGCGTAATCAAGGTTGGACGACATAGATTCTAGCAGCAGCACGTCATATTCTAAATTCCTCAAGTGCCCAGAATAAATAGGGTTTACCTAAGGGTATTCATATCTGAGTCGAGTGAAACACCTCTTCTCTTTCCGTGTTTGGAACAAAAGAGGAGTTAAACCAAAACAGCCCAACTTTTCTTGCCAGCCAAATTCTAAACCATGCACTGGTCCCAGCTGTCATTCTGCAGCCATGCGTAGCGAAGACAAACAAACAGGGGGGCTGCTCCTTCTCTGAACGCAGACCATCGATCATTACACGGCACCGCACATTTCCTGGAAGATGATGTGGAGCGGGAGAACGGTGGAGCCGGTGCACTTGTGTATGTGTGTCCGTGCAGATACAACAGATGACTGGAGGACATTCTGGAGACATCCTCTGAGGTACCCGGACACCTCCCACCTCCCATCCCGGCCTATTGATGCCTTCTCCAGCCTGTGGTCAGAGTACTCGTTCCTGCTCCCACCACATCCGGGAGGATGGTGCAGCATTGGGGGAGATGGAAAATAATACAGTGGGAGGTTCAAATGAGATAGTAGAGGAAATAAATGAAACATTAAACCCGTATGGACTAAAGACAGGAGATTAAAGGGGTAGACAATACAAGAGGGTGGGAAAAGGAGAGGAACTGGAGGATTAGAAACCCAGCGATAAATCCTTTCTTCTTTTTCCCTGCTCACATCCAGGGGCTATCTTCACTTCCCGGCTCCCCCAGCCCCCTCACCTGCCTCCCCCCTCTCCCCCATCACCCACGCGCCTGCAGGCTGTCTTTACTCTCATCACCCCACCCTCAGTCCTGGAGAAAAGTTCAATCTTTGCATTTTCATTGTGGTTGCCCACACCAAGCCCCACGCCTCATGAAAGTTTCATCTCCCTCTCCCTCTCTCTCTCTCTCTCTCTCTCTCTCTCTCTCTCTCTCTCTCTCTCTCTCTCTCTCTCTCTCGTTGCCTCTTGTCACATATGCATCCACGGCTGGATACAGCTCCCCAGGTGAGGAATGATGATGAAAAAGCGCCAGGCAACCAGCAGAGATTTTCCATGCTGAGCTGTACCCGGCTCGGCTCGGGGGTGAATGAAAAGGAAGACTAGTTGCCTACATATCTATGCCACATAGCCCGAAGCAAATGATGCAGCTGGTCTGATTTGAGGCCCTTTTGCTTTACTGGTACAAAGATCCTTTGGGAAAATGCCTCCCTGGATGAATCTGATGTATTCTCAAGACACACGGCTGCAATAGCTGATATGACTTTGCAGACACAAATGGAGACTCTTAGTGATACGCCCGTGCATGCCAAGTGAATGCATGTATTAAAACCTCAGCTGCACGGCCTTACATGCACATGTGCACGATTGTAACATTTATTCATGCTCACATTATCACAAAACAAACACTGGCAGGCCGAGAACAGGCGCAGGTTGTGGTGTGCCAGCTAGGCTATAAAAAGGTTCCTGCGAACATGGCAGGCATTCAGATTATGATAAAAGGTTACTACGGTGAATACCTCAAGACGCATGGTTGTCAGGGAGCCTGACAGAAAAAGGTATGCTCTGTGCAATTGTGATGTGATTAAAATGGCAGTGGAACTTTTTCCGGTTGCACATGTAAACAGCATTACCTATGTAGCATAAATCCAATCCAGTGTCTATGTCGCTGCAGTAATTCCTTAACTCAGTGGTTCCCACCCTGGGGGATGGAGAGACATTGCAAGGGTTCACACGCAGACAAGTGCTCCGACACTAGAAAGCTATCAAGATTTAGATTAGCACTTATTTAAACAACATGTTGAGTATGAGACTTGCATATTTTTTTAGCAAGAAGCAGGAAACAAACGTCCAAAACAAAGACATGCTTATCTGGTTATTGGGTTTACTGTCAATGTGGCAACGCCTGGTGTCTCGGCTTTGCTTTTTAATCCACACGTAATAAACCACGTACAGGTCGGAAGGAACATGCAGTTCATGATCATGAATAATTTCAATAAAATAACAAAATAATTCATTGACTTGTTTTGTTCCTTTTTTCCGGCGTATAAAAAAAGAGACTACAACTGTGCTAGCAGATCTGTGAGGCTGTACTTTGGCACAGCAGGATTTTGAGTTAAATGTTAACGTCAACATGCAAACTTACTCGTATACTCACACTGCATTGAAATGTTCACCTGGTGATGCCACTAGATGGAAAGTCAAGGAATCATCATGATTATTGCACGACATTAGCTTCACTCAAATTAAACTGGTTTAAATTACAATCATTTCCCGGTTCAACAGGAGGCATATATAGAAAAAGTCTGAGACTGCCCTGACCTGACTTCAGCTTGAATGGGTCCACAGAGCAGTCTGAAGAAGACAGTTAATATCTCTGTGAGGCATTCAGACTCAGACTGTCTCCAAACCGGAGTAGCTGTGCCTTCATAGATTGTTCAAATCATGCCACCTGTCCAAACAAGCAGCGAGACCAGCAGAACGATTGTCCATCCTGTCCTGGATGTTGTATTGGATACCTGCAAGCCAGCGTCCAACGCGCCTGCCAGCAGGACCTGATGTCGTTTCGGATAAAATAGCAGAGAGGCTGTAGCAAGCAATCTCTCACAGATACAAATACATCCACAGAGACTTTATTTCGCTTATTTACAGTAGCTCCTTAAACCAGAATGTCAATGTGCAGCTATTACTGAGAGTGGGAGGGAGAAAGTAAAGGAAGGAAGATAAACATCACTTACTAAATACCAAATTACCGTGGGCTGTCCGAATTTAGGGGGAAACACTACTATCATACATCAGGGTGACAGCTGAGTTTCTCCCTGTTGAAACTGGCGCGGTAGCCCATAATGAATCTTTAATGCCAATGCCTACTGGCGATACGGCCTTCACTCCTTCCGTCCTGCCTCTCCATTTCTTTGTTCACTCTTGTTCACATCCTTGCTCCGTTTCTCCCCAATCTCAATTTTTGTCTCTCTCCCTGTAGTTCTTGTTCAATTCAGCGTGTCATAACCCTATCGTCAGACATCCTGTATGACAGCAAGCTGGAGAACTGGATACACTTACAATATAACTAGTCTTTTTTCTCTCTCCGCAACTCTTTTTCACCTTACTTGTTGTTAGTTTCAATTACAGTAGGTATTTGTTCATGGGTCCCATCTGGGCATTTTTTTAGACACCACTATCAATTAGCTCTTCCTGTTTGCAGGATATTTGCCTCCACCTACACTTCAGAGATGGACAAATTCCTCCATAGAGAGGTGAGGTGAGACAGAGAGAGACGGGGGAGGGGAGTGCAGATGGAAATTCCACATGCAATATTTGCCAGTAAGGCACCTAATCTCATGTACTATTTGGTATCTGGAGTACCAAAAAAATAACAGTGCTCAAGCCCGTCAGAGGCCACAGCTGTTGGCGGTGCCCTGGATTACCATGATTAAAAAAAAAAAAGATTACATTTGGTGAATGGATTTGTGCAAATCAAAGTGTCACGTATCGAATACGTGGGGAATGCCTTCAGTCTTTGTTACCAAGAAATATAAAACATCGTCTCCTTCAGCAGTAGGTCTCACAGGGATTTGGTTCGACTATAACCTTCATTGTTTGGAAAATAAGACTACTTATCATTCAGACCCTCACGCACTGCATACCTGTCACTTCCACACCATGACATTTCACAGATTAAACTAATTTCAAGGAATTGGACTTTTTTTTAAAAATGATACAGGCTCGCCTATCTGCAATCTGTCTATCTGCCCTGGACCATGAAGCAGCGATGAAGAACTGAAAACACTGATGTCAAAAAAGTTCAGTTGTTCAGAACTATCAGTAGCTCAGCCTACAGTTTAGTCTCACTGCTTCCTGCTTTACAGCTGGATCTTTAATACTATTCTGTACATGGTGTATCATGATCACTGTCTGGTGCTGATCCTGCGACCCCCATGATGCCATGATCAGAGGAATTCCCACGACACTGAGAAGTGTAGTGTGAATCCGGTGGCCTCCTAAGCTCTCTCTAGGGCCAATGTTTGGTTTGTCCATTCTACTGTAGAAACACGGCCAACTATGGGAAGAGGAAGGGTTCATTCTAAGCTAACGAAAACAGAAATATTCTTAGTTTCAGGTGATTATACACAAATAAAAACCTAGTTATGAATTTTATATTCCAGTTCTGATAATAGATCACTCAAAACGCTACACACTGGCCCTTTAAGATGTTGTCTTGCTTTTACAACATCAGCTAATCGTTTCCACAACAGCAACACCACAATAGCCGTTTTCAACATTCACTGTCTGTTGCTGTGATAAAATGATGTCTGCAGCACTTGTTCCTCTGCAATAATCTGAGAGGTGTGTTGCATCAAATGACTTCCCTTCCATGTGGCTATTATTGATACTGAGATATTTTCAGACATTCTTGTGCAGCTCGACTGAGGCTCTTTGTAATCAAACGCTGGGGCCCGAGGCAGAAAGAGGGGGAGGCGAATCAAAACAGCTCAGATTCCCAATCATTTCAGCCCTCATTGAGAACAGATATTGATGGGCAATGATGTGTGTGTGTCAATTTGACCAGAGCTCCATCTCCCGTGGCCAGACAGGGAGGCACCCACAGTGAGAGCTGGGAGGAAGGGGAGAGAGCTTTGGACGACACGTGGCTCAAGATGGATCAGGATACAGAGAAATGAAGCAGCTGGGAAATGGATGGGGATATAGATACAGGGGAAAAGAAACTATTCCAGACATCGAGGGAGAAACTGAAACAGAGAAAGGTGTTTGAGTAAGCGAATGTGGAGCGATAGAGGGGGGGATGATAGCCGGGATGAGATGAGATGAGTCTGTCTGGGCTAGGTGAGATGGATTAGTGTGTCTCCTGCTACCTGTGCGGGGGTCAGTGTTAAACTGCCGGGGCCAGATAAGGGCCTGGCAATAGCTTGAGTGTGGGCAAGCATTGACTGGTTACTTCATTGATTTAGCTTGGAGTGAGCACAGAGCGATGAGCAGAGGTCAGACCTGTACAACTGTTCATCAATGTGTCAGGGCCTGCAGCGCCCACCGAGGCCGATCTCTATGACCGAATCACCTGCTGCTCACTTCATCGGACACTGAGGAGACACCATGGACTGAAATATGGAGCGTGATCTCAACTTTTTGGGCCCTGGATGTACACAAGGAATAATCCGTTACCCGTTGGTTTTCAGGTTTGTTTATGTCTTTACACATGTTACAATAAACACATCAGTGCACACACATTTCAGTGGTTTCCATTAAAAAGAGTGACCCACTGAGGGACTGAGAAATGAATTGCATCAGAAATTCAATAAAATGTTCCTTAAACGTTGAAGTGATGACTCATCAATCACTCAAAGGCGACTAAAACAAAACATACTTTCATTTTCGAATAAGCTACTCCATCTTATATTACATTATATATTGTATGGCTGTGAGGCTTTCACTCTGCACTGTGGAAGCCCATTTGTGCCTGGCAAGAATCTGGCAAGAAAGATTTTATTAAGTACAAAATTATAAGTCAGAATCATATAATAGTAGGTCAGAAATATGCGACGCTAACTCAAAGTATGAAATATTATATCCATCAATGTATCAAACTTAATTTATCAAATAGAAACTCTTAAATGTTTAAATGTTAGTTTAATATCACTGACTGAATAAGTATTGAGTATTTAAGTATATTTTCAGTCAGTCTTTATTCACAAGAAATAGTATATCTCATTTATTCTGAGCTTAACAGACTGGAGCCAGAACTAAACAAACAAGATATAATGTGTAAATTAATGAGCTTAGTGGTGCTTGTTGGTCTTTGGACGGAGTCTGGCTCAGCTAATATCTTACTATTTGTTTTAATTTCGATTTATTTTGACAAATTTATTATTTTGAATACGTTGGTGCAGTCATCTCATAGTGTAAGCGTAATATAATAATTTTCATTTAATTCCATACTCTTATCTATTTTCTTAAGTTTGTGTGGCATGAGGCTTCTTCCTCAATGATGCCCTATACATAACAAATACAATGTGCATAAACAAGATCCAAAAGAAACAAAATGCTAAATGGCTGCAAGACACAAAACTCTGCATGTACAGACAGTAAACCCATGAAAACACAAAGCTGTGGTCACCGGGGAGAAGTCTTTTATTCCTTGTTCTTGTTCGGGGCCCAGTGCTGTTCTGACATTTGTTGTGAGGCTGGTGTGTTGGTGAGGGGCAGGTGGTGGGAGGTGGATGCTGGGAGAGGAACGGCCCAGGGTAGGATGTCTATAATTACATATTGATTTCTCGGGGGCCGTTGTTCAGCCAGCGCTGTGAATGTGTAGAATAAATCACTTGGCCCTCTATGATAGCTAAGTATTTATTCTTTTTAATTCTGTTTATGGTGATCTTGATTCATGCCCTCCAACCCTGGTCACACCTCATGTCAGGGGGATCACGGTACATGGCTCTGTGTGTTTGTACATCCACGAGTATGAGGGACAGCGCTAACGCCCCAGTGAAAATGAAGCTTCCAGAGTAAAGGGCCCTTTACAGTTCCTGATCCTTATCCCAGTCTGGGAGATTATTTGTAGAAATTGTCACCTGCAGAGCGGCAATGATAGCAGGCCGTTACTGCTCAGAATACTACAAACATCTTTAGGCTTTGGGTTTCCTTTTGCATGCTTCGTCAGACAGAACTGATCGAGATTTTTCAGAAACACGTGCCTCTCATCGCTGCACGGTGGTTAAACTAATGTTCACCCAATTGACTGATGATATCTCAAACACATTAAACAACTGGAGAGCAGACAAATAATGATAAATAAATAAATATATATGTGTATCATTGCTTTTGGGAGACATTTTTATGGCTGCCTTGTTGTTAAAGGAGGTAAAGGAGAAAGATGAGATGAACTATATTGATCCCTCAGGGTGAATTTAGTAATACTGCAGCAAAAATACTATATCGATAAAATACGGTGCATACACCGAATTTACTGATCATATTAAAGATTAGCGATACATTGCCTTGAAAGGATTTATAGCTAAAGTAACAATTCACAGATTCAGCTGCAGATATTTTCCAGTGAACTGCAGCAGCACGCTGAAAATGCTTTGTGGAGATGAGTATCTCTGCTGCTGTCTAAGTGAAGGCGGAAGGCTGTGTAGGGCTGTGAAGGATGAGGTGGAGGTGAACCTATGCTTCTTTGGCTTTTTGTCTGACTTCAAATTGACAATTTCATTTTAGCCCACTCTGTCTAAACTCAAAGGCTATGGGCACTGCCACAGTGAGCTTATGTTATGTGGTGGAAAAGAGATCTGTATTATACATATATTGATTATATTGGTTCCTAAAGTTGCACTCATTTTCATATTAACAATGAAAGAAATGTGTGTTGTGTAAAAGCCATCGCTTGTAATGATGACACAGAGAAATGTAAAATAACTCTGCATTTCCACTCTGCTCTACACAGCATTGTTGCATCGTTTGGCATTGCTTCGGTTTGTCCCTTAACGTTTGCAGTTTTGGTTCAGTCAAAGTTATACGTTTTGTGATAAACTGTCTGTGTTACATGTAGAGCTTCTGCATGTGGCCAAAAACAATACACTTATGCCGGCTTATTAACATGTAAAAAAGTTAACACGAGGGTGTGTTCTCTCAAACCTGTCAGGTGAAACGGTGGAAGTCCTGCTCTATATGCCGTTTCATTTGTGGACACATTATCACATGACATTCAAGAGTGTCTCATTTAAATCAATGAAAAAATACATTAATACCATTTCAAAATGTATTCATTTCCATTCACATCTGGGGTTATGGGCAGCATCTATAAATAGCAGTGGCGTGGGTTTTGTACTTGCGCCTTCAGTGGATCAGCTGTTCGGCTGATAAATAATTATAATACATGTAGTGTGTTTGTGAAAAACAATTAAATTATAAAATAGATATAACTTTTAATTACCGTAAAAGTCGGGTTACAAGCCGCTACTACCTTCCGCTAGCTCTCCGCTAACTTCCGCTAGCGCTCCGCTAACTCCCCGACAACCATCGAAGGTAGTGGGACCAGCCCCGGCTCGACACCCGACTTGGGCAGAGGGGACGCGGGCAGTAGCAGCAGCAGCGGCCAGTAGCAGCAGCAACGGGGAGCTAACAGCAGGAGCAGGGAGCTAGCAGCAGCGCTAGCTAGCAGCAGCGCTAGCTAGCGCTGCTCCTAGCTTGATACAGCGGGACACTGACCGGAGGTAGGAGCGGCTTGTAACCCGACTTTTACGGTATAAAAAAAAATAATGTAATTTAAAAATGTATACAAAATAGCTATAACTTTGTGATTATGTTTAGGCCAGCAGAGAAGGCTTAGCAGGCCCTGACGGCCCGCCACTGATAAATAGAGAGATATTAAGGCATTGACAGAAAACGGACATAGAACTACCGACTTGTCACTGCGCCTCGCTGTCATTATTTCTCTGATGAGCCAAGGGAGCACTCTGAGCAAGGCCGTGTCATTTTGTCAGCACCTGAATTTGATCAAGACGGAGGCACAATGAGGCAGCATTAATGTGATTTATAGTTCTCATCACGGTTGCTATGTCAACCCAACTTTCAGTACCTCTGTGAAAGCAGTCTGGATTCCTATGGCTTGCCCACTAATGCACATTAGTGTAGGCGCACTACAGTACGTATGTGGAAACACACAGAGACCATTAACTATCTCACACACACACACACACACACACACGCGCACGCGCACGCACACACACACACACACACACACACACACAGGATTGCTCAGTGAAAGCCGCACAGTTCTCCCAAGCAGCTTGTGAAACACACATCATGTGACACCTTGAGCTAAAAGCATTGCACTCAAATATGAATTGAATTCATTTGCACTAAAATGAGAGCACAAAAACAATTCAATAACCCACTTTTCTCCGTCTACTGCGGCGGCTCAGTGGCTCCACGGGCAGAATGAGTTATGGCTGGAAAAAAGAGGGAGACAAATCCAATCCACCAGAGCTGTCATTGTGCCTGATGAGTATAATGCCACCTCAACTCATCCCTCAAACTCTCACTTGCCGTTTCTCTGGCTGAGCCACAGCAGCTCATTGCTGTTTTGATCCTGTTGTGGCCCATCAAAGTCAAGGTGAGGTTTCAGTCATGTCTGGCTGTTTTCAGCTTTTACGTTTACGCCGAGGTGAGGTTTTAGCAATCGCCCCCTTTGGCGTTTATCAACTGCATCACCACAACACGGCACAGCACAACAATTCACACATGACGAATAGTAAGATCCAAAGTGGATCGAATGTGTAATCTGCCAGAGGGGGGCGGGGGTGAAGCTGACTTTGAGTGTCTCAGTGAGGAATGAGAGACCATCACGTTTTATGACGGATATCCTGTCGGAGAGAAGGAAGAGCTGCCAGCTGCTTCGAGGCATCGCGTGTTCCATCTATACTGATGCCTGATCGACATCACAGTAAACAAAAAGGACTTTCCCTGAGCAAAGTTGCTCCCAGCGCCTGGGTCACACTTCTACATTTGAAGAAAGAAAACTTCAAACTGAGACGACTACTATACGTTTATTAAAAGCTTTATCTAAACATCAGCAAAGTGAATGTGTTCCTTTGCTGTTGCAGTGACCTCAAGACACCCTATAAAACAGTGTATCCAAAACACCATTACAGTTTATTGTTGCTTTAAAGCAGCAACCATGTGAACATGAACTCATCCGTGACCTCCTGCCTTCAATTGCACTAGTCAGCTTCATGCTCAAAGGACCATGTAGGTTTTCTCATTCTGTGCAGCAGAGCAGTGATTTGTGATAGCTTCGCCATGCTGCTAACCTAAGTAATGCTACGAGGAGTGATGCACTGATTTAGTCATTTTGATGTCTAGTAATACTCTAAGTGAACATACTAAGCAGAGGTAGCCTGAAAATATGACTGAATTGCCTTTTTGTTTCCCTTTATGTAAGCTGATTTTTTGTTGTGAAGGGGGATTACTTTGCTGTTTCTTACCAATCAGACCCGTGTTGTGCAGAAACATCACATAATGAGGTGAGCCTCGAGCCGAAAAGATGAAAGGCACCTCTGAAAAACTTTTGCTGCTGATAAAAAAATGTGAACTAATAATTTGTAGTGAATATTACAGTTTTCATGTAACTTTCCTAACACTGTCTGAGTGACGTATCCATCCCAAAAATGTCATTTCCAGTGGAAGCTGCACAACGATTTATTTCAGAGATCTTGTTTCTTAGTCCACTTACAGCTGCGTTGACCCTGTTAAATCCCCATTAATAGTCTTGGCTTCTCAGCACAAATTTTCATAGAAAGAAAAGTGAAGGTCAAATTGATTAATATGCATTAGACTAAGGATTGCTCACTACCATTAAGAGTCCCAGTTAGGTATTCCAGTGAGCCAGCATGCAGAATACCAGGGCCTCCACGAAGTGGAATAAACTACTATCATGTTATTAAAAACACCTGTGCTTGTCAAAATGTCTGCTGTGAAAAAGGTCCTCTGGTCGACTTTGTATGAGCACAACACAATGACTTGTAGAACAAATCAGAGATGTGCCCCCCCCCCCCTTTTTTTTGTAAACGTGTGTATCATAAATTGTGTCTTCACATGTTAAAATCCAAGTTGCCGTGTTTTTATGTTTTCACCGATACAGTATATCAACTGGAGAATTTTGAGCATAGCGTCTCAGTGAGCATGCTTTTAGTGATTTGTAGGTCAGCAGAAGTCTAGACGTCTAGATGCTTCAATTAGGTTAAATATTTTAATGACTATGTTTCAGAGTTGATGAAAAGTGCCTAGTCATTAAATATGATTGAAAGAACAGTCGTCTAGACTTTATTCTTTTTACCCCCAAATCACCAAACCCTTGATCACAGTGCTTATCTGCATTTCCCTGGAACTTGGCATGTAACATACTGTACATTCAAATAGTAGACAATGGATTTCATTTTTATTTTTACAATTAAATATTCACTGTCGACCATAGCACGTCGGGTTTAGCACACTATGGTTTTTAGGTAATAAAACAGCCAAAACATCAACCCAATGTGTGGTTTTATTTGCAAAGATAACTTTGTTTAAAGGCAGCTGAGGATTTAATATTCCTGAAGCAACATTGTACCTGCTGAGTGATCCATATTATTTAAATGAGTCGACGCTAATGTGAAGATTATTCACTGACACAAGCCCCATGGGCATACCTGACCTGAAGTATGCTCCATCCATCTCACCTCACCCGTCCCTGTCGGTCCTCACACTTTATCTTGTTTCATATCTTGTCCAGGTGTCTCGCTCTCGCCGGTTTTATAAAGATACCGTTGGTTGCTTTTGCACCTTCGAAATGAGGAAAGTGGATAAACTGTGCAAAAATAAAGAAAACCTCATGTCAATATAAAAAGGAAATGGGAATGTAGCTGCTTCACACACGTGGCATTTTATGTGAGACAGTTGTGGGTGTTGATTGGTCCCGTTGACTTTCACCTTTCTTTGGCCTGTCTTTGCATTGGCTGCCTTACCTTTTACTTTATTTACATCTCCCTCAATTCCCTCAGCAATAAAGGCCACAGCTCAAGGCAACTGCAAGGACATGTGCTTGGGCTGGGGGCCTTGCTTTATACGTGCACGTGTTTATGCATGCCTGCGTGTGGTATGCGTGTGTTGTGAATTCCCAAAAGTCTGCTCACACACTTTACATGATTTTTTGAAGTTGCAAAAATGTCCGAAAGGGGGATTTAGCATATGTAGGAAATTTGAAAGCATGCAAAATAAAATCTGCGGTACGCAGACCTTCAGCCGCTCAGGCGGTCTCATGTCCCTCAACCTCGTCTCTAGGTCGACGCCCCCCCAAAGCCCTATCAGAACTTTACAATTAGTTGATTGAACCTGCCTCCAGTGAGCCATCTGCCTGGGCACACGGTGGAACTGATGTCCTCACCTGCCAGAGGCAATTAACTCTAAATACGGCTCTCTCTGCTCATGCACCGCAATTCTCCTCCCAGCTGAGTATAATAAGGTTGAACTACGTTGAAGTTGAAGAGGGGGCGAGAAGCCTGTTCATGGCCCCCAGACGGTGATGGGTATTTACTTTTGTCAGATTTACTGGCAGTCATGCGGAATGGTGGACGACTGTCTTTTGACCCTCGTGGGCTGGGGAAGCTGCGGCATTTCTTTTTCCCGGCTGCCTCAGATCCCCTCGGATGGGAGGGTGAAGAGGGAAGAAGGGAGGGAGGGTGGGTGCTGGCGTGAAGGGAAGGGAAGGTCAGGTGATTAATCGGAGGAGCAGCTCAGGGTCAGCATCCATTGTTGGGGTGATGGGTCAAATGAGTGCGACATTGAGTGCGTCACCTGATGCATGTCCTCGGCTATGGCTGAAAGATGAAGTTGTAACTCAGAGCGGAGAAAGTGAGAAAGAAGAGAGGAGAAAGAGATGAAGACACCGGAGAGACAAAAACACAGATTCTGTGGATTTGGAGTCCCTGTCTCTCGACTGACATTTCAATTAAATTGCCATCATGTGTGCCAACAGCATTGTTGACTTCATATCTCGCGCATATATATATATGTATATATTTATTTGTATATATATATATATATATATATATATTCACTCTGAAGGATTTGAATTACTTCAAAAAGTATAGGAAGTTTCACTGACAGTACAAATATGCTGCTATTCTAAAACTCTAAACAAAAGATAGGAACAGCTAGGGTGATTTACCATTTAAAAAACATATAAAAAAAGAAATTAAGGTGATTCCCCTTCACTGTTTTACATGGAGACTTAGTTTTTTTATCTTTTATACAATTCTTCTGGGTGCCTATGATGTGAATGTCACTGCAGCTCCCTTCACCCCACCATTAAAGTTGGCCTGGAACATGACAGATCTTTGAAGCCGCACCCCCCTCTCTTCCCGGCGATGTTCCTCCCCTTTCCAGCCTAAAACGACGAGTCCTAAGAGCTGCGCGATGTTACAACCCTATATTTCAAACCTATTGAGGTACCATTGTTGACAGTGGTGCTTTTTTTTTTTTCGACAATCCTCTCTTTATTCCTCCCACTCTATCTCCTGCATGCCAAATGTCATTTTATATGGTGTTGTATACTGTACCCCTGATGTCCTTGAAGAAAAACAATGAAGATCTACAGAATGCTAAGAGGCACATGGGCGTATCATTGATAGCAGCGGTGAGCTATCAATCTTAGAAACAGATGGCCTATCAGTTGCATGGCTTTGTCCTCGACATGTCTACTACACTGCATAGAGGTGACCTTTCACACATAATGCCAATAAAGATGATGGTATATACTTAATCCACTTTAAAAGTAATTTGACTTTTTATTTTTATGGAAAAGGCAGCATCTCTGAAGTACTTTGATACATTTGATAATCATTATTACTGGAGATGATTAACATTATTTCATATATTTTCATGCCCTATTGTCTTGAAAGCTAATGAAAGCTCGGATGAAATGTAAAATAAACGATTAGGCTAGAACCAGCTGCCCATTGTTCCACCACCACATCCCGCTTATCAACAGCTCCATGTTGGCTTTCACGGCACAAGAAAGAGCAGCCATGTCAATCCTCATTAATTCTCCCAGTGAATTAGAGGCAAAGTAGATGATAGGAAATTAATGTCTGCAAGGAGATACTTAAATTATTCAACAGTAACAGGATTATGATGAAAGATCACTGGCTTCTTTCTCTCCATCCCCATCCATTCTTCCTCCCCTCCACCGCCTCCTCTGTCTTTTTGTGCTTCCTCCCTCTTTTCTTTTCTTTTCTTTCTGTCAGATGGCAGCCATTGCCTGCTGTGTGTGTGTGTGTGTGTGTGTGTGTGTGTGTGTGTGTGTGTGTGTGTGTGTGTGCGCATGCATATACATATATATTAAACCCTGTCTTATACTTGTGTTACACCTATTGTTGTTGTTGCTGTTAAACCTGCGTAATCTTGAATTATAATACTTTCGTTTTATTCATTGATATTTTAATTCTTTAAAAAATCAAGTGCATTATATTTAATGTGTTCAGTGTCTCCTTAAATAAAACTAAGGAGATTATGCATTTCAGTCCTGTTAGCAGGATATTTAAAAAAGAAAAAAACAGTGAACAGCATTGGTGAAATGTGGGGGGGAAAACATGTTTTTGTTTCACATCTGGATTCATATGTTGATTCAGAATGGGTCTCAGATGTTGCTGCGTCTGAAATTGCATATTAGGCATTACATACTGTATACTCAATATGTATACTATTGTGCAACATGTTGTTGTGTGAATAAACAGGAGTTATTATATATATTTTTAGAGGCATTTAACTATTGTACCAGGCCACTACCTGAGAGCCTCCTTGTGTGAGACGAGTAACCATGGTAACCTGTGCCAACCTCATGGGACCAAACGATGATTTGTAGAATCATAAAGTCTGAACTAACGAAAAACCTATATTTTATATTTCTAGGAAAATGGAATTCAAATGGAGCCGGGCAACCAACAATCACAGCACCGGACCAACAAGTAGTGAAACCCACAACATATATCACAACATATATCACAACAATGTTTAGACTTTTTTGTACGAATTAAACAAACCAGATGCACATTGTTTTACATTTTGACAGAGCACGCTAGCTTTTTCCCTCCGTTTCTATTTTTAGCTAAATTTACTAGCGGCTGGCTGCTGTGTAACAGACACACACGAGATTGACATCAATCATCTCATCTCACTCTCGTAAATAAAGCAAACAAGTTTATTTTCCAAAATGACAAAACTATTCCTTCAAAAACATAAAAATTAGATTTCAGAGAATAAATAAATAATGAAGCTGTATATTTTCACATTTAGATCAGTTTGCAGGATGGTGTTTAGGTCAGTGTTTGTCCAGTCAGTGTATTTGGAGTTTTGATGACCTCAAGATATTTACTAAATAACTTGTTTCTAATAGCCAAGTTATTTCTGTCACAGTAAAAACCTTCATGAATGACAATATTGTGTTGCTGCAACCAAAAGCCAAGAACACTTGTGCAGATTGTGCAAAGAAGGCAAGAACAAGCTCCAACCCCAGGCAGCAGCCAGACGGAGGGGCTGCGGAGGCATTTGAGGACGTTTTAAATCCATGGCAACAAAGATTGAGAATATTGTCTGTGTTGCAGTGAATGGAGCCATATACAGCTTTTGCTTCAATCTATGGAGCTGGAAGAACAAAGATCACTGTGTCTTAGCCAATAACAAAGGCTGAAAGCGGATATGAACAAAACAGCTTTCTGCCATGCAGCAGCCACGATAAACCAAAAGAGAGACACGATGCCTGAGTTAGGAAAGTGAGCGAATATCACATTAGTCACTGTAAAAATGAATATATGATACATGATCCATGACTCCCCATGTCTGCGTTGCATCCAAGCAATAAAATATATATTGGCCATCTCGCTAAGTAATAGGATAGTTTGTGAAGCTGTTACTGTAAACACCGGCAGCCCAGAGGAAATAATAAACTAAAAACTCTTTACAGTCATGGTGTCGGATACATATTCCATATTTACTACATGCTTCATATTATGCATTAGTTGTTTATTATTGTTGTATACTGCCATAAATGAGCCATTGTTGCATGTTGTTGAAAATATACAAAGCAAACGTTAGAGCGCTGAGGTCTTCCTGTACTTTTCACTGCTCATTAGAATAAAGTGTTTGTGGTGATACTTTGAACCTGGCTGTAGCCACAATACTTGGCCTACCATCATATGAGGAGAGAACAAAACAACCTGGGTTATAACATGTGAGAATTTAATTGGGCCTGATGGGTGATATTGGAAGAAGTACATGGTACATATTAATTTCATTGATATTCAGGAAGCATTTAACAATCACACACCATTTCCAGTCCACTAAGCAGCTCTTTTAGCAATGAATTACCAATATTTAGTGCTTCATCTCCTAATTACTACTGCCTACAGGTGGTAAGACTATTGTTCTCAAGTAAAACTGTTAATTTAAGAAATTCTACCCAAGTAAAAATGTTAGTGTAAAAATGTACATTAAAATGGACTCTGACTAAATGTTACTGTGTTCTTTAGGCTACAAAATAGATTTCATTGAACGTCAATTTACACACAAGTGGAACAACTAGGTACAACAATGACAATTGTGCTTTCAGGGGCCCTGGCCCGTGAACGCAAACATTTATATATATACATATATATATCATTGTGGGTGTTTCACCTCTCTGGACGTGGAGCGTGTCTTTTATTGTTGTTTAGCTGTGTCTGACTGATTTATATATTTCACATACTCTGCATGCTTTTATGTTCCGTGCCTCTGACATGGATGCTTTTTAGTGTCTAACAATGCAGCATCATATTGTCTTTAGTCCATTCTATTTTAACATAGTTATCCCTCATTTTATTTGCTTTGTGTGTGTTGAATTTGTGAGCCTCTATGTTGCATGTCTTGTTAGTACTTGACAATGTCTAAGAGTCTCCTGAAGGACGTATATTAATATTCTCACTCTATTCATTGTTTGTGGACGCATTGTAAAGCGTCAATATTCTATAACCTTGTCTTATTTCTGTTTTTAGGTTTGTTTTGTAACATCTGCCTCTCAGGACTACAGATGAAAAATAGCCTCTTGGCTAACTAACTATCCTCATACCGTTTTATGAGGATACTGTTACAGTACCAAGACTAAATTAAATAATTCTACCCCTGCTACTGCCAAAGTAAGTTTAGCTGCAGAAATGAGAGACAACCTGATTGTTACAATCAAAAGGCCTTGAGTTACAGTATGTGAGATATGTACAACACCATCATTTTTCTGATGATTCTGATTCCTCTTGGAATAAATAGATTATGAAGGCATGTTACACTGCACCTAAAATGCACTTTTATTTTTCACAGTCTGGAATAAAAGAGTACTTGAATGCACCACAGCGGTTTCTGCAAACTGAAGCATGAATTTGTAAAATGTATTCTGAGACCGCTGCTTTGTCCTTAGCCGGAACAGCAGGATGTCTTCATAGGAGTAACCTGAGGCCAGGGATGTACAATGACTCTGCAGTAATTATCAACCGCTTCTGTAAATGGTTATTTAATTATTAATCTATGATGGCTATAGATACATGACACCAATATGGAAGGAATGGAGTTTAATCTCTAATTCTGAGAAGCAGTGCTGGGATTTTGTGTATTAACACCATAAAGTGCTCAGGCTGATGTTTGTGAAGGCAATTAACAATATTCAGGTTTTGCCTTATTTACAGTATCAAGGTACATATTTTTTTTTTACTGAGCCCAAATCCCCAAAGAAAACCCTGATAATTAAATATTATTTTGAGTAATGGCACTTCCAAACACGAGTGTAGATTTGGTGTGAGTAACTGAGTGACCAGAAACAAAAGGTCCTCCTAATGTCAGGGAGCCTGCGGGCGGGGGAAATGTGAAGCATTTGATGAATTAGCTCTTTATGCTAAAAATGAAAGAAAAAAGAAACAGGCCAGTGGAACAAAGGGATAGGGAGTAGTTGGGTTTGTTCATTGTTTTTCCTGAGGTCAGAGAAAGAAGACAGAAGAGGAAAGAGGCAGATGTACAAAGGGAGGAGTAATTAGACACTAAGAGCAGGGGATCTTTTACAGCACAGTGAACATGCATCAAGCCATCGCCTTGCCTCGGAGATATCCTCTTTTATTCAACAGTTTTCCTGTTCGTTGACTGAGCTTCACAGATTGAACTACAAATAATGTAAGAAGTTAAAAAGGGTGCTGATGGTAAAGAGTGAGAATTCACAATTGCCATCCAGGCACTAAAGTTTCATCAGGTCACTGGAAAGAAGCAAAGTTTCAGGGGTTTTCCCAAACAAGCTGTAAACGCTTTAAACATAGTATCCTCTTATATAGTTGATAGAGTAAATGTGTTGCCTATTTGCCCATCCAGCAGATACAGAGCCACATGAGCATTAATGTGGAGTCATGTTTCGGGCCACCTGGTGAATTCAAGTCCAATATTCACTTTCCTTAAAGCCCTTGTGGTCTCCACTAATTCCGAATTGAAATATCTGACTCTCTAACTTCGTGCTGCTGTTTAGCGTTTAGTGTGCGCACAGTTGGTTTGGAAAGCTTTTTTTTTTAAACTGAAAATAGTTGCCTGTTGCAGTCAAACAAACAACACTATAAGAGCAGAGTAAACCAAAACACTAAAGTTTGGGGTCGGAAAACCTAAACAATGCTGAAAGACGTTTATGGAGCTGAGAGATCCTAACGCTCTGTGGATTTGTCAATAGAAGTCCACAGAGTCACTTGATTCATTATTCATGGAGAATATTTCTTTAAATAAGAATTCAAGTTCAAGAATGTGCATTTCAAGAGGCCAAAGTGTTGATTGACAGCCATTAATTCATTACAGAATATTTATCAGTGTGTGTGTTTAATTCAACTGATATCTTTTATGACACTGTGTATGTGTTTTGCATATCTGTTTCATCACACTTTTCATAAAATGCTTATCAGAATACTTTTAAGCTGACACATGCGATAATTTGAATGTATCCAAGTCCTTTCTTTTACTCTTCCTTTTTCATAACATTTGACTTTTTCCCCAAAAAGGAAATGGACGGTTTCTCACGTATTGTTGTTGGTGTCACTGCACTGGAACTACCCCTGTTTACCTTGGTCTGGGGAGGGTATAGACCGGAGGGTCCAAACCTGTGGGTTAGGGCCCCAGCAGGGGTCACAAGGGTCAAATATTAATGGGAGAAGAAACAATATAATATGTCATAAACATTAAAATATGTTTATTTTTCGGACTTTTCTCGAATATTTACATTTTTTCCTGTAAAATATTGAACAATTTATAATCCTTTAAATGAAACAATTTGAGAAGGGAAAACAATCTCTCTTTGGTTGAACTGCTCATAACCCATGACGAGGGGTCACATTTTTTTTAAAGGGGTCGCAGGCCAAAAAGGTTGGCAACAACTACCGTAAAGTGTGTTTGCTCTGATACACACGGAGTCATCAGATTTCTCATTTTCAGCAGAAGGGCTCAGAAACCAGATGATCTGAACCAGCCAGGAGTTTCCTGGGCAGCAACAATAATACTAAAACACCAAAAGTAACACGAAGAGGTCACATAATGGCACCAGTAATACTGAAAGTAAGAGACGTTATCCATCGGTAAACGTTCTCCCCGCAGTAAAACATATTCAAAAAAGCATCTACTCGTGCTTGCACTCAGTGCAAAGGTCACCATCTGAGGAGCTTTTCTAGCACCTTTCCCCAGACACTGCTCAGGCAGATGTCACCCCCCTTAAAGAAAAGAGCGAATGAATGCATTACCGAGCCAACATCTATTTAAAACCAGCAGATTGAGTAAGCCAGATGTCAGATGTGTTTTCATATTAGTCACAGCTCACTGGCAAAGGGGATAAAGTTGGCTACATCAACAGGACACGCTGGCAAACAGCCAGAGTTGTCCAGGCATACAGACGACAGCCCCATCAACTGGATGACAAAGCTAGGTAGCTAAGATAATGGGGTGTAATTCATTGACATTGCGTTTTCCCACTGAGCCATTCAAAATGATATCGACAGAAAATGGAGCTAACAGATGCCAGGTGGGAATATTAAGCTGACTAGATATGAAGCTCTTTGACAGTCTCATGTTCATATTGATGTTCAGCTGCTTGTGTCAGGCCCGACTTTGGCTTCCCCCCCCCCCTCTAAACAAAGGTCTCTGTTGTATGAAGAAGAATTAAAAAAAACAACAACATGCCTGTTTCAAGCCGAAACCTCAAGCGGTTCTCTTTATTTCTGCCAACACTACATCCCATGTATGTTTCTGTTCACCCTTTCTGCAGCTTGAAGATCTTTGAAGATATCTGACAGAGTGTGTTGAGGGACTTACCTGATGCAGACCTGAGGGGTTATGCGCTGAACTCTCTTGGCTTTTCACTGAAAGCGCGCAGCTCTCTCCTCATGTTGTTTTTGACGTGATCAGGAGCCTGCAGCGGCTTGGAAGTGCACTTTTGAAAATAATGATAGTGTAGTGTTAGTACATACATTTTGGGGTTTAATGTAATGTTGTTCTGTGGTAAGGTTATTTTGCTGTGAACCCCTGGAGAAGTGTAGCTGCTCACACTTATACTGCTATTCCACCAAAAATGAGTGCATGCAAGTTATTTAAACACAGAAAACCGCGGCGTTAGACTCAGGGTATTTTTCCTTTTTGTGTGTTGGAAGTCACGGATGCGCCACCCGGCACCAGAAGAAGGGTTACTTATATTTCTATGTTACTTATTTAGTAAGAGTTTTATTTGTTTTCTGTTTCAATGGTGTTGGAAATGACCTATTCATTGTATGTTTTATATGTAATAAATAATTGTGCAAATCCCTATTCATTTTCTTTATTACATATTCAATTCAACACGCATCACATGGCATCGCACCAGAAAATGGTCGCAAATTAGGGTGTCCACGAGGCTGTCATGTTTCCATCACTACCGTTCGGAGCCGGAGCTGATAATTAAAAGTGATCTAATGAAAACAAGTGTTGTATAATACAATTCATGAGGTCTGTATAGACTGTCAAGAACAAAAGAAAGAGGCTGTGTGGGTGGCCAATAAGGTAGATACAAGTGGAGTGTAAATACCTACTGTTTTATGTTCGCTCTGACAAGGTGATTTTTCCCTGTGGGCGTCCGACACTGGGAGAAAAAGTCTCTGTAGCATGAAACAAAAACACTGTGGCGTAACAGTCAGACTGAAGAGAACATAAATTACAAAAGCGCACAGGGTCAAAGGTCTGCATTTCTGCTGGAGGACAAATTTGGATTGAAGCAGAAAAAATAGCGAGGTGAGAACAAAGTTCAGCTCTCTGGTTAACAAGGTCAGACCAAACAGTGCAGCCAATCCACAGCCAGACATGTACTCCACTTTAATAATAGACGCCGATCCTAAGGTCAAATCGCTTGTCACGAAAATTGTCTGAGCTTCATTTTAAAATGTAGGTTTGTTTTTTTCGTGAGAATAATATCAGCAACAGGTGCATACTGTACAAAAAGACCATTTATTAATCTTCTCAGTGCTGGATGAGATGTTTTAAAAACACCATGAACGCTTCAGACAGGTCAACCAGAGACACGCAAAGAGTTTTTTAAATTTCTACAGTGGAAGTGATCTTTGAAGACAGGAAGCTTTTTTGGAATGGTCGCTTAAACTGTTGTCTACCAGGCATGCTTTAAGGCCTTCAAAGTACATTTCATTACTCATATTCTCAGTAAAGTGGTCTTCTGGTTTACACTCTCTGCCACTCTCTGCCTTACACTTCCTTTGCACGCTGACAACACTAAAGCCCTTGACATGTTTCCCATTTGTGACGAAAAATTCGAAGAAGAACCACACTAATAGCTGCTCTGATGCAAGCAGTGTGAATGTTACAGGAACAACATTTTTAAAGAGCGTGGTCTTTTCACCACAGCACCTGTCTCCCATTGACCTGCAGCCAATGGATGTTCAGTCTCAGCTCTGAATGGCACTATAATGCACTGAAGATGAAGCACCGATGAGTCACTACAGCGGAGGTGGAGAGAGCTTCAGTTTTGTTCACAGCAACACAAATAAAAAGTGTGATACATAATGTAAAGAGATGCCTGTGACAGATTCAGTTTTCTACTGAATATAAGCCTCAGAAGAGGCAGGGATATCATGAAGATGAGGGCTCCCTTGTCCTTGCAGTAGAAGTGTGAGAAAGAGGCTAATACTGAAAAGCACACTCATCTGTGACCATTTCTGTGGGATTTCAAACTATACCCCCCCCCCGCCCTATACTCCCACACATTCTTAATGATTTATTACCCAAGTATTACCTTATCTCCATATCCATGACACTGGTCCAGCCTGCCGTAAATAACCTTGTGTCCCCTCATTAGTAGGACAGCCATGTCTCCCTTGGCCTCATCGGTGCATATGCACACACAAACACACACCATCCCTCTCGAGACCAGGCCAGCCATCACCATCATAAATCCATGGGGCGCACAGTCTGGCAGCGAGGGCTGGACAGCTAATTATCCAGTCAAGGAGGGCTGGGCATAGAGGTGACCAACAGACTCTGGAAAACCCAGAGATACACAGAGAGATGCAGGCTGATGGCAAAGCATTGTGGGTCCTCCAGTTGAGGGGTGGTCTCCCCACTCTCACTTCATTGCTGAGAATTAATTAATCAATTGGCTTTACCCACTTGTTGCTAATTAGAGTCACAGCGGGTCATAAGTTAACATACACTGAGTGGAAGGCAAGCAGACAGCCTGGACAGGTTTAACCGAATAAAAGCCTGCGGTATAACAGCGCCCTGCTGTTTGGAGTCTCCCACATCTCTTCTGGTGAACTATATACATACATCTCGCCTTTTAGTAATCTATTTTTTTTTAGAACTTAAAAAAGTTTTCCTCATTTCATTTTTTTTACGATTTTGTGTGGGCCCATTTCATAAAATCCAGACAAAAAGCTATTTTGAGTCCAAGTTGTGATGCAAAGAACTATGAAAAACATATAACATGTATATAATGCAGACTTTGTGGTCACTGTGAGGGATTACACAGCTCAAGCCTTTTAAGAGTTTCTAATGTTTGAAAAATTATAGAAGGTATCTGTCTCATGTGTAACGGTTTAGAAGGACAAGGACCCAGAAGCACGACTCACGAGAAAGAGGTGGCAAAATAAGAATCCTTTACTTGCAGGAACAAACCAGGCAGAAACAGGTGAACACAAAATACAATCTGGCAGAGGACAAGCGCAAGTGAGGGGACCTAAGTAGTGAAGACTAATGAGGGAATGTGCTACAGGTGAGACGGGCATGAACAGGTGAATGGAATGAGGGCTGACGAGGAGGGAGTGACTGACAGAATGAGGGGGGCGTGGAGCAAGATCTGAAATGACAGGGCAGTTAGTAAACAGACAGGATGAAAACAACTAGCAGTGAAATGTGTGGAGCTGAACCGTGACATCATGTGAGTCGCCCAATATTATGGGACCAAGTTTTTATGCTGTTGGTAAATGACAGAAACCAAATGGATGCATGGAACCCTATACAAATTAGTTCACTAGTTGAGATGTGAAGTATATGTGTTTTGTGCTAAATTCACTTGATATTTAAAATATTTTTATTAAATTGATATTGATTGCATAATGTCTACACTCTTCAATGCAAAATTAGAGGTAAATCTGTCCCTGCAAGATCACAAAAGCTAACACAGTCACACTCAAATTCACACATACTTAATATTGCATAACTCAAATGTATTTAGAATAAGTAGGAACTGAAAATGTAATTTCTCATTTTGCAATGAGATCACACCAGCTGCGACAACAAATCTGGCCATGGGCTTAAAGTGGTTGGTGGACAATGAGCCCTTCTCCATCCTACCCCTCTAGTTGGAATCTATACCAGTGTTGCTGTTGCTGGTAAATATAGCAAAACGGAAAATGCAATCAGTTGAACCTGGGTGTCTCTGTAACAATCTTTAGATATTTTAAGAAAGAAATCCATAAATGTAGTCTTATGAATGAGTCAAGCGACTTCCTTTCAAAGTTGGCACTATGTGACTGTCTCCCTGGTGTGGTCCCGCTCCAGTGGGTCATCTCAGTGTGTGTGTGTGTGTGGGGGGGGGCTCAGCTCGGCTGCTGATAGAGTAATACTGCTCTGGGTATGTTTTTGGGGGAGGCGCTGACAGACAGCCGAAGGCGAACTGCTGTGCTTCAAGGTGGCGAGGGGCATGAATATGTGTGTGTGTGTGTGTGTGTAGCAGAGTTGATGAGCAGACAGTGAGTGGGCTGTGTGAAGTCCCTGCAAGCCTCAGCACAGAGGGGGCGAGAAAAAGAGAGGCCTTGCAAGGCGTTGGGGGGAAATGACAGCCATAAAAAGACAAGAAGCCAAAATCAGATGAATGACATAAAAGACTTCTAGTATGACAGCCCCCCCACTGATATAGTTGTCACTTGACATGATTAATATTTTGGTAATGACAGAATGCATATTTATGTTAACACACAGTTATAAGCATATATGAAACAGACGCTGTGATTTACCATGAAGGATGCAAACCGTCACTAACCAAGTAAAAGCACTGCAGACAGCTGTCTACAGATCTGCATCTATTTACCAAAATCTGTCACATAAACCTTCCATCAGGCGTTTAGCTTGATCTTGGCACAAATGGAAGGGAAAGGAGATATCATTCCATGTTTTATAGCTAGATAAAAGGCTCCTCTTTTATATATTAGTTTGTTTATGTTTTGTTAGCGTCGCTGTCATTTGTTCCTTGTAATAACTTTTTTTGCACCTCACAATTTACATCCCTCAGTGCCAATGCAGGAAGTTGTGTGCCCTATATTTAACAAAGTGGAATCTAAAAGCATGGTGGATGGCCGAGTAGCCGGACTCATAATCATAACTTAATCGTAGGTAATTTGCCATAATGACTTAACTCTAATCATATTGTAGTACCCGTGTATATTTAAGAAAGAAAAAACTTGGCAATGAACATTTAAACAACGTTATAATGGAACAAGTCAATCGTTCTGCAGATGTGTCCAATATCAATTATCCTGTTTGGTGATGGTGAAAACTCACCATACTTCTTTATGTCTAAAACCTCAATTATAATGGACCTATAGGTTTCTCCTTCAGTCATAAGCGAGTTATGTCACCTTACAATGTAAACAGTTGTGACAGAGCTAACAGTGCGAACTTGAAGGGGAGCCAGACGCTTCATTCAGGACGATGGCGGTCGGTTGTCATGCTCACATGCACTAAATTGCACTAAAAGAGAGGAGCCCCTTCATTGTATGCTCAAGTAGACATTACTCGACTATATCTTTACAATACAAATAGTTGTTCAATGCTCTGGATATTGAATAGAGAACCTTTAAGGTTGCAGACAATCATAGAGCTTAAACAAACTCAGTCAAGCTCAGGGGACCTGCAGAATAGGTGAGAATTTATGTTTTATGTTCCTTGTGTCTGAAATCAAATGATAATAAGCCTATTTGTTTTCACTCAGGTTTCTCCATGCAGTGCAACACCGTCGTTCTTTCTTTGCTTCTGTGCACCTGAGTTCAACCTTTCATTTCAACAATCCTCTATTTATTGCTTTGTTCCTTAATATATCCCACGATGGAGTAAGACAGTCCCAGAATACAATTTTATATTAAAACAAGTGAAATACATGAGCCCAGAGCGAGCTCTTTGAGCTCATGAAGCCCGATCGTCTATCACATGTTTCTTTCTCTCCCACGCCCCTTGTTTTCTGTTAGCGCTGCTTTCCATTGCAATCAGGTCTGTGTTCTGCATGTTGCACAGCAGCTGGCTACAATTTGACAACCCAATCAAGAGAACCAGTGGGAAACCAGTAGCAGCTAGCCACACTCAAGATATATATATGTATATATATATATATATATATATATATATATATATATATATATACATATATATATATTACAGTCCAGTTAGCAGCCAACCTAAAGTCAAGGCCTGTATAACAAAAAGCCATTGCAGTGCCTCCGTTATTTCTGTAGCATAGTGAAACCATCGTTTTTCCCTTGGTTCATTTTGTTCTTTGGAGCAGGATTGGGCCACAAAACATCGAAAAAAAACAAAAGTGTTTTAGCTACAGATGCTGAACAAACGGCAGCTATCTTTCTATAAATTAAGTCTGAAAATGAACAGGTGGTTCCGGTACATGCAAATGCAATTTTTTCACTTTCACAACAGCTTAGAGAAGATTTGAATCAAATAGTCTCGGCTCTGTAAAATAGCTACACCTACGAATGCAAGTTCTCTGCAGCTTGAATATAGAAACAAAAGCAGTGTCTCTCTGAGTGATATCCTTGTTCTGCAGAGCTGAGCAGAAGCCGACGAGGGCTTATTCATCGCATAGTGTGTGTATGTTGCAGCGGGTGGATGGAAAATGGAGGTTTGACTCCTGCCACCTCAGCAGTCATCCGACAAATCCATTTTAGCGACACTGCGCTGTAAACTGTGGATGGACCTGCCAACCTCCCACCTCCAACACCAATCAGAGAGGAGAACCAGGCTCATTATTCAGGACAATTAGCCAATGGGCTGGGTGTCCCCTGTCGTTACTCATTGCACATTTGGTCTCAGTCAGATGACGGTGCCATGTCCACTCAGGCTTTATGCCACTCAGGGGGGCTGACACAGAAAGACGAGAGAGAGGCGGCCAGCTCAAGATCAGGCTCAGCCAGGAATCCAGCCCTCGTGGAACGTGTGTTAATGAGTACATGCATTTGTCTGCTCCGTCTTCATAATAGGCGCTATTACCAACAGATGACAGCTGTAAAAGGTGAAAATAAAAGGAGAGAGGAAGACTATACAGGGAAGGATAAAAAAAAAGAAGCCAATAACACCATAGAAGTGAGCATCATCAAGCTTCTGAGGAGGGAAATATTTTACATCTTTTATCTGAACATGAAGGAACTGTATGTGGCAGCCTCGCAGCCCAGCAGGCTGATGTAGTGACAGCAAGAGATACTTCAGGCACCAGCCACGGATGTGTATGTATGGACGGACACACACACACACACACTTGGCCATTTACTATAGAGATCGCCTCCAGTTTGGCCTCTTTCAATCCATGGTGGTTTATGTGCACAACTTTGTACATCCATTTTTGAGGGTGTGATGTGGGCAAATAAAAAGTGTGATTCTATTCCCATCAAGGCTTTGTGCCCGTGTCTGAAATGAATCATCAACCACAGATGCTGCCGAAGTAGTTTCGACCAAAGTAGAAAGTTGTTCCTCACTGAGCACTACCTGATTATCCATTTTTGGTCTCGGGGCAGTGGATCCAATCTCAGCTGACATTGGACCAGAGGTGGGGTACAGGTCGCCAGTGAATCACAGAGCCGAGACAGACAGCAAGTCACATCTACGGCCAATTACGTCACCAATTAACCTGAGCTGCATGTCTACATTTTGACTTCTTATTGTTGAGCACTGGTCAGCGTTTTATTTTTTATTACTCACTCCCACTAGGGCTGTTCTGGACCAAAGAAATTTGTCGTCGACTAACACCCATATGATTATGTCGATTAATTGATAGGCTGATTTGTCAGAGGAATAACACAACAGCTATTGTGTTTACTAGAGATTTTCTTGAAATTAAGATATAAGTAATACAAAAAGTGTGATTGATGAAAGAAATCAACAAAGAGGGGCCCTAGCCCCCAACAACCTCACTGCGAGGGCCAATCCGCACAGTCTGACCCACATAAACATGCGTTAATCAGACACCCGAACCCGACCTGCAAACCATGGACAGCATGCATTATAGTAACTGTCAGGCGGTCTGAAACAAGGACCCAGACAAGCGACTCAAGTACGCTGTGCTTTTCTGTTTGAGAGAGAGAGAGGAGGAAGGGAAAAGAAGGTAGACTATCATATGCAATGTTTTACTATGTTATTCAAACTCACTCAGAATGCTACTTTATCACTTTTGACCCGCCCTCAAACCTGTGATATTTTCCAGTAAACTCAACCCGAACCCAGCCAACCCAGCATCACTACAGCATATACCTGTAGTTTAAGACATACAGTATATGTGTATTGTTTGTTTATATAATCATTGATTATATGATTCATGATTTATATTATTTCATTATACCGAGAGGAATTTGGGCTATCGGATTTAAAATGTGATAATATTATTATCCCAATTTATGGGGCCTATTAGTCTGAGATCATCGCCTTCCCGCCACATTAATAACTGCTTGGCACGTCGGTTGTTAAAATCTAGATTCTTTACGAGAACAATCATTTGTTTTATTGGTAATTTGTTCATTAACATCAAACTTGAATCAAAGACATCAATCAACCTTGGAAGAGGCTCCACAGAGAGCCAAAGACGTTGAGGTGTGTAACAGGTGTTGGGGTCAGGTATATATCGACAGTACATATCGAGGGTTTGGTACAGATGTCTTTAAATCATTTATATGTTTCCCCATGTTAGATAAAATATTGCATAATACCTATGATGGGCGGGTTTCAGACAGCAGGGTCTAATCTGTAGGATTTATAAGCAGGTGAATATATTAAATGACTCCGGTTTCCATTAGGCATGTTGCACCAAATTGTTTATCGACCCATATCTCAGCGCTGACACTCCTGATTAATGATGTTATTAAGGAGGGAGGAGCGGTGGAGGGAGAAAGATGACAGGCCATTCTGTGATTGACCATTAGTGTGTGTGTGTGTGTGTGTGTGTGTGTGTGTGTGTGTGTGTGTGTGTGTGTGTGTGTGTGTGTGTGTGTGTGTGTGTGTGTGTGTGCGTGCATTTGGTCATGTAGTTTTGAACAGGCCCATTCTGCCACGTGTCTGGACACAAAATTAGCACTTGAATGTGCACCTGGTCACGCATTTGTGCTCAGCGGTGCATTCATGCATGCAGCATGTCTATTGATGTCTATTATTAATGTATATCCTCATATGAGCTGTGTGTAAGTAGGTATGAGGGGACAAACATGCATGTACAGAGAGTCTTGACAAAACTCATCAAACACATCCTAAGGGTGAAGTGCTCATGCTTCTGCACTGCTCTTGGGTAATTTCTCAGCTAAACGCGTATTCTAGTCAATTACTGCAGCGAATGCTTATTTTAAAAAATCATCTCCATCCAGTATTTCACTTCTCGCCAAATTGAGGCGCTTTCATTCGAGATGACAATGGCCCTTTCAGCCTGGTTAAGTGTTCAGCCGGTGTTTTGAACAGCATGCTAATATTGAAAACCACATTCCAGGGTTTTTAAAATGACAAGAAATTATTCAAATGTCAGCTTTAATAACCTATTCCGCTATGATGCCTGCGATACTGCAAAAGAGGCATTTTCCAATGTCTCAAAATCATATGTTAGGAGTGATCAGCGGACAAGAAACACCGCTGGTAAAGCACCTCACATCTCTGGAGAGCCACCAGTATGACAGACATTGTGTTGTTTTCCTGATAAGCAACGATCCCCATCACCCTGCATGCTTCTGGAAGTTTTGCTGTCAGCCCCACTGGATGGAGCCCCAACTGCTAGGCAGAGACACTGTAGGTCGAGGTGACCTTTGAACTGCAGCAGGCTGCAAGTCATCGGACTCTTGTCTCAATCACATCTGTTCCGGGTCCCATGGGCTGCTGATTTGAGTGTATGCGTGCTTGGCCTCACATGGCATGTGTGTAAGTGAGAGAGAGAGAGAGAGAGAGAGAGAGGGAGAGAGCAGCGGCCTTGCCTCACTACACCTATAACGGATCAGTCGAGGGGGAGGAGAAAAATGAACTAATCAGCCTCTCCAGTGGTGGAATCTCACCCAATTTATTTCCAAGCTAACAGGCGTTGGCTAATGAGCTGAAGCAAAGCATCCTCTCTCTTCCTTGTCTCTCTCTTCTCCTCCTGTCCTCGGCTGTTCCACTGGTGATTCTGCGGACCAAACCAATTACTCGTCAGCGCATCCGTTCATGTGCACATGCATCCACATTTGTGTGTCCAATCACACATATTCTCATTCAGCTAAAAAAAATAAGAAATACACGCATTATGAATAGACATACTGCAGCCTCACACACACACAACAAAACATCTCTGTGCACACTTTGTTTGGTCTGCCAAATACTAAAAGTTTGTAGACGGGTAAAAGGCCCGATATTTAAAAAAACTAAACTTTCAGACCCAGACAGTCATTACCAAAAGATTTCACCAGACATAATATCTACGGAAGTCAAATTGAAAATAACACCTTTTTGACTTTTTGTTGAGATCAAGGATCCTGCACAGACAGCTCTGTCTCTTGGCCGCAATGGAAAAAATTGATAATTCCTTGCAGATTATATGAATGCAAACCTGCTGTGCTACATGATTGTTACCGTATGCTCATGGCAGAATAAGACTTTTCATCCAGGTCTTATTTTACCCACAGTTTCAACAAGCTCTTATGCATGAGCTTCTTGGAATGCAAATCTGCTCACACCGTTCACACACTCAATGCATTGTAAGCTTCAGAAGTTGCAACACTGCAGAGTTCAGTGGCGGGCCGTGCATTTTCTACCTGCGTTTTCAGTGCCATCTCTACTACAACTGAACAACCTAATCACCTCATTATAATGCCACAGCTACCGGTTATTATTTGTTTCGTGTAAACACCTCATATTCGCATAACACTGCAACATTTGACAAGTGAAATAAAATGTTACATGAAGCACAACACCTACAAATACACTAACTGCAGAGTGCAGATACATAAACACGTGCATGACGGGATGCTGCGTCATTAACGGATAATGCATGTAGTCCACATCAACGGAATTAACACGATGACAAGATTTTTTTTTTTAAAGAACCAGTCACATTTGTTTATAACAAAACATGATGAAAAAAAAAAACAGGGGCACTAAAAAACTGCACACTCAAAAGCACGAGCCAAATGTTATATCTTATTATTGTTATTATTATTATTATTATTATATTAATATATCTTGTGGCCGGTAACATCGTCAAATCTGACAAACCTTTCCTTGACGCCGGTATCCGTCACATAGCGGAGCACCAGTGCCAGCTGCGCTGTGTTAATCACGTCAGTTGTTTCGTCCACCATAACAGCGACAAGGGATCAGATCTCCTCTCCCATCACTTCAGCTACAGCACCGTTTTGGATTTTGCCTGATGTCCCGGTAAACACTTTGTTCGTGGAAAGGTGGAAGTGCAAGTCTGTGTCGTGCTCGGCCACAAAGGAAAGTAGCTCCACATGTTCCCCTTATTTGTAGACTCTTTATGTTCGCCGTGTCCCCTGAATGAGAGCTCCTGTTCGCCCAAAAAGATGACACAATCTATCAGTCTTTTCAGTATTTCCCTGTTCTTCTTAACTTTTTCGTTGTGGAGCTCCGTTTCCCTGCAAACTTGTTTGTTGATCTGAAAATCCACTCGGGTCTCTCCAAACGTATCCAAGAGCACCGTAGCTTGCAAGTGTCCCGCGTCCCGCCGTACTTTGGTGTCGCGTTGCAGTCTTGCTAAGGCAACTCAGGTTAATAAATCCACCGTGGCTCCAAACAGCAAGACGCTCAGTCGCAAATAAAAGGCATTCCCAGCAGTACAATTTGCAACTCTTCTCCGATGCTGTCAGCCAGGAATATTGTTCGTAGTTGGCGGACTGAAAGTGACGCACACATGTTTTTCCTTGCTGGGTCAAGGCTGCTGGCTGTGGGGTTGGGCGGCCCCTTGTTACGATTTCTAGCTTTTCCTGAAACGTCCTCCGTGAGAATGGCGTTGCCGGTAAATCCGCCACTAAGTCCGTTTCTCCTCCTCCTTCAGCCATTGAGTATAAACAAAATATACCAAGCAAAACCATAAAAATGTAATTACTTCTCTAACATATCTTTCAACAACCTGAAATGTTCTTACTCCTTCCTACTGAGTTCTGCTAGCTAGTTTTCCATTAGACAAAAGTCAAGCTGGCACACTGACCAATCACAGCGCATGTTAATGGTCACGCTGGGCCACTGACCAATCATACGTCCACCACAGTTCGCGGGCGCTGGCACGTCAAAGAATACACCCAGCTTGTCAAACTAAAGATCTGATTTGTTGAAGTCCATGACAATCAACCACAACGTCCACTCGCCGTGTACTTTAATCTGCAAAGGCCAGCTTGAATTGCTCTGTTTCCATAGAGACACAGGAGGTGAAATCTGATTGCAGCACTGCAGGCTGGAAGCAGAGCAACAGAGGAAGACAGGAGCTGTGCAATGAGAAAATAAGCTAATAAGGGAAAATAATTATAATACATGTAGTGTATTTGTGAAAAACAATAGCATTATAAAATAGCTATAACTTTGTGATTCTGTTTAGGCCAGCAGAGAAGGCTTAGCAGGCCCTGACGGCCCACCACTGGCAGAGTTATGCTCCAAGATACTGTGTGCCGTGTTAAAGAATATGCTGGTTATAGTCTGAAACAAACATTAAAACAGAGCCTGACTTTGTTAATCCATGCACAGCAGCCAAAGCATCATAAATAGCATTGTGGCGCTTGTATTCACCAAACAACTATACTGTACAAGTCAACAAGTCCTCCACATGAAATGACAAAAAGTGTAATTTGTCCATGCCCTCTAGAACAGGTAGAAGTGTTTTTTTTTTTTCTGATTGGACGCCCCAACATCATTGAGTTCAGTTCAAATAAGTACTTTGTTATGGTTATAAGCAAACATTGTGTTTTGGGTTAAAATTACTATTTCGTTAAAGTTAGGGGATCTTTGTCTTCATGATTACAAAATAAAGATGTGGTTAAGGTACAATTGTCATTAATTATGATCAATACAACAATTTTCTAACTATGCCGTGGTACATAACCTAAATACATAACCTCAACCCATATGCAATCCTTAATTTGGTTGTGCTTGATGTGGCGCCAGTCCGGAAACTCGGTGGTTCATGAAGCCAAACATTTATAACAAATCCTTTCCATAGCGTCACCTACCTGGACACGAAGCGCTTCCCTCCAAGCATTCGCAATTTTTGGTGCTTCTTCAAAAACATTCTGTTATGTTTGTTAAACTTCTCATTATATCCCAACACCTATCAATGAATCAAATGTTCTGATTATTATTATAATTTTTTTACTTTCTCGCTAAATTTAGTGTCTTTTGGATCTAGTGCTGCCTGCTACTTTCATTGGAAAAGAGTTGGCAAAACTGGGCTGGGTTTTTCGGTGGATAATTTTCAAAATCTAGTGTACTAGCTTGATAAGCTATTGCACTCCGCTGTTCTTCCATTGCCAAAATGTGAGTACACTCTAATGAACGGCATTGTTTATAGACTGTAAGAAGGTCTGAATAGAGGGGGTTGCAGAGCTTCTAAAAAAAGAAAATACTCATTAAAATTTGGATCATAAATTTAACTTCCTCCTCAAGTAATTACAGTAATCCGATTTACTTTGAGGTGTCAAATGAATATCTAAAGGATATCCATTATCAAGTTCATCTTACTGTCACATACACTGCCGTTCAAAAGTTTGTACAAACACTTTATTTTGTTTCAGTAAGACGGCTGAGAGGAAATATATGTATTTCATGCTTTTAGAGAGAGAAAATACACTTTACATATAAATATTATTTTGTGGGTTTGCAACAAAAGTCATGTTTTGTAGAGAACAAACCTCAATGGTTTAACCAGACTGACAAGAGAAAGGGCAGACAGAGATAAAGATCCTTCTGAGCAACACACAAAAAGAAGAAATCACCAGTCGTTTGTAAAAGCATCTAAATGTGTGGAGATTTACATAGGAACAGTTCCTGCTTCAGTGTTAAGTACAACAACACAGCCTATAATAAGATTGAACATTAACATGTGTGTTTATTTAGTAAAGCGTCACAATAGAAATATAAGGATAGTGTAGGGTTATCACTATGACAAACGAATCATAGTTAAACCTCTTCAATCGAACCGCTGAGTAGACAACAGAGGGCACAAAGAAAAGCAGCTACCCAAAATATTTTGAGCCAAAATGCACCGTGATTTAGGGTCAGTAGTGCTTTTCTGGACTGGAAAACAACTTTAAAGTCATAGAGTATCTGAGGGGGGGAATGGGTGTAACAGTATTTTCCCCTGGCATGTAACACTAAGGGGGCATTGATTACACATACAGTACATTTTAGTATTTCAATTATTCTTTTCGGATTAAAACTGGTTCACATATAAATAATACATTTGGTGTCTGATTTACACTCTTTTTTTCTCTGTGAAAATAGACATTATTGAAAGAAAGAAGAAAACGTCAATATAACAGGTGACAAACTTTTGAATAGCAGTGTATATACTCAGATTTCTGCTTGCGTTTCTGTTTTTCCAAATGTAAATGTCGGAATTAATTTACTAGTAGAGGAAATCAGAGTTCCAAAACAGTAGATTTAATCATCACAAACTAACATCTTGAATGCAACAATATATTAGTGTCAGACTAGATTTTACTTCCAATCATTGTCCTATTGAAGAGAATATTCAAACAAGTTTTGGTTGGTGTATCCAGTTCAAACTCAGCAGCTTTAACATATCAGGTTCAGACATCACCTGAACCCGTCCCTCTGCAATCAACAACTATAACACTGAAGGACTCAGTCCACCGATAAGGTGCCAATACTATCAAACATATCGGCGAAGAAGCATACTCTAAAAGTCATATAACATAACAGTGAATGGCTCAGGTGACCTTTAGAGAAAATGCCAGTGGAACCTTCCAGCAAAATCCTACATTCCTGGAAGAGCAGTTCTGACATTATGGAAGGGATTTGTCAAATCTGTGACAGTGAAAGGTGACCAAATCTGGTTTCCAATAAGGCCAGTTAGTTGACCAAAAGCCATGGAGGAAGTAAACCCTGACTACAATCCTCCAGTCTTCCAAACTTCTATTATACAAACCTGAGAGACGGCCGACTGGTCAAAGCAGCAAAAGGCCGATAAAAGGAGGTCGAAGGAGTGATAAGATAGGTGAGAGACGGAGAGGACTGAGTGTACTATATTCACTTACATATCACCATAAAACATTCTCTGCATATACTATACTTTATAACACTGGATATGAACGTTCTTTGATATTTAACACATATGATTCAGTCGTCATTGCTTTTAGAGTATGCAGCCGTTATATAATTAAATGGACTATTTTCATTAGTGGCAGTCTGAATAGTGTTATACTTAAAAATAAAGGGGGGACTGAATGATAGATTTATGTTCTCCACTGAATATTAATTTACAGATGAAAATGATGTACAGTAAAGTAATGCATAGGGGCTGGATTTTCATTCAAAGCTCCAAACTGATAAATGTGCTGGTTTGATTAAAAGTGACAGCATTCTATTGTATGAAAATGTACATCTGTGACAGCGTTTATATGAAAATAATCTCATGACCAAAAGCATATGCAGCGAGCATATGCAGCAGAATTTGTGAGTGCAGAGAAATTGATGTGTCAACTCTGATAAATCATTTCATGATTTCAAGCCCTAGAGGAGTTCTTAAATGAGGTTACATGGACAGTTTATGCTATTTTTAAATGCGCAGGATGTGTACCCTTGAAATGCAATGTGGTCAGGTGAACATAAGCAGGAAACGATAGCGGCTGTTTTCACCTCACTCCTTTCTCTTTTACATGCCTTTGGGTTATTTTAGCTCTGCAGCACCAACACCTATTAACCATGTGACCAAATGCTATATATCCCCATCTAATCTCAACTCATCAGTTGTAACCTGAGATCGCTCATCAGGGCCAATCCACTTTCATCCGCATGTTTAATGCAGAGTCACAGCAAAACAGCCCCAGAGATCAAGCCCAAGAGATCAAGCCTGCAGGCAGCTACACCAAACACTTGCACGCACTGGGCACCTGCCCGTCATGTTCCCATGAAAGGAGTCGCTTCCTTCAGCGTCATGGATACCAGGCGCCCCTCTGGGTGCAGAGAAACAGAAAGACATGGCCGAGCAGTCAGTGGTGGCGCAGGCTGAATCGCTCAATATTCCATCTGAGCAGAGCTTTATGAAGAAATCAATAAAGACACAACATATTTAAGCACATACACTGTTTGACACTGGACAGGGAAAATTCCAAGTGATGTCTCTCAATCAATACCAAGATCTCAGACACTGACAGAATCCAGGAAATAATTTGCCCACAGATCTTAGCTTTATTGTAACATTGTTTATTTTTGTCTTTTCTACTTTGGCCTTTTCCAAATTCTTTCATAAGGACACAACAGAGGGGCTTCTTTTCACGGAGGGGAAGAAATGGCAGCAATTAAAAGGCAAGTGACTTTAACATTCCAAGCGTATCTCTGAGCGCTGCTTGGGTAGTAATTAAGTCCTCCAGAGTGTTGCTGCCATTAAAGCTACAAGCAACCAAATGAGGACACACCCAGCCCAGTGTGACCAGATTAAAATAAGAGAAATCAGCCCCTCGCTGCTCCCAAATGGCCACCATTGCTTCGGGCAGTCCATCAGTCTACAATGTACGACTTGAATCCCCATCCAATCAGCATGAAAGCAACATAAACTTCCCAGTTGGCTGCTTAACAACAGTCACTGTAAACTGTATTTACACCAAAATATAATGACAATGAAAAAATACTGTCTCTAAGAAGTCTTCTGGGTGTAATTTGTGGGATGATAAATTCCTAAATATAACATACTTTTAGATAATATCCCTTATAGCTGAAGAATAGTTGTGAGTTCAGATAAGTTTCCCTCTAATTACACATGAGAAAATTCATCAACCAAAATTGACTGTTGGAAAACTCAGCCAACGTAACTGGAGAGAGAGTTACATGTGACAAACACATCAGTCAATCTTCATCAAAGCCTTCTCTTAATGTAGGGTGACCAGATTTGAGTTTGTGAAAAAGAGGACACTTCGTTGGGGGTAATAAATATTTTCCCGGACGTAGCAAAATCCCGGACGTTTTTGGAATCCCTGCCGGACGCTTTTTTTAGGTCTCGAAAAGAGGACATGTCCAGGAAAAAGAGGACGTCTGGTCACCCTATCTTAATGTTATACGTATGAAACATGCTGTTTGAAAATCCTTAAAAGGATGTTTGCTCAGAACAAAATAGGGTTATGTTAGAATGAAAGATTTTCCTGATCATACATAATTTACCGGGATCATATAGTTCGACAGTACTCTGAAAACAGAGTACTGACTTATTGTCGGAGACATGGAGCTTTAGCTTCAGTCTTTGTTTTAACATAATATGTATGTACTCAGCAATAAGTGCATTTACGACTCCTTTACAGTGGGTCAGCTGGACACATAAAAAACAACCGAAGGGAGCTACTGTTAGCATAATTAGCTAGCAAGCTGGCTAATGCGCATACAATCTGCTATCAACAGTTGTCACTTTAGCTGGAAAAACTGAGTCTCCAGCTAAAAATAATAAGCTTTTGTCTGTTGCTGTCTAAACTAACCATTTTTACAAATAATTATCAAGTGGTAAATTGTCACCTTTATCACTGTAAACTGCACATAACTGAAATACTGCTAGGCGTAGCATCATTAACTGAGAGGACAGGGTTTAGCCAATAGCCAATTGATAGAAAACAAATAGATGTTTTCATCATGTGTTCCTGTAATGCTGTTTACAGTCCAAGCCTACACACTTTACACTGATTACAGTGAACATATCAGACAAGCGCAGTCTACCGCATCAGTGATATTGAGCCTAGTTCTTTCAATTGGTCTTTCACCTCAAGACCACAAGAAGAAATATGACGCAAGGCTACTTGGGGGGGAAGCAAGGAAAACCCTTTCATTATCCCTGGTGTCTGTGGTTTGGAAGAAATCAATAGAGGTGTCCATGCTGGATTCATCTATATTCTACTGTGTGAACCTAATACCCTCACATGGGGAAAGGAAGATGAGTGGGTGGTTTGAGGGGAAGAGGTGAGGGAGTTTCAGAGGCAGGGAGGCACACTGGAGGGGGAAAGGAAGTTAGAGATGGAGAGTTTAAAGAGTTATCTAGACACAAGGTTTTCAGGTGCACTCACACAAGGTTGGAGTAACTTGTTCAGGTTAGAGTGACTTTGGGGAACTTGAGAGACTTTTCTAGATTGTGATGTGGGTGGGATTCAGTGGTTGCACAAATATCACTTGTGAGCCGTGCTGACCTGCGACGGAAAACAAACCCTTGGTCATCTCCTGAGGCTTAGAGATATACAAATGGAGACAAAAGCATCTGTGATTTTTCTAAGAAACACATCAAAGAGTAACATGGCTGTTGGACACATGCTAGATACAATAACAGGCATTTAACGAAAGTCATGCTAACGAGGCACTTGTTCAACTTCTGTGAAAATCCTCACCCGTGCATGAACGTTCGCACACGCACACACAATCTAACAACCACATCACCTGTCAGTGGGAGCCTCATTAAGCTGACAGGCGCTGGCCTCTCAGGGCAGGCCAAGACGTCAGAGCCCTCTCTTTCCTGTCATGACATGATGGATCTCTCCACCACTGGCTGCCAAGCTGCCACTCAAGTCCACCTTCCTGTGGGCGTCCATCAGGAAACACTTGCTAAGCATCCTGTTGATCTTATTTGTATATATCCACCACCACTGTTCACGTCCAAATCTGACTGCACGTCGAAGGGACGATCAAGATTGGCTACATTAGCAAGCGCTTCCCTGTCTCTAACTGTCAACGTGTGAATGGATGTATATTGTGTTTAACAAATGGCTAACTTTATAGCACACTATATAGCCTCCACCTTACCCACACCACTAGTTTGTTCAGTGATCCTAATAGAGGTGAAGGGACTACAACTTACATTTCAACGTAAAATGACCAATAAAAGACACTTGTAAACTTTAAATAAATCTTGACAAGCGTGGATGAGATGGATCCAGATGTCCAAGTTGTTGTAAGTCAACTGACAGAAATATTTTTTGATCACTTGGATAACTTCTTTTAAAGCTGCATCAAGTGCTCAGTAGAGCGGAGTGGAAATGCAGAGTTGGGTGTTTCTCTGTGGGTTTGTCTTCAAGAGCGATCCCTTTAAAAGTTGATTTGTGCAGCTTTAACGTTTGAGGAGAATGAAATATCTGCAGGAAGAGAAACATTTCTTTGCGGCATTAATTTTCATCTTTTGGTACAAATCCAAAATTGACATCCCAAAAGTTGTTCAGGATAGTTTTCCTTTTAACAGCAATTTGTTTAATGTTTGATGTAAAGCTGTCAGTCAACAAACGTGTTAAAATAACTTAAATCCACTTAAATCCTGTGAAGAGTAAAAGTTTTGATGTACCGTAGATGGGAGAAACACTCAGCAGCTCATCAATAATGACAGCAGGGCTTTGATGAATTCCCATACAAGTTGTGGTATCTTAAGGCCTTTGAGGAGAACCAATAAACCGTCAGCACTACTGATGATTGAGGCTGATTGGACAGCTGTCAGACAGGGAGAGCAGCACGAAGATATTATGCAGTGTATTATGCCTCTTGTTCAATCTTTTTTTACCATACAGAGATGCAAATAGAAGGACTCCGATGAGTTAAATAAACATTTTAGGTTTTAGACAGCTTTCTGAGATGTGTAATGTGTATCTTCATAGTTTGGAAATGTATAGCTTATGACACAACTGGCCAATAATGTCACATGACTGGCTGCAGATTATTATTATTATTATTAGTATTAGATTGTACTTAGATTGTACTTTAACTTTGTTTTTTTCATTAAAAAAAACATACATTTTTTATTATGGGTAAATAGTTCATGGTTGAATGGATGTTTACGTAGTTATTGTTAAGGATCTTGCTAGTTGTCTATGAAGAAAACAATCGATGAAAGTCACGCTTCATTAAGTGTGACTTTGTACTACGGATCAATTTCATTAAATTGACTGGTGACTTCTCTAGTTAGGATTAATGAAGTCGGTCGTTATGTGCGCTCACATAATGTGTACCAATCGAGTAGAGAATTGTACATTCAAATTATCAAATTACATTCAAATTATCAATGTAAAAAAATAATGATGAACATGGACAAGAAGACCACATACTGCCGTTTTATGAAGTTAACTAAATAACCATCAAGAAGGAAGTTGAGTTGTCGTTTAATCAATAAAAAACAGTCCTGAAGCTTTGCAGTCAATTTCCAACAGCACGAATGATTAATATAAAAAAGGATCAGATAGGAAATTAAAAAGTACTTATTTATTAAAGTAGGTTTAACACAATTACATTTTTTGTTCATTTTTCACATCACTAATTTAAGTAAGCAAATATTGTCTGTGATTGATTGGTGAAATACATCCTCTAGATCAGGGGTGGGCAAACTTCTTGACTCGCGGGCCACAATGGGCTCTAAAATTTGACAGAGGGGCCGGGCCAGGAACAGATGGATGGAGTGTTTGTGTGAACTAATATAAATGGCATGTAAAAATCATTACATGAAAGGATTTGGCCTTTAACAGGTAGCAAAGCATTTATTTGCAAGGCAATTTAACAAATTGCACGAATTGCAACTAACGATTATTTTAATAATCGATTAATCGGTTGATTATTTTTTCGGATAAAAACATCAAAAAAGCATTAATTTCCAACCCTTTATTCAAAAACAGAACTGACAGTGCAAATTCACAGTGCAAAACATCTTCAGAAAGTGCACAAACAGGTTGCTCCTTGAACATCCCTGAGCTGTTAATAAAAAAAATTAAATAAAAATGGACTAACACTAAAAACATGTATGCTTTACATTTGCCAAATGTGAGCCCCTTTTACAAGCAAGACTGAACTGTAACGGAACATAAAGTAACTTAAACGACAACACACAACCCAAACACGTTAGCTAACGTGATAGCAAGCTGAGTAGCTTCCATTAAAAACAAGTTTGAGGGAAATGAAGACGCTGTCGACATCTTAACGCTGATTGGCCAAGACTCGACACGTCACATCAAAGATCTTCTATTTTGTCTCAGTGTCTCACTCCAATCTCAGAAACGCTGGCCGGACAGTTGCTCTGCTCCGCTCTTTTTTTTTTTCTTTCTCCGCGACTTATTGACTGGCGTAATAATCGCGCGACACAACGAATCGATAATGAAATTCGTTGCCAACACTTTTGATAATCGATTCGTTGTTGCAGCCCTAATAATAATAATAATAATAATATTTGGACAAGTTCGGCGGGCCGGATTAAAAAGCCCAACGGGCCGTATACGGCCCAGGGGCCGTACTTTGCCCATGTCTGCTCTAGAGTCACGATGTGTAAACATGTACTAGTGTAAACAATCAAATGTCAACCTTTCACTAAAATACGGAGCTCAGAGGATGAATCCACAAACACCCCAGGTCAGATGTTATTACCAAACATCAGTACACTACCTACAGACACAAAGTTGCATGATCTGTTGAGTCTTTTCCTTCAAATACTTCTCCTGAAGCGCATCCAGACACCTCACAAAGTGGAAGAACAAAGACATTGTCAGCTTTGGCGATAACAATCTTAGACACCTGACACCTCCATCGCCAGATCCCTCTGTCCAACATTCCTGTGTGTCCCTCTCTCTGTTTGTATCATCTAAGTGCAGCTGGTTGCAGGTGGTACCCCGCTGAGATGTGAGTCTGTCCAGCGGAGCCCTTTGACAGCAGAAAGCTAGTGTAGAGCACACGGAGGCCCAGCCAGCTTGTACCAATTTAATGCTGACTGCTCTCATATGCGAGTCCCAGTGCTGACCCGGTGACCCAGGCGCTACTGAGCGGGGTGCTGTTAATAGCTTGGGAGATATAGGTAATGAGGTTATCAATTAGAGGAAGACTTGCTCTCATTTGTCCCTGTTATGATGTCGTGTTTTCAAAGGGCTTCTGGGGAAGAGAAGCTAGCTGTGAATTTGTAATTGTCATTTCATTAAAAGGACCCAGAAGCTGGTGTTCCATTATGGGTTGTTTTGTTGAGAGCAGATGTTTCCAATGCAGTTTCAGGATATGCACAATAAATTACCTAAGACAACAAGTGATGATGGACCATTATCCTAAAAAAGATAAAGCTACATCATAACCAGGAAGCAGCTCATGAAGTTTTGGATATTGTATTTGCATTAAGGTCTTGCGCTCATGCACACGCAGCGTATACAAAGGTTTGGTTTGCATAGATGGGTGACCTGCCTTTAACGGTGTGACTATGTGTGTGTTATAGGGGATCGCTCAGTATTCCTCTCAGCAGCTGGCCAGCCGCTGTGAGCGTGAGGGTCTCAGGAGGTGAGCAGACAGAAAAAACAGCCCAGACCAGGGATCTAATTCTCCCTCCGCATCCAAAGCCTCAGAGGCCATGTATTATTTAGGTACAGTAGAAAGACAAGGCACGCGGTTCAGCATGAGGGATGGCAAGAACAACAGAAGGATGGGGCAGAGAGATGTGAAGATGACAGCACTTGGGCTACGGGAACATGTGAGAAAGAGATAAACTGATTGAAGGGGCTGATAAACATTAAGTAACAAGATCAAACGCGAGGTGAAGATAGACTTGCTAGTGGACCAAAACGGTGGGCCGTTGAGAGCCATGCGTCTGTAGCAAACACTTGAGCGTTTCATTCCACTGATTAACACACCTTCAGTCAGAGGGGAGGAACTAATCAGGGAAATCACCTGCTCTTGTGTTTGGCTCCAACGCAATCCTGCGTAAACATGATTTCAGTGGCAGGGTTGAGTGAAGACCACTGAGATCATCACTTTGAGTGGGGTGGTTTATATAAACCTTAAGACTTCCAAAAATATGACCCATTTATTCTCATACACAATTCACTTTTAAAAACAGGTCTAACAATGTTTATATGGATCACACCGAAGACTTAAGAGCATTATTACCCAACTCTGCAGATCCCCTCATATGAAACGCTTTATAGTGAGTTTCAGCTCATTGTTTTGCTGTCAAGCCATCAATTTCACTGTTTTGGTTCCCCAACACTGATAGCGTTGTATGCAGTCACAGCAGGCTTTTCAGCAAAAAAAGCTCTGAAACTCACTCTTACGTCCCCTTTTTTAGTCTATGAGGAAGTTGGAACACATGACAACCAAAGAATGTAAAAGTCAAAAGTAGAAGTAACGATTTAACATGATTTATTTGAACTCAAACTAAACGTTCTCAATCAATGTGGGAGAGGATAGGACAAATGTGGCTGCACCAAACAAATATAAATAAATTCAACGAAACTAGGCCTGGCTAACTCCTACCTCTGAAAATAAAAACAACTAAATGGCTTTACATGCTTCTCTAAAACTGTTCTCACCAAAGAAATACAGAGGGAGTCCGGGCCAATAACCCTAATGTATCTAGACAAAGTTAAGTGTGTGTGTGTGTGTGTGTCCAAATGTAAAGGGAACCCTAACGTCACCTACTGTCCTCAACCTCACACCACAAACCATTACAATTTAACAACAACAGTGTCAGTTTATACAGGCAGAGGCCCAAAAGAAGAGCGTGAATCCTCAGGCTTCCTCCTTCCATGCGGGGCCCCACTCTGCTGACTGGCCAGCTTGAAAATCTGTGGGAACCGAGGAGCAGCATGACTGGCCTGCACAGGTGGAAACCAATCACCTTATTGGCACCTGAAGAGAAAACAAGGGAGGGAGAGAGAAAGAAGGGCAGGAGGGGAGAAAGCACAAACACAGGCGCCACAGCCTGACACACGTAACACTCACATTACCTGCACATTGCCAAGCAATAGCTGCTGAGCATGTAGTGGAGCATTTGGCAGCTAAAGAGCCAGATATTCCTCTCAGAAGTCCGTGAACGATGTTGCTCTGTATCTGCTGTATCTGGAAATATGCAACTGTTTCACTCTATCAACTTAAAATGTTATAATATGCAGAGGTGTATTCATAGCTTCCTTCCACTGCCCCCATGTGGCCACAAATATGTTATTGCATGTTTAAGATGGCACCTGGAGCCTTTTTATAGCCAGACTTTTTGGGTAATATCAAGGGTGTAGGTTTGGTCTCAGCATTGGTAAATTAAATGACAGCATCTTGTCTCGCAGGCTCGAGGGTGCATTGGAAAACATGGAAATGGATTTGTCACTCTTCCGGGCGACGAACATAGTATTCAATTAGAAGAGTAAAAAATCCATTTCCAAGTTTCTATATTATTACAGATAATAATATGAGTGAGTTTGCAAATATATTGTGCAAACTTTGGTCGTGACTAGTCCCTATGGACCATATGCAAACCTACGCCCTTGGGTAATATGTTGTTTTGCTTTCTCTCTGAGAGTTTAATGAGGAATTTGATACCACAAATTGTGGTATGCTAAATAAGTAGCTTCAGCCAGGAGACAGTAAGTTTGTAACTATGGCAAAAAAAATGGGGAAACAGCTAGCATAGCTTTGTTTATAGGTTAAAACCACCAGTGCCCATAGGGGATCCTGTCCTATTCATGGTATAACACCTAACGTGGACGACTATTGTCAATTGAGTCTAACTGCCAAAATCTTCTTTTGTTGCTAATCATTTCTAACTGACCTGAACTTCTGTTCACTACACTACATGCTGCTGCAAGCTCGAGTGCAGTGTCATATTACTGGGGTCATGGAGATTTCTGCACAGCGGGGTATTATTTAAAATGCAGCATAGTGGCTTGTAGATACTACCAATCGTCTCAGCTTTGATTGTTCACACTAAAATAAATGAATATCTCCAAATTAATGTGCTAATGATTTTTTGGATGGTAAAAGCTGCACACAGCGCATTTAAATTCTGACAATGTTCCATCCATGCGTCTTCCCTCTTGCACCAAAGGCCGCCCACACTAGCTTACCCATTCTCACTGTGTCATCTCTTCATCCTCGGGCTAACCAACAGTGGAGGTCAGTGAGGATAAGACTCTCCTCACACATACACACAAACACACCCTATATACCTCTTTTTTCCCCCTCACTCTAACAGGCTCATGCTGCACATCTACACAGCTCTCCTAATTGTATGCACCGCACACCTATCGAATTAAATTTGCACACAAAACCCTCTTATGCTATCACTTGGCTGACTATTCACCCACTTAATTAATCCAATTAATCAAAAAAGATATATCCGCCTAATGAAAACATGTGTCGTATCCAGCAGCATCATCAGCATCCTCCCCTGCTCAGCAAAGTGTGAAGGGTGAGACGAGGAAACTTTAATTTAAGGGTTCTCCTCCTCGTTTCATTATCCTCAATAATTAAAAAAAAAATGACATTTTCCAGCTATGAACTCTATGTCTCTATGACGGTGCTGACAGACGCGTGGAATGCTGGCTTTGAGTCCAGAAACAACGTCTTGTTTGTTTGTTTAATGTGTGGGACAGCTGTGCCTAACTAATAAAAACCTCATTAGAATATAGTGCTTTCATATTCACTAGCTGTGTAGAACATAGATAACCAAAGCAGAGTGCATGTTTTACAGGACATTTGTGGAAATCACACAAAAACTGTTCGATCACTTTGCAGTTTGAATTAAGTCAGGCCCACACCTGGTCTAGAAGGGCGGCTTTAATGACTGCTTGGGCATTAATCGATAGTAGCGCTGCAAGCTGCAGTTAAATATTTAACATTCAAAGCTCATCCCACTGATGCACTCAGGAAAGGTCTTCGTGTATGGAAGCCCTTTGGTCAAGGCTTCCTCCAGGGTGTCAGCAGCCATGCCCGCCTCTTTTGTCCTCCTCCACAACGTGACTTTGCTCAAGGACTTCTACAACTTCTCCCGCGTATATACACACACACACACACACACACACACACACACACCAGACATCCCTCAGTCTCCCTCTGTCCCACTCTTCCTCCCCTTTCGTCAGGCTCCGTTGATCGTACAGATGACAGTATGGACTTCGGCACCACTGTATCGGAACCAAGAGCTGAGGAGAGCGATGAGGGAAGGGAACAGAACAGAGAGAGAGAGAGAGAGAGAGAGAGAGAGAGAGAGAGAGAGAGAGAGAGAGAGAGAGAGAGAGAGAGAGAGAGAGAGAGAGAGAGAGAGCTTCCCAGAGCCTGCCAGCTTTTTTATTACCATAATGTCTGTGCTTTTATCACCGTGCCAGCCAACAAAAACATCTAAGAGCCAATGGGGTGGCAGCTACAGAGACCTTGCTGAACAGCGAGAGAGCCTGAACGCTCATTTGATCCACAAGGCGTTTGAGCATTGCAGGCGATGCACAGTGAGACCTCGCGAGGGTTGGAAAGGGCTGGAGGGAGGACGGTTCACCTTGTTGACCCTGTGCAGGATGGAGGGAAGGGGAACGCACGGCATGTTGAGGACAGCCAGTGCCAGTGGCAGTGGTCACACACGTGTTCAAGGAGAGATTTGGTGACGAGGAGAGGATTAGAAAACAGTGTCCGTACATGGCTCACCTTCCACTGTGAACTGTGTGGGAAAGAGGCGCCCAGAGGAGATGTGTTTTAGTTGTCATCGCTCATATGTCTGGGTACAACCGGAATGAATAACTGACTCTTCAGAGAAGGGAGAACGTGCAGGAAAAGCAAGGAGAGACATTCAAGTCAGTCAAACATTTTAAACTGATCTCTCTTAAATTGGACCTTCAAACCTTCAGGGTCTTAGGCCTTTTTCTGAATTTTACATAATTTCTTAAATTTACCTTTTAAAGGCACTTGCATAATGAGATATATACCAATGTGTTACATCAACAATTACAGAACAATCTCAGCTCTCTATATAATGAGGCACAATTGTCCTAAGGCGTCAAGTGTAAATTGATAATATGGCCCTAAAGCTGAAAGATTTAAGCTCGATTTTTGAAATTCTTCATATCTCTTGTGAAAACCTTTACTCATGTGGACGAACTGTTTTGGTGATTGAAATTGGTTTACCAAAGGTCTTAGGTTCACAATAGCAGTGGAATATATGAATACAATGATAAATACAAAAATGGTAGATACAAATAAATACCAATTGGTCTAATACCAATTGTTTTTGAGTAGAAGTATTGTCTGTCACTACTTTCATCAAAATGAGAGAGGGACTGATAAAATGGGACTGAGAAATGACTTCATACTACAGACCAAGCTTCATGGGGTGTGTGCACATGAAACAATATTATTACAACAGTTTTTGTTTTCAAACAAAATATTTACTATTTGAGTCAAAATGTATTATAGAAAAACGAACTATTTACCTTGTACAACACAATGTGTTTTCAAGAACAATTTTCAGAACAAGAACAAATATGTACTCTGTATGCAGGGGCGTTGTTAGGCCTGTTTTAGGCGGGCTGAAGCCCCCCTAAAATTTTCTTCAGCCCCCCCAAATAATTTGGCTTGAAAAAAAAAGAGAAATCTTTGTTTTTATTTTTATGTCATTAAATTAAACTATTGTTTCTCACATGGACAAGTTATTTATAACTCTAACATGCTACATATGTACGTGCATTCTGGTTTGTATGTTTTCTCCCACTTCAAATTACAATCCCAATAGCCTATCATCATACTTATCTATAGGGCACTAGGACCTTGGGGAGGCTGCTGCGCTGGCTTTCTCACTGGCTTTCTCACTACCCAAGTCTCTCATCAACCACAGCAGGATTATACCAAGGAGTTTAGCTCAAAGTAAACTACACCTAGGAGCAGTGGCGGCTGGTGGATTTTTTTTTTTTGGGTAGGGCCAGCCAATCAATTTCAGCAAACATCCCTGTATGATTCAATGCAAAAAAAAGTATCACGCATTACTACTTTGCAGTTAAATATTTAACATATATTCCAACACTTTGACATAATAAGGACATTATATATATATATATATATATATATATATATATATATATATATATATATATATATATAAATATATATATATATATATATATATAAATAAATAAATAAAGGCGTTAAAAATGCGTTAACGCAGCAAACTATTAACGGCGTTAATTCTTTTTTTTTATTAACGGCGTTAACTCTTTTTTTTTTGCATTGGGAGGGGCTTATCACTGTCGCACACAGGTGCGGACCTGGTGTCCGGGCTGGCCGGAACCTGGAGACAGGGGGATCAGTGTCCTGGTCTTTGTCCGTCTTCCAAGACAGTCCTGGTGACTGTAGCGAAGCTTGCGGTGCACGTAACACCGTCTTAGTTGGCCCAGATGGTGGCTGTGGTGCAGGTAGCCGCTGGGAAGCACGCACCGTCTTTGTCTTTGTTGGCGGACTGGGTCGGGGAATACGCGACCTCTTTCGTGGCTGGGCTGGTGGGGATGGAGTGGCTGGTGTTGTGGCCGGCGGACTGGGAGGCTGCTGCAGCAGCTGTGAGTCCTCTCTGAAAAAAAAAAATGAACTACTAGTCAGTATAAATTCACTGAAAGAAAGTAACGATTACACACCGACATGTAACAAACATCCAACACTGACTATGCTCAAGACACTACATGAGCTACATGCTGTTTTCAAACACGTAAGAGAACCAGCTTTGGTCGGCGCGAGCTAAACATGCTAACGAACGTAAACAAACTCACAAAGGATACTGTAGTAACGATTACGTCCCGTGCCGTTTTCCCAACACGCTGCAGAGATCCAGCAACTAACGTTGCCAACATAACACAACTAACAAGGGCTACGGTAGTAGGGATTCAGTTCTGTCTCGTGCCGTTTTCAAACATGTAAGAGAACCTGGGCCCTGTTTCTCGTACCTGGCTTACTGAGTTAGCGGGCTAATTGTCAGGATAAGATGACGTAGGTCAGGCTAAGATGACGTAGGTCAGGCTTATGCAGTTTCTCGAAGCAAGCTTAGATAAATCACCATAGCAACACAGCCAAAAATTTAAACCTGCTCCAGGGCAGGCTTACTGAAATTCACTGGATAAGCTGGCCACTCCCACCGGACAAAAAAGGCAGCTCACTTCCTCATTGATGAAGGAGCGATATTAGTTATATTAGTTTTATTGGGAGAGAGTTCTTTCAGATCGCCAAGATCCGTTCTCACGTCATCATGACTTCCTGTACGCAGCGCTATAGATTCTGCCAACAAGGAATCATTTATTTACCAGAGCTTCTCCAACCGCGGACACTGATCACCACAGGCTCAGCCGATCGCCCGTCTCACAGACAGAGACTCGCCCTGGATGCAGCGCTGTTCTTAAGTTTATTTAGCGCTTAAGAAACTTATGGATGTGTTGAAAGCACTCATAATTATATGACAGTGTTATTAGTACACCATACATATCATTATTGTAGAACATGATTAAGGTGGACTCATGATAAGAATACAGAGAATCACACACAATTTATTTTCACTGCTTCAATTGATTGAATTTCTGATTATGAATAATACATATATACTGATCCGCCCATACACATATTCAAACTCCTAGTTATATGGTAATCTACACATACATGTATATACACATATATAGTACATGATACATACGCACATACAGTACATATATCCTCATAAGTATATAGTAATGTATATACTACTGGCAGCAGATACATTTAAATAAATATAATCTGATTGATTTGGGTGATGAAGGACTTAAATTTAGCCGATACATTTTCCCAAAACTGACACATTTATTGATATATTTGCGACGCTTATGTCTCGCAGTGGGGGCGATGTTAAGCTGCATTCACACCGAAAACGTTGCAAATGCGTTGCGAATATTCACAACGCGTTTGCTGTGAATGATTAAGGTAATACATTCCTCATATGTCTTCATGATCATCTCCTGCTTCTCAGTGGAGAAATAAAAAGAGGTTCCTCTGTTTATTTGCTATTGTACTGTTAGAAGATCGTGGTGTCAGTGCTCGATTATTATCCCTTCTGAAGAAGAGCGGGCATTTATCCAGATGACTGACGTCTGGCTAGAATTAACAGGACCGTTTCAGCGCGGATCAGCCGTGAAGAAACCCAGATAGCCTGATGTCAATCATCTCGCTAATTTAAGTTGGAGATTAGGACATTTGCTTGACTTTGTTTAGCCAGGTACGAGAAACAGGGCCCAGCTTTGGTCGGCGCGAGCTAAACATGCTAACGAACGTAAACAAACTCACAAAGGATACTGTAGTAACGATTATGTACCGTGCCGTTTTCCAAACACGCTGCAGAGATCCAGCAACTAACGTTACCAACATAATAAAACTAACAAGGGCTACGGTAGTAGGGATTCAGTTCTGTCTCGTGCCGTTTTCAAACACGTAAGAGAACCAGCTTTGGTCGGCGCGAGCTAAACATGCTAACGAACGAAAACAAACTCACGAGGGATACTGTAGTAACGATTACTACTACCGTGCCGTAACGGAGATCCAGCAGGGTCTATGCTTTGCTAACATAAATAGGCTATTGCAAAAACAAAGTTTAGTAAAGACACTTACCGATCTTCAAATGGATCTCTTTTGTTGGCGTAGTCCTCTTCATCACCAGAGTCAAAGCCTTCAGGCTCTGATCCTACATCGTCCTCGTCGCTGCTTCGGCAAATCTCCAAAAGTGCTTCACTTAGGGAAAACTGTTTGCTTGGCATTTTTCTCTCTGACTAAAAACAGCAGTGTGTTATGAAGCTACTGTGGGTGTTCATGAAGCTACAGTAGATATTTATGAAGCTATGGTGGGCGGTGTCTTGTGATTTTCTGAGTGTTCATTGTTGTTTTTTTTCCGTGAAACACATCTACGAATCACAGTGAAGGTTTACAATCTTGTCATATAACATGTCCGTGTTTAGATGCTCACCATTTGCTGTGTGAATTACGTAAGATGACGCGGGAATAGGACAAGGAAGTGGAGCGTCTACTCGTTTGGCCAGATTTTAAACCATATCTCTGTGACGTATAATCGCGAAGATATGATTTTATTAGAAACTTAAAACACCTTCCCCCCCGCTTCGACGCGGGCGCCGACCTCAGAGGGTTAAATCTCTCCCAGACGGCGTAGTTCAGAACTGGGCATCTTATGGCTCTCCCAGTCCGGCCCGCGTGAGGTCAATCAAAAAAAGAAAAAGAAATAAATAAGATGCACGCCATAAATGCAATACAACGGCACTGCTTTTACTTTGAAGGCGATTTACGTATGCGCACGCGCTTCCGCTTCCGCAGCCTCACAGACCGGCCATCAGACTGAAGCACGTCTTGTTATGTAGTTTCTGTCTTCAGCGACCAGCGGGTGCTGCCGCGAGCCACTCCGCCTCACAACGCGCTCAGTCTCACAGGAGCCTCGCTCTCCGCGTCCAGAGTGAACATTAATCGCGCATGCGCAAAGCCGCCGCAGAGATACCTGTCAGCTGTCCTTCATCTCCACCTCATTCAACCAGACTTCAGTGCACTTGTTCAAGCCAACACAGACTGGACTTTTCTCACTGAGTAAGAAAAACTGAACTGAACAAGATCAAAAGCACTGATTGCTTTTGTATAAAGTTAATCAATTGCTGGTCTTTAACATACATCTTTAAGGTAAGCAACAAACTGAACATGACAAAAGAAGGAGTGGCTTGTCCCTCACAGGGACCCTTAATACTGAACAGACTGTTTATGTTGTTCTCTGATAAAAGACGTTATATGTACTTTGTACTTTCAGTCAGCCTCTTCCCTCCGTGGCTTAGTGGTAGTTCAGAAGACACGGTTTCAAACTGTTTTCTTTTGCATAGTGTGGTTTTTGAACAGCACAACCTGGCATAGTGTATTGCTCTTATACTGCGATTTATGGCCCAAAAACAGCTTATGGCCCAAAACAGCTTGGGCCATAAGCATGGCCCAAAACAGCTTGCTAAACATAACTTTGAAACTGGCGTCAATTTTGTTTACTGCCAATCCCGTGAATATTCTGTATGAAAGTAGTGAGTTATAATTCTCGCGGTACCCACGTTGCCTTCACGAGGCCGGTCCTCAGCCTTCTTTGTTATGCTGTCACTCATGAGCCCCCCACACCAGATCCGGACCAAAAGTCTAATTTTAAACCTGAAAAAAAGAGTTGAAACCGAAACAGTACAAAAAAAATGAGTGAAACTTGAAAATATAAAATCTGTTGCTGAAAACTGAAAAACATATATTTTATTAAAACAAGAAAAAGAACGGAATAAAATCTATGTTCAACCCCCCAAAAAAGTCATACACTTATTTTTATTTTGAATACATTGTTGAATTTTTCAAAGTTCAAGACCAAAACTTGAATTTTCAGGTTCAAATCTGATGAACAAAATGAACAAAACTATTGCCCTAGATTGGGCTCCATACAGGTTGAAGCATATCACTACTGCGATCGCAGAATATTTTTGTGACAGCTAAAACCTGTGTGTGTGTGTGTGTGTGTGTGTGTGTGTGTGTGTTTTGGGCTCCATACAGGTTGAAGCATATCACGCAATCCGGCAGCAGGTTGCATCATCCAAACCTTTCATAACAGGCAGTTTACATCTGAGTCCTCCTTCACCTGACTCCTCCTTCACCTGACTCCTCCTTCACCAAAGAAGATAAAACGGTGCTAGCAGAGCAACTGCGATCATTTCACCTGCAGCAAGAAGAAGAAGAAGATGGCCAGCCGATTTGATCTGACCAGCCGATTTGAGCTGCGCATGAGGATCCGGGACGAGATCGTCGTCGTCGTGTTGTTTGGAAAAATGTTGCTCTGGTTTTTCTGCACATTGATGAAAGGAAACGGTTTCAGTTTACCTGAAACTGTTTATCACTTCCTGACATGTGTTCAGATCAACGGGGAATTCCTCGACCGCATTCTTTTCAGGAAGCTGGTCTTGGAAGCCTCGAACGCAGCTGTCGCGGCCTTCGCTCGGCACTGGAACGCAACCCGCTTGGTGAACGCGGAACGCGGCCATTACAGCGAACGTGCGGCCCTCGAACGCGTCCCTCTCGACGAACGTGTGGCTCTGGGCTCAGAGCCGCCGCGCCTCTCAATCGAGGTGCAGGCCTGAAACACGACCCTCTCGACGAACGCGCGGCTCTGGCCTCAGGGCCTCAATTGAGAGGCGCGGCTCTGGAACGCGGCCCTCTAGATCAAGGCGCAGCCCTCTCAACGAACGCGCGGCTCTGGGCTCAGGGCCGCCGCGCCTCTCAATCGATGTGCAGGCCTGAAACACGACCCTCTCGACGAACGCGCGGCTCTGGCCTCAGGGCCTCAATTGAGAGGCGCGGCTCTGGAACGCGGCCCTCTCGATCAAGGCGCAGCCCTCTCAACGAACGCGCGGCTCTGGCCTCAGGGCCTCAATTGAGAGGCGCGGCTCTGGAACGCGGCCCTCTAGATCAAGGCGCAGCCCTCTCAACGAACGCGTGGCTCTGGGCTCAGGGCCGCCGCGCCTCTCAATCGATGTGCAGGCCTGAAACACGACCCTCTCGACGAACGCGCGGCTCTGGCCTCAGGGCCTCAATTGAGAGGCGCGGCTCTGGAACGCGGCCCTCTCGATCAAGGCACGGCCCTCTTGACGAACGCGCGGCTCTGGAACGCGGCCCTCTCAGCGAATGCGCAGCACTAATGAATAAAGATTGGGTGAAAATTAAAAGATGGGTTTTTCTTTTCATTGACTGTTCTCTCTGACTTCTGGCTCGACGTTCTGAACGGAGTCAGAACGTCGTCCAGACGTCGTTTTTCTAAACTGATACCTGTTAATTGTTCCTCTTTGGTTTCACGTGGCTACACGGTGACCGCCATGGATGTGGTGTACGCTCTGAAGAGGCATGGCCGCACCCTGTACGGCTTCGGGGGCTGTGTGCGCAGGATGCACACCACTACACGGTGACTACCATGGATACGCTCTGAAGAAGCACGGCCGCACCCTGCCTGCACGCACCCTGCCTGCACCCTGGCTGCACGCACGCACCCTGCCTGCACCCTGCCTGCACGCACCCTGCCTGCACGCACCCTGCCTGCACCCTGGCTGCACGCACGCACCCTGCCTGCACCCTGCCTGCACGCACCCTGCCTGCACCCTGCCTGCACGCACCCTGCCTGCACCCTGGCTGCACGCACGCACCCTGCCTGCACCCTGCCTGCACGCACCCTGCCTGCACGCACCCTGCCTGCACGCACCCTGCACGCACCCTGCCTGCACCCTGGCTGCACGCACGCACCCTGCCTGCACCCTGCCTGCACGCACCCTGCCTGCACGCACCCTGCACGCACCCTGCCTGCACGCACGCACCCTGCCTGCACCCTGCCTGCACGCACCCTGCCTGCACGCACCCTGCACGCACCCTGCCTGCACCCTGGCTGCACGCACGCACCCTGCCTGCACCCTGCCTGCACGCACCCTGCCTGCACGCACCCTGCACGCACCCTGCCTGCACGCACGCACCCTGCCTGCACCCTGCCTGCACGCACCCTGCCTGCACGCACGCACCCTGCCTGCACGCATGCACGAACCCTGCCTGCACGCATATATATATATATATATATATATATATATGTATATATATATATATATGTATACACCGCGTTCCACATTATTATGCAAATTACACTTTGCTCAGATTTTCCTAAATAGTAATGCACAGTCAGTCAGTATCATTTTCAAGTCATCAACTGTTAGAGTATAAGTCAAATTCTATTGAACAAACCTCCTAATGATAACTCAAAATGCAGTGTTCCAAATTATTATGCAGAATTTCCGAATTTCAGAGTTTGAAGATATTTTATAGGCTGTAAAGAACAATTTTACTGAAATCAAGAAAAGTTTGAATCAAAAACATCTTAACAGGTCAAGTTACATGTTAACATAGGACCCCTTCTTTGATATCAACTTCACAATTCTTGCATCCATTGAACTTGTGAGTTCTTTGATAGTTTCTGCTTTAATGTCTTTGCAGGATGCCATAATAGCCTCCCAGAGCACCTGCTTGGATGTGAACTGCCTTCCACCCACATAGATCTTTTGCTTGATGATGCTCCAAAGGTTCTCAATAGGGTTAAGGTCAGGGGAAGATGGGGGCCACACCATGAGTTTCTCTCCTTTTATGCCCATAGTAGCCAATGCCCCAGAGGTATTCTTTGCAGCATGACATGGTGCATTGTCATGCATGAATATGATTTTGCTACGGAAGGCACGGTTCTTCTTTTTGTACCACAGAAGAAAGTGGTCAGTCAGAAACTCTTTGCCGAGGTCATTTTCACACCGTCAGGGACCCCGAAGGGGCCTACCAGCTCTCTCCCCATGATTCCGGCCCAAAACATGACTCCGCCACCTCCTTGTTGACGTCTCAGCCTTGTTGGGACATGGTGGCCATTCACCAACCATCCACTACTCCATCCATCAGGACCATCAAGGGTTGCACGGCACTCATCCGTAAACAAAACAGTTTGAAAGTTAGTCTTCATGTAGTCCTGAGCCCACTGCAACCTTTTTTGCTTATGAGCTTGGTTTAGGGGTGGCCGAATAACAGGTTTAAGGACACTTGCAAACCTCTTGAGCATCCTACATCTTGAAGTTCGCGAGACTCCAGAGGCACCAGCGGCTTCAAACACCTGTTTGCTGCTATTCAATGGCATTTTAGTGGCTGCTCTCTTAACCCTACGCTTTTGTTTGGCAGAAATCTTCCTTATTTTGCCTTTGTCTGAACGAACCCGCTTGTGCTGTGAATCGGTGACAAATTTCTTCACCGTCTGATGATCACGCGCAATTCTTTTGGAAATATCCAATGTTGTGATACCTTGACCAAGGTATTGCACTATTTGCCGCTTTTCAGCAGCAGAGAGATCCCTTTTCTTCCCCATTTTGCCTGAAACATGTAGCTTGCTTAATAATGTGGAACATCCTTCTTAAGTAGTTTTCCTTTGATTGGGCTCACCTGGCAAACAAATTATTATTATTACTATTTGGATGATTTCAATCATCCAAATAGCCCTGAGACACAATACCATCCATGAGTTTCATTGAAAAACCAAAAAATGAATGTTTATGACCCTTAAATACAATTTGCCTAATAATGTGGAACGCGGTGTATATGTATGTGTATATGTATATATGTATATATGTATATGTATATATGTATGTGTGTATATATATATATATATATATATATATATATATATATTAGTGCTGTCAAACGAAAATATTTAATTGCGATTAATCGCATTTATGTCATAGTTAACTCGCGATTAATCGCAATTAATCTCAATTTTTTTTTTTTTGCATTTTAATGCTCTTATCAACATGAAAAAGTGAATTGGCTTGCTTTATTTTATTGAAAAACAACTGCCAAACAGGGCGGTACAAAATAAAATTACTGCACATTTCAGGTAAACAAGGGTTTACAAACTAAAATTATAGAGTGCACCAGGCATGAAAACGGGTCAGGGGTGGAAAAAGGTGAGAAGGATATTACCCCTCTAGGGGGGTCCGGGGGCATGCTCCCCCGTAAGAAAAATTTAAATATTCCATATTTTAAAGCATCAATCTGATGCATTTTGAGATGCTTTTTTTGCCAACCTGGGGAGAGCTGGAGAAACTTAACTTCAGCCATGAGTCAAAAATGATTATGGCCTCCTTACTAAGTATTATGCAAGCCATTTCATGCCAGCCTGTCACTGGGTCTAACATTTACAGTATATGAGGCACAATGTGGTAAGGGAGAGCATGGCTGCCTTTGTTAGCATAATTTATATCTTTGATGCAGAGAATGCATCTGGCGAATCCCTGCCTGTTGATTTTGGAGAATACATCTCCTAGATGAAAGGACACCTCTTGCCCTTTTATTGAGACCTTGCCTTCCAGTTTTAGCCACGACCAGTTCCAGCTGCATTTCAATCCAGCTGTTTAACAATGGCTGCATCCTTCTCCCCTAACACACTCATTCTGGAAAAATAATGTTTGTATTAGTGTTAACTTCTAGTTTAGCCTTATTCAGACCTGCCAACCTTGATATATAACCTATATATTGATAAGTCATTAACTACTCGTCATGCATTATATTGCATTGCATATAATGTGTGCTGGTCAATTAGTCTAAAAATAATTTTAGACTAATTTTTACTAGCGTACTTTGACGTCAAAATGCGTATCCGCTACGCACATTGCGTACAGGTTGGCAGGTCTGCTTATTGATAGAACAGTGGACCACTTTACCTTCTGCCTTGTCAGTCCCCTCACCTCAAAATCTACCTCCTCAAAAACGTTAGCGTTATGCCGTGTTCACACCGGACGCGCCGCGTCCGGTGTGAACACGGCATAACGCTAATCATTTCCCACCGGAGCTTTAGCTAGCTGGCTAACGTTGCGTTCTCTCCTGCTGTGTTCAATGTGTTCACTCGCGCTCCCTTCTGGCACGCGCACCTGTTCGCAGTTCACTGAATATCATTCATTTTGCCGTATCGCGCTCACCATTCATTCATTTCAAACCGTAACGTTAGCCTAGCTTCCAAGCCCAAACGGCGTGCCTATTGTTTTGCTTCCGGTTGAGCTACATCCGGCGTGGTGCTCGCGAAAAAAAATTAAAATGCGTTAACGGCGTTAATAAAATTGACAGCGTTAAAATTGGTATATATCAGAACTTGCAATGATGGAAATAGCTTCATGAAAATTAATTTAAATGTATTAAAATGCTCTAAAATAGTATAAATTGAATGTTTTTTTTAAACAACAAATTAATACAAATGTTCCATCATAGAAGTTTAATTTATATTTGGTAGAGTCCAAAGTGATCATAGTTGCAGAGACGAGTAGAAATATATTATTTAAAGCTTTATTTTTTCACTTCTGGTTTCTACTAGAATAATAAATGTTTACATGCTTTAAACCTCTAAAAGCATACATTCAGAAACCTCAATTTTTTGCAAACAATAATCTCTTTGTTTTAATATGTTTTAACGGAATTGATTATATATATCAACCAATCAAAATGAACATGTTTATAGACTGAATTTTATAAAACAGTACTAGTGAACTTAAAATACATATTGAAAAATGACTAAAGCTCTGCAGCAATTTCACATAAATTAAGATCTTATTGTATATTAATTAATAAATACATATATGATGTTTTAATAAATATAGCATACAAATACAATTAAAGTAATTACAGATCTTTTGAATCTTTAAAAAATATAGATCACATTATTTCTTACATGTGCTTTTAATCAGATTAGTCAGAGGCGGTTTACTTTGAATTTCTTTGGGCCAATAGCAGCGCAGCTACAGCGCACGTGTCTCCCCGTGTGGACCAATCAGGGCCGCCCATACAAAAACGCTAAGAGTAAAGCGACCTTTATGTTATATTGACTATACATCGATTTATTAAACCATATATCAATGGCCGAAGAGCAAAACCTCTCTGAAAAAAAATGTCGAGAAGAAAAGAAACTTGTTTTTTCCAGAATTCTATTTATTAATGATACATAATAGAAAAATACACAAAGTGCAGATAGGATTTTTTTCCCCACTTTTCCTGGATAATTTAGTATATAGGAGGTTTTAAACTTTGGCCATCAATATATTCCGTAGTAAATGTCTAACTCACCCACAAAATACTAAAAACAGCACCTACAACTATTTCCTCCCAATAAACCATACAATTAAATTAACTGCTCTAGAAATAGTTAGCAGAACAATACAGTATGCAAGCACATGAAAAGTGGGACATTATGTGTATACACATGATATGGATAACAACATAAAGATGGTGTTCAGAAAAAGTGGAGAAATTCAAATAAAATATATACATTTACTTTATATATTACAAAGTAAAAAAAAAAATAAAAAAAAATATATATATATATATATATATATATATATATGTTTTGGGAATTTCTTAACTTTTTCTGAACACCATCTTTTCCCATATTTAAAATATATATATATATATATATATATATATATATATATATATATATATATATATATATTATATCTACATTTTATTTATAGAATATTGATGTAATAGTTCTACATGTTATATATATATATATATACATTTTATATATATAATATATGTAATATATATACATTTTATAGATATTTATATATTTTAAATATAAATTGCATGTTGAATTTTATTTTTAAAGTGGATGGAGTATATTTCAGTAAATTCCAGTTTATTCTGTCATTTGAAATTACGTGTTTGTGTCTACATTATTACTTTTTATAATACGGGTAGATCAAATCAAGCATTCTGATTGGTTGAGAGTGAGTCACGGGGTGTATTTTATTCAGCCATAAAGTACTGTACAGCCTGTTTACATTTAGAGCGTTCCATATCAGTGCGCACTTAAAATAACAGGTAGATTTAAATTGCGCGACCGTTAGTTGTCATTTCAAGCTTGACAGTTACCAAACATGTTTCGTGTAAACTTTGATATTGTCACGTCCGCAGTAACGACTCGCAGACGTTGGTTTCCTTAACTTGCAGGTTTATTGCTTGAGTGTTCACAGTATTGCAACGGGGCTCTTCACTGACAGTAAGTTAGCTCAAACGGAACAGCTAACAAGATCACGTAGCGTCCCCCACACTAGCATAACGAACCACAACACACACACACACGTCACTTCCTCCCTAACCTAAAGATGAGGAATGAAAAGGGTTTCATCACAAAATCGTGATCATTTCCAGTGAGAGATAATTACGTCGGTAATTTCCCAACGCGAGGCAAGTTCTCTAAACATCATGGAGGAGAAAAATGACGGATAAAAGACGGACAGAAGCAGCGAGAGCACTTCTTTACATCGGTGGCTGAGCGTCATCCTCCAAAACAACCAAAAGAACCAAAACAATGTGCTGAAAGACATTAAAAAAGCTGTGTAGTAGAGCTGAGGTGATAGTTCTGTGAGGGTTCATTATCACAAGCAAAAGCTTTCACATACAAGCAGTCAAGGGATTGACTGAAAAAATTGCAGCTTTAAGTTTGGACATTTAATTCAAGGGAACACATTGGTACCATCCACTCTTTCGGCAGAGCAGAGTCATATCAAATTGGATGTGCAACGAAGCTAATATGGTACTTTCCTTCGTTTTTGACCCGATGGCTTTCCCTGCCCTCAAAGGTCAGCTCTGTCAAGAAGACCATCCGCAATTCATCAACAGTACAAATGGGAATATCAAAGTTCACCACAGATGAATCCTATGTGTTGGCTCTAAGCGCTGCGTAAATTGACTTTGCTTCTACGAGCAAACACAATGAACATGGTGATATAATTGTAATAATGGCTGGTGTGACTAAACCCATAGAGAACAATAATATTCTGATTCTGAGTCACAGTATGCATGAATGATGCCAGACTTTTAATGCCGTCTGTGCACTTTTGATCTCTCTGACTACATTATTGGAGGCACAGCCACCTCAGCCATCATCACATCTGGCATACAGTAAGTTGGTATTAGCGTTTATAAAAGGGTGACATGACACGCCTCTCGCTCTGTCTGATAGAAACTGGCACTTAAGAGTCCATCTGGGTCGTGTCGCCACACACACACACACACACACACACACACACACACACACACACACACACATTTCAGCTCCCACAAAAAGCAGCCAGTAGATACTATTGCACATCATCCTCACCGCTGCCCGTCTTGTCATCATCCCCTATGAATATTCAATTCCTCTCCCCCTCTCCAGCCTTCTCATCAGACGTCTGCTAAATGTGCCACAGACGGTGTCCCCTCTCCGCCTCCTCGCTCCTCTGCTCGACAATGACTTGTGTCCTGGCCAATGCATTGTGACTGGTAAGGGTGACTCAGGCTGGACAGCAAGCCGTTGCAGTGTGGGGTGACATGAACGGAGAGGGGGTACGTTAGGTGACACACTGATGCAAATGCAGCAGACATAGAACCAGCCATGATGTTGTATGGATTTTCATACAATGTCATTTGCATTTATTAAACTCTGGATAGGTTCATTTACAGCAAGACAGCACACCTTCATTTAAAAAAGGTTATGAATGGTAAAGATTTTGCAGTTATATTGTCGGTGCAACTTCTCACGAGACAACAAATACTACACATTATCTGGTTTAAAAAGCTTCCACTAATCCACACTTTGAGGGTGACTTCTTATAAGCCCTCGGGGATCTGGGAAAGTCCCTGAAATACGATTCAGGAGCTACTTAGCAGCCGTGTTAAAGCACACACATAGTGCTTTGAAGGCGGCGGTAATGACAGTGAGTAAAACCTGTCGTGAAAAGCAGCAGTTTGCGTGAAATCATACGAGAATGTCATTAAATTGTATCAATATCATCCCCGTCGGGGAAATGGCTGCAACAGAAAAAAATGACCTAAACCGTTTTCTAAAGAAATATAAATAAACTATGACTCATGTCAACAACAGGCTGCCATTTAGTATGAACTCGAGGAATGAAACTGCTGACCCTGATGTGTGTTGTTGTTGTCGCTTCTTTCATTCCTCGGGTCGTTTCAGACAGACGCTGATCTGAGTGGCTCACACTAATTGGCTGCATCTCATCAAGACCAAATGCCAAGACACGAGCCCGCGCGGCGTCTCAGCTGCCGTCTAAAGGCCGCGCATTGAGCGACAAGCAGAATGTTTAAGCGTCTTAATCTTGAGACTCTGGAGGAAAGTCATATTAACAAGAAATATTACTAACACATGAGTATGATATTACTGTTGTTCAAAATGATTATTATTTCATTGGTATTTTTGTGGATGCCATGTATATCATATGAATAGTATTTATAGTCAGTGATATTTTTGATTCCTCTCTTTTCACCTGCTCCTACATTTGGCAAAATATCCTTGAGATAACACACATTTATCTTTTATTTATCCCACACTAACACACAACCAATCTTTTTAGCTAGACACTAAATGTGAATATGTCAGCTTCTTGTTAACTGTATTTCACATTAGCTATTGTCATCATGAATTATTTCATTATTTCAACATGATTAAGATTCACTGGCCCTCATGCTCAACAGTGTGTTCACCAGCAGTAAGCAATATCAACATGACCCATGAGTATTAGCCATTGTCACACTTCAACCCCTCACAGGAGGTGTTGCTGTTGATTGCTAACAAAGCAGGTTTATTTTCTTTGTTAAAATGCCAATTTCTCAGTTTTCAGGATTCCGTAGAATAATGGACTACAATATGGATAGAAGACCCCAAGAATGGACGCCTGTTGATCAGAGATTAGCAAAGAGAGGGGGCAGAGTTGCATGTTACAGGCCAACTAAATGGACATTGGACATGCACAGCACGGCGGCCACATATTCATATCACCGACATGCCCAGTAATGTTAATAATGCCACATAAACCATGCACACACACACACACACACACACACACACACACACACACACACACACACACACACACATACACGAGACGGGAGACGCAGCATTAAAACCAATTGAACACCCAGAAAAAAAACTATAAACAATTAACAACATTATTGTAGTATGTCCCCATTGTCCAAAATGGTAAATTAACTTACTTTTGGTGATTTCAGCAGGAGACGCAGTGGCTCAACACTGAGATGTTTCATTATAGTCTCTTTCGAGGAGCGCAGAGTCCAGTCTGTATGAGGCCCTGATGCCAATTTACTGTATATTCCACAGTTGAGAAGTGATTCAGCATTATTGTTATTGGCACTTGTTGAGGAGTAACTGGCGCAGGAGAAGGCCTTGGTTGATAATGACGGCTGAACTACACTGGAATTCTCTTATTCTGGCTCCTTTTTTTTTGTGACAAACAATTATATATTTGTTCATCTGAACTTACAAAGCAGCTTGTGGAGAGTAGGCTGTTCATCTGTGTGCAATGCGGGTGTTTCGGTTTAACGAGTGACAGTGTTATCTGGTGACTTTTAGTGGAACGCATCCGTCTGCTCATATAACTTAGGCGAGGTAAATGGTTGGCGCAGGTAAATAAACAAAGCGCATTTATTTGAACTGATGAAGTTAAATTCAAGGCTTTTTACTTGGGTTTTCACCAGCTGCCGTTTTTCTATCAAGTAAAGCAACTGCTCGTTCAGAATGACATACTTACCAATACGATGTGCGTATGTGCAGTCCATTTCAGAAGTGAAGAAAATATTCTACACAACCATAATTGTCCCCACAATATAAAAGCAGTAAGCCATTCTTAAAGGTATTCCTACCTGACAGAATAGGCTACTCCACTTAACTACATTTATAGAGGGTTCATCAGACTAGTTTCACAAGATGACATTCTGATTGGACTTTCTGAGTGGGTAGCATATTTGTCGGAATACCGGCAAGCAACCAAGTCGGCTGAGCGACACCAATGAACACACTTGGCATTTGTTTGAGTGAAACACTGGCTTTACATCAGGAGAGAGAAGAAGGGCTGCTCACAATCTGGCATTTTCTAAACATCCAGCAAAAAAGGAAACCTTCCAATTGGCTGGACCTGAGTGTCAAGTGGGTGGAGCTAGGCCACCTATGTCACATGGGTCCACCCACGTGACTGTGTATTGAAGGTAAGCCAGAAGTTTTGAAAAAAATGATATTGGACTTACATTCTGTAGGAAGCCACAAACACAACTCCAATGGGATGCTCAAGTTGCTCATTGACGGGATGTGTCAGTAACTTGCTGACACATAAGCAACAATACCTTGAAAAGATAATGGTGTATTGGAGATGTGTTGCTGTAAATGTACAAGAGTATGTCTGCCCCTTGTGATAAAAAGATATACCTTTTTTTTACCAGCATGTCACAGCTGAAAAGACATGTCGTAATCACGTGCCTTTACAAAGCTATCTATCCCATAAAAAATCCCTGTAAGCTAGTAGGCCAGCATGAACCTTACCAGGACCCTAAGTGGCACGAACTGCAGACATCATTCATGTTATTAGTTCCACCTGCGCATTTACTGCTATAATTTGGGAACTGTAGCAGGTATAATAGCAATAGTTGAACTGTTACTTCAATATTATTTATAACAAACACTGTCTTCTGAGCACTGACCCAACCCACGTCATGACACCACCCGGCTACATTCCAGCTCACACAAACACAAGAGTGTGGCTATTACTGTAGCATCCTAACACCAGATCTGTGTCAAGCTGCGATGTAATTTGCTGTGGTTATACAATTGGTGAATGATGTGTCTGGCCTATTATGAGCCTATTATGAGCTGACAATGGAAGCTAGATTCTCTTGACACTTTCAAACCACACAGACAAGCCATTTTTTCTTCCTTCACACATCAGAACAGTAATATTTCACCTGAGAATCAGTAAAGTGGATATTTTTAGACATATCTACTATCAGATGCATTTAATAACATATGCTGCTTGAGAGAAGAGAGAAGTCAATCTACTATGTATTGATGTTCTAAGGGTAGGCCATTTTATTTTAATCAATAATGAATATAGTATATTAGTTCTGTAGTTTACAATTCTTAACATCTTTATGAAAATATTATCACCTTAACTAACACTGCCCCCTAGAGGCAAACCATAAAACAGTCAAGTCAATTTCCTTCCTGTCAAATTCTATTCATTATCTCAAAAACAAAAAGAATGAACAGATTCTGACCAAATGACAATTACACCCCACCTCTTCATCCTCCCTCCCACCCTTAACAAACTAATTAACTCCCACTAAATGTAGATTTATTGGAATATTTTTCAACTCAGTAAATAGTCAGTGGCCTTTTTAATCTTTCATCAAAAATCAGCCACAACTGAGAGAAGATGAATTAAATACAGAAAAATAATTGGGGTCCATAGTTTTCACAGTGCATTAGTGGTAAGACAAGGAGCTTATGAAATTACTATTCGGCCTTATCTTTCTAAGTTTAACTCAAGGTCATGACGGACCCTTTGTAGATATTCTAATAAATTTTTCCTTCTGGGGATGTCAGTCTTCTTAAATCTAATGCTGCTAACTTGTCACAAACTCCATCTGATAGAATATATTTTCTCTTTTTTTTAACACTTTTAACACTGGATATTCCCCAGCATACAAACTAGGTTATCATTCACGTCTGATAAGACATGTTAATAAATTAATCAACTATCTGTTACACCGCCCCCCCCCCCCAATTTCTTCTCACATAGTATTCAAACCCAAATTTCCAGCATCCTATCAACCCTTTCCAAAGCTGAAAATGTTGTATCACACTTAAAAAACAGAAGAAAGCAACCTGTAAAATGTCAGCTCAGTCCAGTGAATCTGATCGGCTGATGAGGTGGTGGTAATGCGCATCGAGTGGTTCATGTTGGGCTTCACTCTCAAATCACATCTCAGTGCTCTAAACAGTTCACCAGCACCCCAAACATTAAGAGGTTTATTTAACGAACCGGCATCAAGGAGCTATGAGAAAAAAGTTTCAGTAGTTTGGCCTCACAACATTCTCTGTCCAAGGGAGGGAAGTTGAAGAAGAGGGACTGTCCAAGAGAGACGCTGTTGATTGGGTTGTCCAGATTGTCACTTTTGTAAAGCTTCACCTGAACAAAAGAAGATGAGAAAAAAGTAGTAAAACTTCTACATTGTTAATTCTGTCCCTTCCTGTTGTTAGAATTGCAGAAGAGCTGAGAAATGTATATACGTTCAATAAAAAAGGACCAAAGTAGACAGTAGGGATCATTTAAGCCAAGTAGTCCTACCGATAGTGTTGCGAGATGTTCAGGGGACGTGTGGACGTTTCCACTGAGGTCAAACTGGTTGATTTGCCTGAAGGCGAGGATGTTGACCCCTTCAATGTCACTACTGCCGACCTGAAAGGGAACACGGAGCTCAATGTGCAGATACAACCTTGGGCTCACTCCAAATGTGAACTGTGGATATAATGCTTCGTACAATTCACTCGGTGTGATAATAACAGAGAATTAAGTGGAATTAAAGGCATTTCCAGCCTTGCCCGAGAGATTAGGAAGCCTGCACTTTTCAGACAAGCTAAAATGATGAACCAAGAGGTTTAAAAGTGCAATGGGATTACCGCTGCTTTTGTTCTGCATAGAGAAAGGACCCATGTGATGAGGCTGCAGATAAGTTATAATCACAGCGTTCCCACCGTTATGTTAACAATTCAATTACAGACGTTTTCATACCCACCTATCCAGCTTTCAGAGCCAGGTATAAAAGGAAAAACACTATATGACATTGGAAATGTTGTTACTGGTTGGACTGGAGGATTAAGAGCGTTATTTAAGTAGAGGGTCAAAAACCTCTCAATAAAGTCCATTTAGTGTTCTGGAGCTTTAGATCATATCTCATGAAATTCATCAGCAAATGGAAACGCACAGATGAACTTTGATGCTCAACTTTTCAGCAGTGAGAAGCCCTTGAAGTGCTCACAAAACATACAAGTGAACGTCTTTTCCATGGCCATTAGGAAGAATCCATCTCTTGATGAAGATCATCTGATATAATCAGCTCCAGATCAGGTTATTAAAGGTGAGCAGGCCGGTGTCCTGAGGCAGACAGGAGGACGCCTGATAGGGGAAGACCATCTTTAAATCAATCAGTCATGGCTCAGATTGCGAGAGCCAAATGTGAAATGCTGGGTTCAATGAGGCTGACAGGTGAGTTTAATGTCTCTATTTTTCTATTCCAGACAGGATATACAAAAGAAGGATGAATAAGGACACAAAACTCATTGTGAACATTGTACAAAAGATTCAAAGCAATTCATCACACGGTTTAAAAGCGAAACTAACACTGATCATTTGTGCCAGGACCTCATCGTCTAATTGCAGACCTTTTTAAAAGGCAATATAAAGGTGACACCGACAGCACAGGAGAGACGGGTTTTTATTCAGTTGTATTTTGTGAAAACAAAACAGGTATGAACAGCTGCATGGTGGTGTAGTGCAGTGGTTCTCAACTTTTTTTAGTGACGTACCCCCTGTGAAATTAGTTTTCAGCCAAGTACCTCCTAACCAGCGCAAAGCATTTTTGGCAATACAGCGCCGTGCCATCAGTGTCTGATGTGATATAGAATATAGAAAATTCAGTTTATAAACTTACACTTATATTTTATTGAATATTTCTTAAATAACAAATTTTAAAGGATTTTTGAATGGATGCCATTTTTAAATATATTTTTTACAAATCTTCACGTACCCCCAGGGGTACACGTGTCCCCATTTGAGAACCACTGGTGTAGTGGATAGCACTGTTACCTCACAGCAAGCGGGGCCTGGGTTCGGATCCCTGTCTGGAGACCCTCTTTGTGGAGTTTGCATGTTCTCCCTGTGACTCTGGGTTCTCTGGCTTCCTCCCACAGTCCAAAGACAGATATCAAAATCTTGTCCTGTTGGCTGATCTCTAGAAACAGATTCTACATGTGAATGGAAGGTCTTTTCATAGTGTTACATTTAGTATTATAAGTATTGCAAATTAGCTATATCTGTACCACTCAAACTCTCATTTGATTCCTTTGAAACTGAATAAAAAAAATAAAAATGAAATGATTCTCAGGGGCGTTCAGATTATTTCCCCATGATTCCGGACTGGATTTATTGACGTATTCACGATGGACATCGGATAAAGCGATATCCTCAGAAAGTGCAGGACATATATAAATAAAACAATATACAGTACGACAAAGCTTGTTTTTGTGGTAATTCAAAAGATAACATATCTGTGTGCTCAATCATGGCTGCAAGCATTGTTAAACACTTCTCTCTACCAGCTGCTCGTCTACACATAAAACAGTGTTTGGCCACTGGAGAAGAACATCTGTGCAAGCTTCAACAAGCAGGGCCAGTCAAAAACCTCCATGTGGTTTTCATGCCACAGAGAACACAGAAGCAGCGCTTCATGGACTAAACGCTCTCAGCCATGCTACTCCTATGTGTTTACCCTCAGGTCCTTTTAAAACAGGCTGCACAAACTGGTTGCTGTCTCAGGTACAGATGGTGATTTAATTATCTATTTGGCTGACCTGCACTAACAGGGACTTTTTTTAACTCTCTGGGCTTGAACAGCAAACTATGTCACTGCCAGGGTTTTAACTAGGCTCCACACATTGCACTTCTTTTGGCACCTTGGAATATTAATGTCTTGTTAAGCACATAAACGTATAGCAGAACCCTAATATCTGGACTTGTTTTCCTTTCAGCGTGAAAAAACATTTAAGCTCCAGAATTATAGGAAGGCTGTTTCCAGCTCCTTGTGTTGTAAGCGCTGTAACATCCTCCCTCTGGTTTTTATCTTGTGTAAAGTGCTGGGTTCTCATACCGGTATGCTCCCATCTCATTAGTGGCAACAGTAATGAGTGGAGCAGCAGCTCCACTTTCAGTGACGGAGATCTCAACACGCTCTGGTGACACCTTGCCGACCTGGACACGACTCTGCCAAGAAAGAGCAATCAAGTTTCAAAGTGATCGGAGTTATTTGGGGTTTCAGAAAGCTGGAGGTAAAAGACATTTTCCATCGCCAATTTTCGGTGACTCACAGTGTCGAAGCTTGTCAGTTCAAAAGATGAGCAACAGAAGAGAAAACATCTAGTTTTTCAATAAAAAGCCAAAAGCTACAAGCCTGTGGACATTAACAGAGACGTTTACTACAACTTCTTGAGGCGCATTTCATTTAGAAACATCTTATCTTTCATTCGTCATTCACATAATAACATCCTGGTATGTGTGCAGCTAAAGTCAAGTAAAGTTAAAGATGACACTTTTTAGAAAACAGATGACCAGCAGCTGATATTAGCACACAGGGTCTCCAGCATGGGCTGCCCGGTGGTGTAGTGGCTAGCCCTGTCACCTCACAGCAAGAAGGGCCCAGGTTCAATCTCTGGTATGGGCGCTCCCTCTGGGTGGAGTCAGCATGCTCTCCCCCTGGCAGCCTCCGAGCTCCCCGGCCTCCCCCCACAGCCCCACAGCCCAAAGGAGTTAATTGTTGACTCTAAATTGCCCGTAGGTGTGAATGGTTGTCTGCCCTGCATGAAACTGGCGACCTGTCCAGGCAACCCTGCCTTCACCCAATGGCTCCAACCTCCCCAGGTAAGTGGTTCAGATAATAGTCTCTAGCATAACCATGTTGAGTCATTACTTGATAGTAACTGTGACATCTAGGATCTTGTCAGTGGTGATGAGCCCAGTCATGTGATGCCGCACTGCGGTGAGGGTCAGGATACTGGGGGCTGAGCTGTTGGACACAGGTTAACAATCAGCACTTAGTGGAACGGCATAGAGGGAGAGCACTTTTTAACCCAGAAATAAATGGAAACAGCATCTCTATACTTACGTATCGTAGGTGTAGAAGTCCTGTTCAAACTGGTGGCAGGAGCGAGGGGTGACTTTGTAAACACCTGGACAAGCAGTTTTTAGGTGATTAATTACTTTGCTCCAGTTGTATAGGTAAGCCTGAAAGACCTTTTGGCTCAGAATACTGTACTCTAACTATGCACAAGGGGACACTTGGTGAACGGATATTGTTTTGTTCTTGATATGCTAATTCATGCTATGTTTAGCTCATGAGAGGTCAGGACAATGACCCTCACCAGGTTTCGAGAGGCAGAAGCGGTTGACTCCCTTAGAGAGGTTGTACACGCCGACGTTCTCAGGTTTGCTGCCATCTTGGAAGAACTCCTGTGTAGAAAAAACACATTCAGTTACAATCAGACAAACAATTGTAACAACAACACAAGACACACCAGGTACTGCTTACTCACCAAAGTAATGGCATGGGACAGGGAGCAGCGCAGGATGTAGCCAATCTGTCTGAACTCCACCCCCAAAACGTCAGAGTCCAGAACCTCCACTTCCATAGACTTATGCTTCCAGCACCATTCCTCATGAGGAATACTCACTGACGGGAGGAAGCACAAGAGGAAACAACAAACAATCAACAAACAGATGAAGAGTCACATAACAGATGTGCATGTTTGTTGAAAAGGGTTACATCTGTCACAGCAGCAGAGGAGGAAAACCCTCTGAAGCCGTCATCACTTCAGGTCGAGGCTTATCTTATAATTATCATTATAACAGGATCTTGTTGTTATCTCCTCATCAAAGCAAACTTCCTTCACTACTTGGGCCTGGCAACAATACGAGCTGAGTAAACATACCTTAAAAGATGCTGTGTGTGCAGATAGCCAACAGGCACACCACAGATTGTGTGTATTGAACAGCGGGTGAGATGGATGTCACACCAGAAGCTACAGAAACACTGGTTGAATAATTGAGCTTCCTGAAAGCTGGTGCTAAATATCAATTATGATCAGAAGCTGCTAATTACTAATTGATTTCCCCACAATCCTCAGAACGTAATTGGATTTCTGAATAGAAATATGAATAGGGTGGAGGAATCAGTTCATAAACAATGGTCGGTGCTGGACACCTGGATCACTTGCTCTGAAAACAAGACTAGCTGAACAGACACCCAACTACGCTTTACACATCACATGGTGTGGATATCACTTTGTGCTGCATTTTGCAATTTATTCAGACTTGAAAAACTAATGTAGGTGTCAAGATGATGCATGTCGGATGTTGCCTGGTAAATCTCCACATGATGGCACTATTGTAACTTCATTAACTTTTTATTTACTGATATACTTTTGCTAAAAGATGACACCACAGTCTCACTTGCAGTGCTACAAGTATGATGAGCTTTGTTCCTCTCCCAAATGTCCAATAACCTTAACCCAGTTAAGCAGGACAAGACACACAGTCTGGGATCAGGAAGAAGTCATATCAAATATAAATGGTGTATATTATTATAGGTTACAAAAATCTCAGATTAACTCATATTGTGATATGCGTTATGAAAAATGACTTTACTGCAGCTGAATGTCACTGCTAGAACAGATACATGTCATAATGATACAGTCCTGGAGTGTATGGAACTGATCCAGGGTGCATTCAATTTCTAATGAATTTCATTTCTTATTTGTAAGGGGAAGAATTGGTTATTTGTTAATTGACACATTATGTAGTCTTGCTTTGAAATAGTTTGTCTTGGGTATTTTTCTTATAATTTTATTGAGCCAGTTATTATATTTTATATGCACTGAATGTGGGAGAAACCGGAGCATCCCGGATTAAGCCCTTACATACCGCCACAGTAGACAACACACAAAATGAGAAATGAGAAAATGAGAAAGGCCCTACTCTAGGTCGTTACAATCGTAGCCGTCTGCTGTTGGACACACTTTAAATTAGCTAAAGGACAGCAAAGACAGGCAGTGGGACAAAAAGACTTAACGTCTTTATGAAAATATTCTCACCTTAACTAACACTGCCCCCTAGAGGTGAAACCATAAAACAGTCAAGTCAATTTCCTTCCAGTCAAACTTTATTCATTTTCTCAACAATTTTTTTTTCATACAGATTCTGACCAAATGACAATTACGCCCCACCTCTTCATCCTCCCTCCCACCCAAACAAACTAATCAACTCCCACTAAATGTAGATTTAGTGGAATATTTTTCAACTCAGTAAATAGTCAGCGGCCTTTTCATCAAGTCAGCCACAACTGAGAGAAGAGGAATTAAGTACAGAAAAATAATTGGGGTCCATAGTTTTCACAGTGCATTAGTGGTAAGACAAAGAGCTTATGAAATTACTATTCGGCCTTATCTTTCTAAGTTTAACTCAAGGTCATGACGGACCCTTTGTAGTTATTCTAATTAATGTTTCCTTCTGTGGATGTCAGTCTTCTTAAATCTAATGCTGCTAACTTGTCACAAACTTCATTTGATAGAATATCTTAAAAAAAAAAAAACACTTCTGAAGGATATTCCCCAGCATACAAACTAAGTTATCATTCACGTCTAATTAGACATGTTAATAAATTAATCAACTATCTGTTATCTCCTATCCCCCCCCCACACACAACAAAAAACAATTTCTTCTCACACAGTATTTAAACCAAACTTTCCAGCATCCTGTCAACCCCCACTTTCCTAAGCTGAAACTGACAAAGTCAATCTTGTATCACACTTAACAGCTTATAAAGTACCATGAGAAGTATATTACAGTAACTCATTGGTGTCATATGACATGTTTGACAATGACATAAAGCATGTATTAGCTTGTCAACAACGTTGGCTGTCTTCCAATCATATAGTTACTCAATCCCACGTTTGTGATGGCATTAAAAAGTCAATTCAGTTTACCGTCAAATCTACTGGGTCAAATACAGATCAAAAAGATTTGGAGCTTGTGAAATGAAGTTTAAAAAGAAATATAATATTCATTACAAATTTACAAATTTACATTTACAAATTACTCATGCAACCAGCAATACAAAACAAATATTTCTGATCATTTCACAAGTTCAAAATGTTATTGATTCTCATTTGATTTCACAGTAATCATTTGAATTCAACTTTATATTTTAAATATCCAATACTGGAAATTATGATTAGATCTTTCACAAATTCTGATGAAAATGATCTCTTTTTTTTTTTTTTTGACCATAATATACTGGTGAGACACACGTGATCATCCCCGGTGCCTCACAGTGCTGATTTATGTTAGAACTGATATCAAAAGCATTCAAGTGCTTTTAAAACACAAGCAAAAGATTTTTGTTGACCTAGATAAATTACAAAGGTATAAAAATGGCTCATATTCTATCACAAATATTAACAATTTTCTGAAACAATGACAGTTCTGGAGTTCTAAAAAAACAGAAGAAAGCAACCTGCAAAATGTCAGCTCAGTCCAGTGAATCCGATCGGCTGATGAGGTGGTGGTAATGCGCGTCGAGTGGTTCGTGTTGGGCTTCACTCTCAGATCACATCTCAGTGCTCTAAACCGTTCACCAGCACCCCAAACATTAAGAGGTTTATTTAGTGAGCTAACCTCGCAGTGCTCTGCGAGGCGGTCACGATGGCTGCAAGTGTACCATTTAATGTCCTAAGATGTGGTCTGAGGCGCGCCGTGGTTGTGTCCTCATGTACGTCTGGCCTTCGGTCTCTTAGCCTGACGTTTGGCTTCATCCAGAGCAGCGTTGTCCCCGCTGGCCTGGGCCATGCTCCTCACTCCCTGGATGCGGTTCACCAGCTGTAACAGGAGAGGGATCACCTGCAAAACAAAAATATCAAGAAACTCTCAGAAAGGAATTTTGTGAAATAGCACAGATTATAAAACAAGAAATAGGACGTTCTTCTTGGTGTCATTACAAAGTGTAGCATATTGTCTGCAGCAGGTGGAGGTGATCATGTACCTTCTCGTGGTTGTATGCTGCCAACAGGAGCAGCAGAGTGAGGGGAAGAGCTATGTAGGAGCCCTGGGCGACATCCTGGTCAGGCACTTTACGCTGTTGGAAAGCACACGCATTGACACAACCCGAGATGAGACAACGATAAAAGAAACATCTCTGCACGATTTAGCTCACTATGTGTCAGGAAACCTGAAGTTCTTAGCATTCTTGAACAGATCATTGAAATATTCGGTCGGTTAAACCGCGGGCTAGAAAGAAGCATCTTACAGAGGGGTTGAAGGTGAGTGTGATGTGCTTGTGGTAGCCGTTGGAGGTGAAGGTGACCTGAGGCAGAGTGAAGTCAAACTGGGAGCGCGACAGCGTGGAGTACAGCATCAGCACATAGCTCTGGAGAAGAGAGAGAACGGCGACTTTAGACACATGGTCTATAAAATAAGCGAAATATACAATTGTGTCAACATTAAGGAGACTTATACCCACAGACTAATGTCGACTAGACAATCTGACTTTTGGTTTTAGGACTGAGGAACAAGTTTCAGTAGTTTGGGCCTCACAACATTGTTTGTCAATAAGGAGAGCAGCAATTCAAGCAGATACCTCTCCATCTCTGTCCAAGGGAGGGAAGTTGAAGAAGAGGGACTGTCCAAGAGAGACGCTGTTGATTGGGTTGTCCAGATTGTCACTTTTGTAAAGCTTCACCTGGACAAAAGAAGATGAGAAAAAAGTAGTAAAACTTCTACATTGTTAATTCTGTCCCTTCCTGTTAGAATTGCAGAAGAGCTGAGAAATGTATATACGTTCAATAAAAAAGGACCAAAGTAGACAGTAGGGATCATTTAAGCCAAGTAGTCCTACCGATAGTGTTGCGAGATGTTCAGGGGACGTGTGGACGTTTCCACTGAGGTCAAACTGGTTGATTTGCCTGAAGGCGAGGATGTTGACCCCTTCAATGTCACTACTGCCGACCTGAAAGGGAACACGGAGCTCAATGTGCAGATACAACCTTGGGCTCACTCCAAATGTGAACTGTGGATATAATGCTTCGTACAATTCACTCGGTGTGATAATAACAGAGAATTAAGTGGAATTAAAGGCATTTCCAGCCTTGCCCGAGAGATTAGGAAGCCTGCACTTTTCAGACAAGCTAAAATGATGAACCAAGAGGTTTAAAAGTGCAATGGGATTACCGCTGCTTTTGTTCTGCATAGAGAAAGGACCCATGTGATGAGGCTGCAGATAAGTTATAATCACAGCGTTCCCACCGTTATGTTAACAATTCAATTACAGACGTTTTCATACCCGCCTATCCAGCTTTCAGAGCCAGGTATAAAAGGAAAAACACTATATGACATTGAAAATGTTGTTACTGGTTGGACTGGAGGATTAAGAGCGTTATTTAAGTAGAGGGTCAAAAACCTCTCAATAAAGTCCATTTAGTAGCTTTTCTGGAGCTTTTAATTCATCAGCAAATGGAAACGCACAGATGAACTTTGACGCTCAACTTTTCAGCAGTAGGAAGCCCTTGAAGTGCTCACAAAAAAAAAAAGTCTACTTTTCCATGGCAATTAGGCAAAATCCATCTCTTCATGAAGATCATCTGATAAAATCAGCTAATGGTGGGATTGTAACAATAACAGAGTATTTCTACTGTCCTACTCTCGTGACTAAAGATAAAATAATTGCTGCAGTGATCCTTTGATGAGTTGTAAAATCCTGTCTGAGTATAACAACCAGTCATATTATAAACCTGCCGTGTGAAACAAATGAACCTGTAATGACTTTGCTTCTTACCTCCACAGTTCTGTGTTGTGGTAAGGCCCTCTCTATGTGGTCGTTGCCTTCTGGTCGCAGCTGAATTATATATTTGCAACTCGGCTGCAATGAAACAATACTTTCATTAGGTCATATGAGGTGTACTGTAAAAAGGCTGATAAGATACAGTAAAAGTGGAGCCTTTTAGACAATCAATATGTTTGCCATGTACAAGTCTGTTATGCCGGCTACAGTGCTGCTTCCACTTTGACCTTTAACCTCGTCCGAGTACACTCACCAACAGACCCCTGAGTCTGAAGCGACCCTCCTCGTCGGTGACGGTGTCCTCGCTGTACAGGCTGCACTCTCCCTGCCCCAACGCCTCCACGGCCACGTCCCTCTCTGGGTCCCCACTCAGAGACTGCACGGCTCCGTAGCAGCTGAGGAACACAGTGAAAGACCATGACATCGATCAGTCTCACCCGCTGTGGACATTTTTGGCGATAGATCCCTTAAACAAACAGCATCAAAGTACATGTGTTTACCTGTAAGCAGTCTTAATGCCAGTTATGTCGATACTGAGGTTTTGACCTTCCTCCACTGTGATCATCTGAGACACCGGCTCAAAGCGAAACTCCTTCATCATGGGTTTAAAGTAATACTGACCAGGACTCTGAGGGGAGAAAAGCAGTGATTTCATCCAATGGGAAGAACATAGCTAGAACATCCCTACACCACAGAAATAAAATAATAATGGTGAAAGCTAATTAATTAATTGTTGGATCCATACCAGGTTATTAAAAGTGAGCAGGCCGGTGTCGTGAGTCAACAGATTGGAGCGAAACTGTCCTCCACTGAGAGACAGGAGGACGCCTGATAGGGGAACACCCTCCTCCGATTTAATCTAAAGCATTGAGGGAAAGAGAGAGAGTACGGGTTATAGATAGTGTCAACTAAAGTAGTGCAGCTGTAAAAGAGAGGCTGGTGAATACTGAGATGAAATATGTATGGCAGTCAGTATTGGTCACATTGTACCTTGAAGGTGACACCAGCCAGAGCGAACGCCTTGAAATCTCCCTGGGTTCCCTCCACAGGAGTGAGGACGAAACCTTCTTTACTGGCACTGATGTTGTACTGTCGGTCGCTGTGGAGCGGACCCACACTGAGGGAAGGGGAGGAGCCAAATAGGGTTAGGACTGCATGTCTGCAGGATGCATACTGTATACTGTGTGATGGGATTACAATACTCGTAATAATAATAATAATCTCACAAAACGTCATCCAAGAAAATATTCTTACGTGTAAACCAAACATTAAAATTGTTGACATCTAAATTCAAGTTTCTCTGTTACACCAAACCAAGACAGTCACAGGCAGGAAACCTTGTTAAAACACAATTGATTTTCTTGGTTTGTCTTTCAACAATCAGAACCTTTAATTCACTGAGTAAAATGAAGAAATATCCCAGGACTACACTCTTAAATTCTCTCGAATTTAACTATTAGATGATTTTTTTTACTGGATTTATGCTTGTTTGGAGAATAGGTAAAAGCAATAAATCCTCAGAAAAGTGCAGGACATGTATAAATAAAATAATATATGCGCACATCACGATAAAGCTCGTTTTTGTGGTAATTCAAAAGGTAACATGTCTGTGTGCTCAATCATGGCTGCAAGCATTGTTAAACACTTCTCTCTACCAGCTGCTCGTCTACACATAAAACAGTGTTTGGCCACTGGAGAAGAACATCTGTGCAAGCTTCAACAAGCAGGGCCAGTCAAAAACCTCCATGTGGTTTTCATGCCACAGAGAACACAGAAGCAGCGCTTCATGGACTAAATGCTCTCAGCCATGCTACTCCTATGTGTTTACCCTCAGGTCCTTTTAAAACAGGCTGCACAAACTGGTTGCTGTCTCAGGTACAGATGGTGATTTAATTATCTATTTGGCTGACCTGCACTAACAGGGACTTTTTTAACTCTCTGGGCTTGAACAGCAAACTATGTCACTGCCAGGGTTTTAACTAGGCTCCACACATTGCACTTCTTTTGGCACCTTGGAATATTAATGTCTTGTTAAGCACATAAACGTATAGCAGAACCCTAATATCTGGACTTGTTTTCCTTTCAGCGTGAAAAAACATTTAAGCTCCAGAATTATAGGAAGGCTGTTTCCAGCTCCTTGTGTTGTAAGCGCTGTAACATCCTCCCTCTGGTTTTTATCTTGTGTAAAGTGCTGGGTTCTCATACCGGTATGCTCCCATCTCATTAGTGGCCACAGTAATGAGTGGAGCAGCAGCTCCTCTTTCAGTGATGGAGATCTCAACACCCTGGAGCTCTGGTGACACCTTGCCCTCCAGGAAGAGACCTGCGCGCCCTGCGATGTCCACCAGCCGACCTGGACACGACTCTGCCGAGAGAATAATTACTTTTTAGGTCGCAGAGGTAAGACATTTATCTGTTCTTCTTCCATGCAACCGATACAGATGGAAGTTGGGGCAAAATATTATTAGCAGGTTTGTTAAGACTACACAATCCTGTTTACTCTGCATTATGTTTTGATGCTCTTAATGGTTTTATGTGAAGCACTTTGAATTGCCTTGTTGTTGAAATGTGCTATACAAATAAACTTGCCTTGCCTTACAGAATGTGCGTGCGTGTACTTACCTCCAGTGATAGTGGCCTCTACTTCAGGAGGGTAGAAGAGCAGTTCCTTGGATGAGGGCGTCACTGTGATCTTCTCTCCAGCCCTGTGCAGTCATACAGTCTTATTACCTCATTGCATCATCACATGGGTTCAAGACTAAGCAAGACTCCCCGACATGATAGTATTATTATTAATAAGGTTGCAAAGTGTTAGGAGTTCCGTTTCATTCCTTCCTGACTACGAGTGGCAGTAAACAAAGTGGATATGACTCCACATTCTCCACTCAGATCGAGATCTCATCCCCGGTGGTTAGCTCGCAGCTTGCGTCTGGATATCCTGGCCTTGAGCCATCTTGGAGCTTACGCTATGGTTGGTCTTAATTAGCTGCTGTGATCATAGTTTGAGGTTCTGATCGTTTACTAAGGTCAGCCACATTGCTTGAATTACCTGGCTACACTGCAATTTAAGTGAGCAGGCTGGCAGGTTAACATCTGCTGGAGGTTCTGATTTGCGTCCTTTGGCCAAATCACAGTTCTCGCTCAGGCCACAGTGTTACAGTGTGACCAGATACTGTGGCCCGGATGGCTCCAATCTGGTTTTCCCCTCGCCCAATGAGCAAGGATGCAGCCATAGTGTAAAACGAGAGAGTTGTCTGACACAAACGATGCAGCAGTTCATGCCTTCGGGTTGATGACCAGAGAACTAGGTTGGTTGATATCCTCCCTTGTTGTGATACGGTGTCAGGTGAGATTCATAGCATAGTCTATAGCTGATGACTGCAGGCAAACCCTGCGAAAAGTCCCTGTTGCCCAGGACGCAATCTAGCCATCAATGTCCTAGAACTCTGCAGCATCTACTTGGGGCCGAAGCACTTTCTCTTTATCAAGGACACATGTGCTCATTAAGACAGACAATACCTCAGCTGTGTTTCATATGAACCATCAATAAGGGACCAGGTCACTGACGTCCCTAAGGACTCAAGAGGCCGAAGATATGGGCTCATCCACAAATGGCATCCCTGAGGGCGATGTATCTCCCAGGCAGAGCAAACTCTGCGCCAGATGCCTCTCTGGGGAATTGAGTAGCGGAGTTGATTTGGCAGACCCAGGGGGACATATTCGCTTCAGAGTGCACAATTTATAGTGGTTTTCCATGGTGGAGACCAGTGTCCCACTTGGGATGGATACTCTTGCCAATGCCTGGCCGAGTGGTCTCATCTATACATTCCCTCCGATCCTCACAGAGTGAGATTGTCGCGTCACAGGATCCTCCTCGTGTCCCCCAGGAGGCCATCAGGGATGTGGTTTAGGAAGATTTGCATCCGTCCTTGAGCCTTTTCAACTCTGAGTCGGGTCATTGAGGGGGACAGGTCACTCCTAACTGACCTTGAACCTTCAATTTGTGGGACCTTCCACAAGAATAGTGTATAGAAACTGTTGGGCTACATTTTTTTTTCTTGGTGAAGGGACAAGGGGTCAGACCCAGTCTCAAGCCCTTTGCAGGATATACTCCATTACTTGCAATATATTTTAGAAGCTGGCTGGGCTGCTTCAATCTTATTGGTTGTGGCAGCTACATCTGTAAGCCATGGCCACGCTGATGTAAGTTTAGTTGGTACACATTACTTGGTGACACTTTTGGCATCGTTGTATTTGGAGAAATCTACTACACAAACCTGATGGAACCCAGAATGTTTAGGAACATTGTGGTATCATTAAAAGATAAATTTTTGTGGGAAAACTGAACCGAAAACTAACAGCTCATTCCACTTAGTAATGCTGTAAGACATCGAGCACTTAGTATGAGCAAGAGGCCCGTTTCTTTGGCACGATTACCATCCTCACTTTCTCTGTAGTGAAGACCAAGGAGTATAAACTGAAAAAAGCAGTACAACTGACCTGGCCCAGTAGGAGAACTCGTAGTGGAAGGGTCCGGTCAGTTCATCAGCCTTCTCTTGGATTGGAGGGCTATCGTCTCTGGCACCGCCGTCCTCTTCAGCAGCGCGGCGCTCTCGTTCCTGGCGGCGCAGTTGAATCTCTTGCAGTTGCTGCTCCTGCCTCTGCTCCTCCAGACTCCGCAAGGGACCCAGCACCAGCGCCGGCTCACTCTCAATAGATGATCTAACCGAGGGGAGGGAGGAAACAAAAAACATGAGCTGGACATTTACAGGAGGATGACCCAGCAGCTGATGTTAGCACACAGGGCACTCTAGCGTAACCATGTTGAGTCATTACTTGATAGTAACTGTGACATCCAGGATCTTGTCGGTGGTGATGAGCCCAGTCATGTGATGCCGCACTGCGGTGAGGGTCAGGATACTGGGGGCTGAGCTGTTGGACACAGGTTAACAATCAGCACTTAGTGGAACTGCATAGAGGGAGAGCACTTTTTAACCCAGAAATAAATGGAAACAGCATCTCTATACTTACGTATCGTAGGTGTAGAAGTCCTGTTCAAACTGGTGGCAGGAGCGAGGGGTGACTTTGTAAACACCTGGACAAGCAGTTTTTAGGTGATTAATTACTTTGCTCCAGTTGTATAGGTAAGCCTGAAAGACCTTTTGGCTCAGAATACTGTACTCTAACTATGCACAAGGGGACACTTGGTGAACGGATATTGTTTTGTTCTTGATATGCTAATTCATGCTATGTTTAGCTCATGAGAGGTCAGGACAATGACCCTCACCAGGTTTCGAGAGGCAGAAGCGGTTGACTCCCTTAGAGAGGTTGTACACGCCGACGTTCTCAGGTTTGCTGCCATCTTGGAAGAACTCCTGTGTAGAAAAAACACATTCAGTTACAATCAGACAAACAATTGTAACAACAACACAAGACACACCAGGTACTGCTTACTCACCAAAGTAATGGCATGGGACAGGGAGCAGCGCAGGATGTAGCCAATCTGTCTGAACTCCACCCCCAAAACGTCAGAGTCCAGAACCTCCACTTCCATAGACTTATGCTTCCAGCACCATTCCTCATGAGGAATACTCACTGACGGGAAGAAGCACAAGAGGAAACAACTAATAATCAATAAACAGACGAAGAGTCACATAACAGATGTGCATGTTTGTTGAAAAGGGTTACATCTGTCACAGCAGCAGAGGAGGAAAACCCTCTGAAGCCGTCATCACTTCAGGTCGAGGCTTATCTTATAATTATCATTATAACAAAATGTTATATGTTGTTATCTCCTCATCAAAGCAAACTTCCTTCACTACTTGGGCCTGGCAACAATACGAGCTGAGTAAACATACCTTAAAAGATGCTGTGTGTGCAGATAGCCAACAGGCACACCACAGATTGTGTGTATTGAACAGCGGGTGAGATGGATGTCACACCAGAAGCTACAGAAACACTGGTTGAATAATTGAGCTTCCTGAAAGCTGGTGCTAAATATCAATTATGATCAGAAGCTGCTAATTACTAATTGATTTCCCCACAATCCTCAGAACGTAATTGGATTTCTGAATAGAAATATGAATAGGGTGGAGGAATCAGTTCATAAACAATGGTCGGTTTGATTTCTCTGGGTCAAAACTTGCATGCTGACTTTGCATTTGTGCTCTCCCTAAATGTTGATTTGGAAAACTGCAACTACTCACAACCACCAGTTTTTAATTTGTATTTATTATTAAATCCTAAAGGAAAACAAGTTGTAAAAACAAGAATAAATATCACAATTAATGCAATTATTAAAGATGGTAAGTGTTATTGGTAGTGAGGTCCTGACCTTTGTATTTCCCTGGTAAAACATCGTCGAAGGAGAAGCTGAGGATGTCACTGTTGCCAGACAGAGCCACAGTCTTCCTCTCTCCTTGTCGACTCACTGGTTGCAGGGTCACCGACAGGTCATCACAGGACGCTGGAGGTCAACCAGAGGACAACAAGAATGTCATATTTTAGGGGTTGAAGCCATATTTCAGACAAAGACTCTATTCTAGAAACAAATTAACAGGTCCTCACCTAAACAGTAGACTTTCCCAGAGACAGAAGCCATGAATTGGGTGAAAAGCAGGTCTGTGAGGGGCCGGTCCACAAGGGAGACCTCCAGGGCCTGAGGCTGCAGAGCAAGGCCCGCCTTCACCTCCGACTCAGGGAGCGATACCTGAACACAGTGAAATACAACCAAAGCTACCTTGTTAAAAGCAAAGTATTTTATATTGTAAATAGACAAATATCAGCAATCTGAAAATCAAAAGTTAAAGGTCTGCTTCTTGTTCATTTAATTAGTAAATGAAACTGTGGGCTTATCAAATATCGGTTTTGAGATATTCTCTTCAAATTAGTGAATTTTAAATTTCGAACTGACAACCTAAAAACATTGGGCCTCAGCTCACGGCTGTCTCCGGCACAGAGGCATCATAAACTAGATGCTGCCAGTCTTACATGGACACTGTAGTCTCCAGGTTTGGCCTGAAAGCAGAAGGCCCCCTGAGGATCGGAGTCGATGGTCCTGCTGGAGGCCTTGTCCTGGCCTGGGTGTGTCAGAGAGACCTTGTAGCGACCCTGCTGCTTCATGCCCTCAGGCAAGCGGCTGATGGAGATCTGGCCACACACACTGAACCTGTGTGGGACCAACAAAAAAGTTTAGATCAAGCTAATTAGCAATGTGGTTCTATATGAAAAAACAAGCCGAGAGCACTGAGGCTGATGTTTTCTAATGAATTTAAAAGCATGTGTATTGTAAGAATTTGATTTCTTTGTGAAAATGTATTCAGGCCGGACGTACCCAGCTGTGATGATGTCAGGAAGTTGGGGTGTGTTGGGGGCGATCTTCACTGTGATTGACTCAAAGAGCATGAGCTCCTTGCTGACCCGAATGGTGTATGTACCGGCCGTCATGTTCTCCAACCGGAAAGAACCGTCCTCCTTGCTGATGACTGAAGACAGAACAGCAAAGTGAGCTTGAGTTAAAATGTGTTTACATATGAAACAACGAATGCACAAAATGATTTTATAAATGTTCTATTCAAATTAGCATTTCCTCAAAAATATTTAGATATTTTTGTTGCTTTTAAAACTAAAGCATGGAGTCTTCTAGTATGGCTACCTTTGATCTGGTTGTTGAGGGACACTGTGGCATCGGGGACACCTTCCCCACCCAAACTGTTGAGAACTCGGCCGGTCACAGAGAAGCCCATGACGCGGAAGATGGGCTGCGTGAAAAGCAGAAGAAAAAGCATTACGTGAAAAAAAGCGGTACCGTGGATATGTATTCACAAAATGACGACAAATATTAAGACTAGTATTGAGATATCATTTTATTCTTTACCTCCAGTTTCAAACTGTTGTGTTCCACATTGAAATTCATCCTAGAAGGAGCTACATCAAATGTGATCCTTTCTCCCCGGTAGAAGGGCACCTGAAAGGAAGGAGTTCACAAAAGCAGAATTGGTGGCAGAAATAATCTATTTTGCAATAAATGTTAAAATGTCATGAAATCTAATTATGCATGTCCATTTTCCTGCAATACCCACTCAATGTATTTGCATTCAGTGATTATCGTAGTTTTGAGTGGTAGTGGCAGAGTTTGCCATGGCTGTACTCGATTACAGCATAATACAGTTCGTCAACATGCTTATGTGGCCTATTCGAATAATCTGTTATGCATTCATCTGGGGATATACACATAAGGAAAATACAACAAACAAACAAACAAATGGCCTAACTATGCACAAGGTATTCACAGGAATTAAGGCATGCATGCAAGACATTGTAATAGTATCTATGGATATCAGCCTAGCTGTAACGGTTCTCTTTAGAACGAATAACTGCCCTTTTAAATTACCGCTGCTCCTTCAAAATAAAAGCATTCAAGCGAGATTAGAAATGGTGATGGCCTTTTTCTGCTTTTTGCTGAAAGCTTACCACGGTGTAGTCGCCGCTGGCCAGTGAGGAGAAGACGAAGGTCCCATCTTCCCTGGATAAAGCGCTGCACAGGTAGACCAGGGAGCTGTCCCCAGAATCTGCCCCCTCCACTGGAGACATGTTACAGCCCCCAATGTCCTGAAAACACATGAATAAATGTGGAGACTTAAATTAGTTTTGTGTTTATAATTCATCCAAAATTCCATGATATTCCAGGAATAGACTACATCTAAAATAAAAGTATACCGACTTCCACCAAATAATGCAGGACAGGTGAGACCAGCCCAAAGAAATCATCAGCTATTTTGACTATAAATTTGAAAAATATGAAATAACGTTGGTTTACCTCTTTCTTCACTGTGGCCGAGTACAGCAGGAAGGTGACCTCTTTCATGGGCTCCCCATCACTGCGGACCTCCCCAGAGACATCGTAGCCTCCGACGACCAGATGTTCGACGGCCGGGGCATTGGCATTGGACACGAGCACTGAGGTGGTGCTCTATAGGAAGATGGAAAAGGTCACCATGGAAGTTACAGTGAGGATGGGAATAATGTCCCCGTCAGGAGCAGCGAGATTACTGCTGGAGATCATTAGTTATAAACCTGCCGAGCTGTTTAAATGAAAAAGGCCGCTGACGTCATGCATTATTCACAGTATCAATGACTCGGATGAAGAACTGCCATACTGTGGCACCGAGCAGTGTGTTAATACCTCGGGAGAAAGAAAATTATGTCCAACACAGGTTTAATCTGACTGAAATCCTTAGTCACACACCTGCTGATATGTCCCCTGTGTTCCTAAAGTCTCTACTCAGCAGTGTGTTGATGTAGTGCGAGTGTCTTAATTCAAATTGTTTTTAAATCAATGTGGGGTATTCGGTTATTATTCTGAGCTAAAATATGGATTTTTTCTTTTCTTTTTACAGTGTGTGTGAGATTTAGTTTATACAAATGTGTTCTCAGATCTCTCTTCTCAATAACAAACGTAAAAATCTGTTGAATGTGGGCAACATTTTGTGGGAAATCACAGATAGTAAAGAAAAATGTGACCATGAGGACATTGTCTTGCAGAGTAATTTGATCAAGGAGCAGTCTAAATGTTGAACATGGCCATCTCCCTAAAATGATCCCCAGTGTTGCCCTAAAAAAGACAAAAACATCTCTACGTGCCAAGAGTAAAGAAGATACCAAAGTTTAAAATGTTAGGTTTGCAGGAAAGTTTTCTAGCGTATCACTCCACAGCTCCACCACACATGTGGACTTTCTAGCTCCAGTAAAGGACAAAGCAAACCGAAAGAACACCCCCTAAACTAAAATGTTCCTTAAAAAAGGCATGGACGATATCAAATAAGATACATTCATGTTCCTAGACAGTCTGTACTGTTGATAAGGCCGAATGAAAAGGGAAGTGAGGGTACCAACCTGCTCCAGTGTCCAGGAGGGATGGGCAGCTGTGATGTCATAATTTCCAGGGAGTACTTTTAAAAAGGTATACCTGTTTTAGGAAGACCAAAAAAGAAAAGCCATTGAAACAGCAAACAATTTTAGAGATATCCGTTTACTACAGAATAACACGTGTAGAGCCTGAACAAAAAGAAAAGGTGAGAGCCACTTACTTTCCTCCAGGCTGTGTGAGGACACTCTGAAGTCGCTCCTCTGTTCCCGCTCGGGTGAGTTTGACTTCTACACCAGCTGGACCCAGGAGATGGCCTTTACTCAGAACCTGAGGAGAGGGAGATTGATGACATTCATTAATTATGCTTTCAGGGTGTTCAAGACTAAATGTTTACATTAATGAGGCATGCAATCCTTCAAGATTCTCACCGCTCCAGAGACTGAAAAGCCAGTGAAAACAAAGTTGATGTCTTCTTCTTTTGTACAGATGTCACTCACTCCATCCACATGGAGGTCAACACTGGTCGGCTCTGGTGAGAGAAATATATATATATATATATATATATATATATATATATATATATATATAAATCACAGACCAAAAGATGAAGCAAGAACATAGATAATGCAACCTTGTAGCATTTGGTGGTAAATTGTGAGGATGCAGCCATTCTATAATCTTACCAAAGCTCCACCCGAGAGGTGGCTCAATCTTCAAAACAAAGTCTCCCTGTGTAAAAGAGACAAGTTGATAAATTACAATCATTCGTGGGAGAAAACAAAAAGAGTTAAAAGTTCTCAACGGAGTGAATCTCATACCTTATCATAGAGAGGGATCATGAAGTAGCCATTTATTGGCGCACAATCCGTTTGATATTTTAAGGAACCTTGTTTGGTGTATAGTTTGATCTGATGGGGAAAGAAGACAGAAACTGATCATTACATTATTCTGATTACCAAACCGCAGCTGCTATGGCAAGGTACAGCCTATGTTGCTTCCACGCTAATACTACGCCGAGTAATTAGTATCAGCTGTCATTCACAAACGCACCAGTCTATCTGGGATTTAGTTAATGTCACTAATTAACCAAATGGCTAATCCGATGGCGCCTGTGAATGAGCAGGGATTAGGACTGTTGGCGAGCATTTAACGTACTCCTCTCTAACAGACGGGATTAAGGTCTAAGAGTGAACAGCGTTTAACACAAATAACGTACAACAACTGTAATGTAATCTAAAATAATGGGTTTTCAGTCGACCGTGACCGCGCAGAGAAAACATCCGCAGCCGCAAACTAGCACATAGCTACATTGACGTACAACTAACGCCACATACATTGTGCCAATGTGTGTTTGCCAGCAAGAAAAATACAACTTCGAGATAAAGTAGACTGCAGCTGTGGTCGTTTCATTCAAACTACCATTCAACCACATCTCTAGCGTCCGCCTAACCTTCAGCTCACTACGATGAACCAGCTAGCTAACTGCTAGCTAGCTAGCCGCGAGCCAGACGGGGGGTTGCGCTCTCACCTCGATCAGGGAGTAATTTATCTCAACGTCGGATTTCACGAACCCGCCGCATGCCACCACTATGTCATCGGAGGATACGGTCAAGAACTGGGAATAGGTGATGCAGAATAACACCCAAAGGGCTCCCACGTCCGCCCGGATCGTAATTCGCAACATTTTTAGCTGACTGATCTCTCGATGAGCCGAGCAACAGCACGCTGTCTCCGGTTCCGTACCAGCTGAGCTGCTGTCATGCACCGAGCAAAGCGCCGGGAGCAGCGACCTCTGCTGGGTCGGAGGTGGTACAGCAACGAGAGCGTGAGGCCCGTTTTGTCACGTAAAAAGAAGAAGAAATTAACACAAAAAAAACAGATTGAAGATTGTTTTGACCAATTCCAGTATTTATTGTCCAGTCACCACAGTTATACAAAATGCGCCATAATAAAGTAAAACAGCATTTATTCCCCAAATCTGACAAATTCAACCATCACCCACAAGTTACATTAGAAAAACAAAACAGTTTTAAAGTAGCCTTTTTTTTCTGGTTGAAATGATTGTGTAAAAATACTGGATAAATATCACACAGCTAAAATCTATATTAATAAAAATAAATTATTGTCTGAGGACAGAGTTGCCCATTTCCCCCACACTTTTCCACTAGCAATTGAACTGCTTACAGAAAGAATCAGACGAGATTCGTTATAGAACTGGATTTACATATTCAGTGATCCACACTTTTCAAGGATTGTTGCAAAAGTCAAAACATTTGGTCTGATATAGAACAGTATTAAACAGAGGTATTGGGAGTGAAATATTTTTTTTTATCCTGTCCACTTCACTTCAATTTCAAGATATATGGATACAAAGAGGTTGGATTATTATTTTGTTCTCTGAAAATATAAATATATAAATGTGTGTGTATGTTGTTGTATGTTTTGTTTTGTCATTGAGATGTTTCGTTTTTGTTTGGTTGATAAAGGGAAGTGTATATGATGTAGCTTTTATGTACAGTATTTGGGAACGTTATATATAAATATTTAAAAACAGTCATAGTAAAACAATTACATAGTTACAGATTATTAATTTGAAATGTATTAGTTATTTGCATTACTATACACCCTCAGTGTTTTTGATAATGATGAACGGTAAAAACACACAAGACACACAATGAACAGACTGTAATGTAAACACAAAATTTTAAAAGTAAGAAAACACTAGTGTTAATACATTTAAAGTGCATACAATTCAGAACGGTTTTTCAAACTCCAGTGGTTATAATAAGTCAAGTCCTTCTCAGAAGGAAAAGATGCGTGCCACAAGAAAAAAAATACCACAAACCATCTGACCAACAATGACCATTCTGGTTTAAAAATACTTGAACACTGTGGTCTCCTAATAGTTTTATGATAAAGTAAGCAATAGCAATAGTCCATAGCAGCTCACATCATTTAAGATATTCATTTGGTCCAGTCTCTGGTCTCTGGTCTGTAACATCTGGCCATTGCCTCACACGTGTGTGGAGGAGTCGTGAAGTGAGTGTGCCAGAAACACACCTTCATCAAAATTGTTGGAGAAGCTGGTGTGATAGCTCGGGCTGCTTCTGCTGCTTTTGCGGGGCTGGGATTTGGACACCGGTGATTTGATAGCCGTGAGCCTCTGGGCCTGGCACAGCTTTTGGATCAAGAAACGCTTGTCACGGCCCTCCTGGGAAACAAAATGACACAGATAGTAGATCCCATTTTGTTGTTGTTGTGAAAACTCAAATGCTGATCAAGCGTGGTGAATGTATGATGAAGAAAAGAGAGAAAAATAGAGACAGGGGGAAAAAAGACTTAACTAGACTTAAACCTACCATGGCTAGCTGCTCCCTTAGTTGGTTAATAACTCTCTTGTGAGCTCCAGCTAGTGCGATCACATAAAACATGGCCAAACTGCATGGGAAAGAAAAGCGTTGGACATTACAACCAAAAGAGAGAAAAGATCACTTGTTATGAACAGTTAAATGCTGGAATACCTGACGGACACACGTACCATGTGACCACAAAGAAGGAGACAGCGAAGGCCTCTGATGAGAGAGCGAAGAGGAGTGTTTTGATTCCATGAGGCAGCTCAGATACTGTATTTGGCAGCACCTCCCAGGAGGTGTTGTAGTTAACAAACGGTCCACAGGCATGGGAAGAGTTTATTCTGCGCAACAAGAAACGGGTGCACGAGGCACATGTAAACAGTGGCAACAAGCGATGCTTCATTTATTTAGTCAGTGACATGCAGAAGACAGAAACAACAAAAATTCAAGTCTCCTTGTATATTTAACAGCAAAAATCATGAGATAAATATTGACATGGCCAATAAACTGAAGTATAAACACAACACGCGTATTGACAGCGCATTACTCACTGTGCCACACTAAAGGTGACGGGCAGACAGGCCAGAGCGAGGCCGATCAGCAGCACAACCAGGAAGAAGAAGTTGGAGCTGGAAGCTCGGAACGGACGTGTGGCCGGGCGGCAGTTGGCCATCAATGAGACCTAAAACACAGAGCAGGTGGACCGTTGCAAACTTCCACAACATCTGATTTTGATCCGTGTCAAAAAAAGAGTTTGATACATCGACCAACCTTTTTTATATAGAAGATAAAGAAGTATTTAATAGTGCAGATGGCCGGCAGAATCGGGCTGTAGAAGGTGCCGATCCAGCAGATGGTCTGACCGTAGACGATCTCGAGCACATTCTGAGGAATAGCAAACTCCTGCTGGCCCCACCACTTAGCCAGGCCACAGTCACAGTAATTCACTATCAGCCTGAGAAGTGAGGAGTAACACAAGGCCACAGTTACAAATGACTGAAGCACAAACGGTGAGCAAGACTTCCACATAGAAGTATTACCAGAGGAAAGGCAAGAAAATTAAAAAAAGATGAGGACTTACTTTCTGGGAAACTCCACAAAGATTGTGACTGCGATAATGATGATGAAGTCAAAGATGGTGAGTTTGTACATCTCCTGGCCCACACGGGTCTCCCAACACTGTGGACAACAAATAAACTGGTAAATACTTTGAACCTTTGAATATATATATATATATATAACCATAACATTGTTGGAAGGTATTTCGACATGTTACAGTTTAAGAATGCATTATATATTGGAAACACAAACAAGTGACAAAGGACTGAACAAATGCAGTGTTCACTTACTAATGAAGGGAATATTTTATCAAGACCAAAAAACCTAATCGCATACCTTTTGTAGTTATAATCTAACTAATGTACATGTACAATCTAAAACATAATCCTAATAGCTTTGCAACCCCTTCAATAGTTTCAGAAAGTCATTAAGCATTGAGCTACAGGTATGTATGCATGTTGACAGAGAGATAAAAGTGGGTTTGATGCTGGCACCTGTGTATTATTCCAAGAGATTACTGTATATTAGGAATGTCACCATCAAGCTTTTATGCCCCAGATCCCACTCTGATTAATTTAATATTGATTCCCGATCCCATACATCTATTTTCCATAGATAATACAGCTGCACGTGTACACTTCAAGTGCATTCAAGTTATTCAAATCAATCGTATATCTACGCTTGACAACTGAGTATTGTTTTTTTTACAAAAATAACAAAGTATCAAATAACAAACCCTCTATAATTTTTTGGGCCATGTCGCTGTCTCATGGTAATTCATCTCTCCTTTTAACAGTGTGTTTATATTTGTGTTTGTTGCTTTCCTTTGCCTGAGTTCTTTTGAGTTACTCAAATGAACTGTATTATGTTGAGAACCATGCACATTACATGACAGCAAAACACAAGATACTCTCACACTGAGCTGAACTGAAAAGTGCACATACATTAGTTACATAACCTAAATAAACCAGTCTCATATTGTGCTTTTCTGTCATTTATGGAGTGTGTTGTTTCTCTGCATGCTGGGCTCAGCCCCTGCTCTTACATGCAGGAGCTCAGCAGAGTGAGGCAGAGCTGATGACGACTGCATATGTTGCGTTGCTGTGCACGAAAGCTTCACGGGTAAAACACTTATGTAATAGCCGATGTAAAATAAAGGATGGGATTGGGCTCAGTGTAGCTCAATAACTGGTACTGATCCATTTTAAAATGCCTTTATCGGTCCCAATACGAGAGATCCCTATTGTGTATTGCATTGGAATGCAGGAACATGACTTACAGAGTAAAGCTTATGGTTATAGCCACAAACGCAGGGATCCTGTTCACATCTAGTGATCTGAGACCAGAGAGAGAAGAGCAGAACCCCAATACTGGTCAACCGCATGAAGACACACCTGAAAGGGGAAAAAAAGGACAAAAGTGTGAAAAATGAGTTTTACAAATTTTTGTCATTACTGACAGTACTGACTTTATGTATTAAATCCTCCTTTTTGCATCATCTTTTCATGGCAGATATACCACTTGTCTCCTAATGCAATTACTTTTCAAGTACACCTTTAGCAGTAGAGTAAGTGGTCCATGAATGGAAGTCCACTGTACCTCATCAGGGTGAAGCGGATCTCAAACGCAGGCGAGTAGTCCTCATAGTTGATGATAACAGAGAAGAGGAGGGGGGTGATGAAGTTGGCCATGGTGATAACAATCGAGGGTAGATACTCATAGATGAGATCCACAATGAAATTGTCCTGCAATCAAGCAAAAAGTGTTGTCTGTTGAAAGTTTTTGTCTTAACTGAGCTCATTTTAATAAAGAAGATAAAGTATAGAACTAGAAGATAAAATAAAATAAATGTGTGATGTCACTCCAACAAAATCTGGTTTTAAGTGCATGACTTTGAAGGACGTTTCTAGTGGTAACAAGCAGTTACTTGGAAAGAAGGATAAGAATAACAGGCCGAAGTGGAGTTCAAGGACATGAGCAACATTTCATTACCTTTATATTATCCATCTGTACTTTCTGGGAGAAGATGGTGGCTTCATAAATGCTGTAGAAGCAACTAGCCAGTACGGCGATGACAAAAAGGTTGAGAATGAAGCGGATGAGGTAAATCCGACATCTCTCCTTACGGGTGCGATCTGCTATTTTCTGTTTGATCCTCTCTTCCTCCAAATCCGTCTGGGGATATAAGAATATGCAATTTTAGGATGAGGCAGACAAACATTCAGTGGATACAAAGATTAAACATTTGCAACAAACAACTCATCTCTGAGAGAAAAAATAAATAAAAATCGGTTGACATGTCTGAGAAGAGCTTTTTGAAAATATATAAAACATGCTGAAGAATGTAAGAGGTAGAAATCTTACACTTGTTCTATACTGCAAAGAGCTTCATTCTTTTCCGACACTATGCTGCTACTGAGGTTTACATTGTACTCTGAGCATGCTCCTGCTAAATTCTGTCCCACAAAACAACTTGTTCAATACTGAACAACAACTAATGAACCACTAACCCTGAGCTCGTAGAGCAAACTGCTTCTCTTCAGCCGCACTGCGTTCTCGTTGGTGATGCAGAAGTCCCAGCCAGCAAAGATCTTGTTGCAAAAGCTCTGAAAGCGATCCTCATCCTGAACCAGGTTACGTTTGAATCCGTTGGCAGACCTTAAAGAAAAGTTATTTGTGTGTGTAACATTTAGAGAAACTTCCAGTTAATTCCCCACGATTTTGTCTTTTTTTTTTACCTTTTAACTATCCAGATGAGACTCAGGAACAGGTAGGCTATAGTGACCAGCAGGTAGGCCAGCGGCAAATTGTAAGTGCCGTTTGGAAAGTGTATTTTGTCCACTTTGTAGTAGCCATAGAAAAGATAGGTTTGTTCCAGAAAGCCCTGCAGATTAAACACAAAAGATGAGTAAAGAAACCAAATGCAAACCTCATTTGTTTGTCCAGAATCCATTACATTTGAAGTGAAAGGACTTACTCCACCAGACAGCAGATCAGTGATGTGCTCATGAAAGATGACCAGACCTCGACGAGCGCTGCTCGGATAAACACTGCACGAACCTCCTGCAGTAAAACAAGAACAAACAAGCTGAAGACTATGCAATGACTAGTTTAGTTAGTTAGTTAGTTAGTTAGTTAGTTAGTTAGTTAGTTAGTTAGTTAGTTAGTTAGTTAGTTAGTTAGATGGATGGATGGATGGATGGATGGATGGATGGATGTACACTTTATTCATCCCCAAGGGGAAATTAGTTTGTCACAGTAGCAAGCAAGTTACATAGAAGATATCAGGAATGAAAAATACTCCATATATACAACAAAACACCAGAGCATATTCATTTAGGAAATTAAACAATAAAGAATGTTTATGCTCAAGGTCGAAACTAGCAGGCATCCTCTCACCGTCATTCTGGTTGTAGGTGATATTTCCTGAAGCAATCGGGGCTATGATGATGGGTAACATGACGAAGCTGAACATGAGCAGAAAGATGATCAAGTTGAGTGTGACCAGGAAGCGCAGGAAGGAGAAGTAGGACAGAATACCTGTGCCGAACATCCCTATTGAGTGGAAAGGAAAAGAGAGGGAGAAATTAACTTGTGGGACAACAATATCTCAATTGGTACACACTTTTTGTGAGAGCAAAAGTGTGTGTACTCATGTGGGCCATCCTGAGTAGAAATCAATAAATGCCTCTGAGGATCAGGACAGTCCATCTCATTTGTCATCTCTCACCCTCTATCAGGTGGATGTCTCCCCTCCAGAGCTTCAAAGAGCTCAGCCATTCATAGGCATCATCCCTCAGCCTCCTCAGATGCCGGCGGGTGCTCATCTTCAGCTGTCCCAGACCGCTGAGCTCTCGATTCTCCTCCAAGCGCTGTGTTCTAACAGTCAAACACATTGTGTGTTGAGAAGTTTTGGCGATAAGATACTTTTTAAACATAGCCAACAATAATAAATTAGTTGAACAGGTCTGTTTAACATCTTTTTTTCTCCTACCTGTCTCGGCGTTTCTCGGCCATGGTCTTGGGCAGTTCCCTGATGGGTCTCTGAGCCATCAGACTCTTCTGTTTCTCCTCATTTCTGCCGACAGTGCTCAAGCCCCATTTCCCACTGCCAGAGGAGCTAAGTCGCGCTCTGGAGCTGCTTCTTCGCTTGGAGCCAACAGTTGAGGACTTCCTGCGGTACAGCAGGGACTGGTAGCTGGGGAGCTGGTCCAACAGCGGGTTACTATTGACTCTTCCACTGTGATCCGTGTAGAAGACTAGAAAATGTAAATATAAATATGATTAGATCCTACCGGTCACCCTCCTGCACATCCCTTCATACTACATATTGAAATACACTTGTCACATTACACTTACATTTCACTTGTTTAAAGTACTGTTATCTGTTTGTCTGTGCACTTTGTTTTAATGTTATATTCTATTGTAAATGTTATTGTAAATTGAACATGCTTCTATTTCTGTGTTTATTGTTTAATGTTATGCACCACCCGCCATGACACATTCCTTGTATGTGAAAACATACGTGGCAATAAATGGTTCTGATTCAGATTCTGATAAAGAGTTAATTATGTTTGACAATGTGGTGCTCAAAAAACAGTTACGATATGGTTAAAACTGACAAATTATGAAATGTATTCATCTTTCACCAATGGAGTCAATAGTTGTAGTGACAGATGGTGACAATGTTCCAAGATAGAGAATTGAACAAAACAAGAAAGAAAAAAATAACATTGTGTACAATTTTAAATCCACCGGGGTGGTCAGATACTGATATCAATTTCAGTCAAAATCAGAATAAGCCGATTTATCCTTCATCTCTTAAAATGATTTCCCATAGAAGCCGTCAGATGCTAATTGTGTCTGCCATAAGCAACTTTCCCAATGAAAACATAACATAATTGAGATATACATGTTGGGAGGTAAGTTTATATTATAACTTTAAGCCACATATTACTATCTTGAGTGGGACTGAATATATCTGAGGTGTCAGATATCAGTGTCATGGATGAATGACTGCCATTTAGTTTGACTGTAAGAAGCAGAGATTGCACATCGATTAAACTGACAAGAGACAACTTGTTATTAAGTAACGCGACTAGTTTGCGGTTCATCATCACATTCCAGAGGAGCTGATACCTGTTAACACACTGTAGCATTAGTTTTGATGAAACCAAACAACTTCTTCAACGCTGTAACACAACAAAAAGACCCTTTTTATTTGCAAGCAGGTCAAAGCAGTTCGCCGGTTGTTTTTGGCTCTCGGCTGTTGGTCTGATGCTAGCATCGTTAGCTTGTTCGCTCGCGCTGTCCTACGGGACCGAACTAACTTACCGACGAGTAAAAACGTCAGCTTCAAACACGAGTATCACGCTAACTAACGTCGAGTTTACCTGAGTCGACCTCCATGGTTTCCGTCTCTGAAAAGAATAAAAAGAATAGCTACTTATTGGATAGTATTAGTAACAATTGAGCGAGCAGACTGTAGTTCAACAGGGAGTTGACGATCCGCTGTCAGAAAGACAACACACACTCCCTGGCTGCGTCCCACACAACTTCCTGAATGAGGATGATGAGGATCATGAGCAGCTCACGCCTTCAACCACCGCCTTATAGTTTGATGTTTTCATTTTATTCTACCCTTTTTTGTATTTTTCTTATTTTCTTCTATTTTGATTAGTCTATTTTAGTCTACTAGTCAATTTTGATTAATTCAGGTGTAATACTCCTTTTGTAAACCCTCATATACTGTACAAAGTTGTGTTAGATTGTTAAAAAAATTGAAACTCTAAGAGAAAGAGTTTGTGTTTTAGTTGCTAAATGGGACACATTTCAAAAACGCTGCATATAAAAACACGGGGACCTATTATATATATATATATATATATATATATATATAGATAGCTGTCTTTCTATCTATCTATCTATTATCTATCTATATGTCTATTTATTGGCATGTCTATAGACAACTTCAATAACTGAACATTAGGTAAACCCATAGCAGATAAAACATGGACTATTGACACCCACCTTAAGTCCTGGATGCCAATTAAAACATCAACCTTAGGGGTTTAATTATTTTTGTCACAATCAAAAGTGTCCACATGGGATTTACATGCCTTTCCTGAGGCAGTGGACTTTTACCTTTATGAGCTCAGCACACACTTCCTGGTAGCCAGACAGTCCTTTGTTTTCTCTCAGGGATGGTGTTTCTCAGACTGATTCACAGATCCCTCCTCTGGCTTGAACTGCGATAAAGACTAGAAGCCACTTTCCTCAAACTCTACAGCATTTTGTAAGGACTTTCTTCTGTTATTCCCCCGCCGTCACAACACTACCAGGTAAGCAGGGTTTAAAGACAGAACAGAATTGTGTTTGTCAATAACTTGCATCATCTGCACAGTGTTGTAAATATATCAGTTCATACACTTATAGTCTCATTATATGAGCTTTTCCTCTCTTTTAACATCCATTATTGATTTGTCAGAATGTAGTTTTTTGTTTACTTGTATTCAGATTTTCCTATTCTGCCATCCTTCAGTGACTCTGTGTGAGAACCGTAGACGACTGCATGTGGTGGAAACCAAACCAACTGTATGAATTATTGATTAACAGATGAGGATGGCAACACGAGATCAAATTGCACATGCTTCCACCCACAATGTAGCTGTCATTCTGAGCAAAGACAACAGGCACTTGGCCTCAACATGTGATGCTTCTTGTTTAGGCTATATTAAAGTTGACTTCGCTGGCAACTGAAGCCTCAATGCATCATGTAATGAAGGCAAATACTCTTACCTTTCTCATGATAACTTAATCTAAAGAGCTTTTTTTTACAGTGTATTACTGAACCTGGATTATACAAACATCATTGAAGAGTGACTGTGTCAGGGTGAGCTGAAGGATCATCGCTGTCTCCAAAGAAGAGGGAAAGGACACATTTGACAGATCTCATGACAAGTTACAGAAGCGAAGGATTCTTCAACCCTGCCTACCATGACAGCGAGACTCTGGAAATTGATAGAAGGTTTGTGGTAATAAAACATAAAATGTGGTTTTGTCCTCAAATGTTCATCAGTGAATCATTTATCTTGAAAAACCTTAATATATCAAAGAAGGTGTTTGAGTGAGTGCTGTGTATTGACTTGTTATCAAAGGGCAAACATGTTTTGTACTGTGAGGGAATGAACAGGACGTCCTCAAGGAAGCTGTGTGCTATTTATCCTCCCAGGCTGTAAGAGATTCATTTTTTGTTTTACCTTTTGGGTAAAAATGGGTTAAAGCCTGAAGAAAGGTTTCTAAAAAAGACACTACAGTAAACTTCAGGGACCATATGCGAGTCCATTATTTGCTAGTCTAGAAACGTAATCCTGCACTTCCTTGAAGGATATTATATCCTTAAAAGTACCACCAGAAATCCATGAGTCATGAGTCATATCGATAACATTTAATTACAGGTGATGATCTTGGAATTCCAGTTCCTTTCTTGAGCTGATAACCCCTGCTCTTAAGTATCATAAACATGATGACCGAAACCATTTATCTTTCATGTAACGTCATTTGTTCCGTGTGGTCTCTGTCTCCTAGTAAACCCCCCCACACTAACCCCTATGCCAGGGGTGAGAGGCCAGACGAACATTACTCTACTGGTCAGACCAGCGGTAATGATGCGGTGGGCAGAGCGCCATCGGGGGGCTGGCATGAGGAGAGCTGGAGGGGGAGAGAAAGCATCCCCATGGGCGTCATCTCAACGCGCTCAGGGAGTCCGACGTGGCAGCATGACCTCAGTGAGTGACCAAGCTGAACTACCGAATAATATTAAGTCTCTGTGTACATTTGCATCACTGCATCACTCTCTGTACTGTGTTCTGTACTGTGTACTGTGTACTCTACTGTACATTTGCATCACTGCATCACTCTCTGTACTGTATCACAGGAAATAAGCAACATCATTTGGTGTTGACTACTCAATCATTTGGCTCTATATGCATGCACGTGACTCTATGTGTTGCTAAGGGACACTTCTGTTGATACTTCCATTGTATCTTCGCACTTTTATTCAGATCACAGTACGTTCCAAATCCCACCTGACTCCCAGTATGATCAATCACCTCCTGCGCGCCTTTCTTCTGCAATGCCAGGTAATGGTTAAACTAATTTACTGGATAGATTACAGGTTCTTTTCACAGTTAATGTCAGCTCCGTTGTTATGGTATTGCTTAAAACACACACACACACACACACACACACACACACACACACAGTTGTTAAAGTGACAATCATGAACATTTCAGCCCTGGTTGGTTTAGCATTTCTATTAGAGAGAAAATTATGTAATTGTGTTTAGCAGTCTGGAGCCTTTTGGGGATAGATCTTAATTTAACAGACATTTGACAAGATGAATGAAAATCCACTTTAAGCGCATACAAGACAATGATTGAAAGTAAATGTGAGGTTCATTTTGACCTGTCGACTTTGATTTTCAATTACCTTAGCAAAGTCCTTCTGGATAATTATTAATGGAGGCTAGGCACAGCAAGAAATGAATAGAAAGACAAGGAAGTTGGCTAAGAAAATAAAACAGATGGGGCTGTGGGGAAAGTCTTAATCTGAAGGACATGATCTAAAGGTTGTGGAAAACTTTTAGTTTATGTTTTCAACATGAAGAGACATATGTATATTTCTAGCCATAAAAGCAGCATTACTCTATGATGCCAATATGTCTGTTAGTATGTTAGTCCATACTGAAATATCACAACGGTTCAAACTATCACACATTACTCAATATGAACTGTGATAACTTTGGCAATACCTTCATGTTATGTGTGTTATCAGATCAACATTTCAATTCGTCCAAATGGTTTATGACCAAATTAAACCAATCATCTTGTCATCAGCACAATTTTCACAACACCACTGTTCTCACAGAGCCGCTAGCATGGCTGTAGATTCCCCGCTGTATTACACTGTAATTAGCAGGCTATATTGTGAAGCATTATCATACTACCTGTGAATGACAGTAGTCACTCTAGTAAAGCCGTCGGCATAGTAGTCTGACTCTGGCTGTGGTGTCAGCAGCTACAGTGTCATAGTTTTTGTCAGGAGTAAAGATAATGAAAATTCAGTGGCATGATAGCACCCACAATACTGTATTCCACTGCCATCAGCTGGACTGTCAATGTGTTTACAGTGGGTAATACACACACAGCTTATATGTAGTTCATCTGAAAAATCTAAAGAGATGAAAGTAAATCAATGTTTAGCTATGTTGGGATAGTAATTGTTTACATGTGTAAGTAGCTGCAGGTGTTACATAAAAAAAAGCCAAACTCGATATCACCCCGCTCCTGTATTTCCCATTTGCCTTGTGACTTCACCATTATATATCAAGCTCTGAGGAGTATTTCTTGACGATCATTGCCCATCAGCAAAGCACATTCTTCTTTTCATGTGCGTTCGTCCAGGTAACACGACAATGAGATGGAGGGGAAGGACAATGAGAAGGATGAGCATGTTTCCGAACGGGGATCCTACCCAAGTAGCCTTCACAGAGGATGCCATCAGGAACGAGATGGAGAATGGTAAGAACTTGTGGCGGCCGTGTGGCGGATTGCAATGTGAAGAGTGACACCTGATCTACATTCTGGATGGGAGCCTGTGTAAAGATCACAGGGAGGTCTTATCTTGTCATTGTGTGTGTGACAGAGGAACAGAACCTGGTCAAGGAGCTCGTTGCCCTGTCAACACGAGACCGAATTCATGCCATTCGGGATCTTCCAATGAGCTTTGAGGAGAAGAAACATATCAGGTGGGTCTTGACCGACAAGCAGTTAAAGTTTATACGCTTCCTTGTCAGCGCCACCACAGGTTAACCATTACACCCTGCCGAGAACCATAAAATAAGAAGTTTGTATGCAAAGAGTTGCAATAGAGATCACTGGAGGAAAATATACATACAAACACACTCATACACAATGTTCCTTTGTTTCAAAGTACATTTCACAAGAAACTATTAAATCAGAAAGTCCAAAGGTTTTCCTGCTTCGTTGTGACACAATGTATCTAAATCAATAGGAGATTTAGATTTTTAAGTTACTAATGTCATTATCACACCAACCATTGCTCTAAATTACCTCCACAGGAGCCAGGTACTGGCGTTCAAGTCTTCCAAGCAATCTCGCCAGTTCACATGTTTTGCAGATTTCTCTGAGAATGTGTCACTGGTAAGTAAACGACACGCTGCAACGCCATACACAAACAACTTATTCTGAGTACACCCATCTGATATATCATCATATATAACTTATGCTATAATACAATGCTAGTATACAAGTTGCTCTCTCAGTCTTTCCGCAGGTGTGGTTACAGTATAAGTTCAGCCAGGCAGACCCTGGAGCTGTGGCAAGGCATCATGAAAGAGATTGGTGGCAAGTTTGGCTCCAGTGTCCTCATCTATTTCGTCTTCCTCAAGTGGCTGCTCATGTTCAACATTTTCTCCTTCCTCGTCAACTTTGGCTTCATCACCATCCCGATGCTTGTTTACGACTCCTCTCCCAGCATACCTCCCAATGTGAGCTTCAGAGGACTGGAGATACTATCTGGAGCTGTAAGTGGAGACTTGTAAAATTCAAATGATCCATACTTATCAATTCATTGTATTCAAATCAATGTGCAATTTAATGCTCTGATTAATATATTTTTAATATCAACAGTGGATGAAATTACTCTGTGTGACTTTTTAAAGTGGCTTGCATTCCCCTCAGCATTACTGAGCCTTTTAGTGTCTTTCAGCTAATTTTTTACCTTCAGCAACTTTAATCGTTTGGTCCACTCCCACCAAAGGCAGCTGTTTTCAGAAAGAAAAAAAAAACTCAGATAAAACAACTAAACACTACCTGCCCAGACATAGTTAGCAACTAGCTGGTGAACACAGTGGAGCACTTAGCAGCTAAAGAGTCAGATATTTCTCCCTGGAGTTGATGGAGACCAAAACAGAGCTAAAAGAAGAGTGAATATTGGATGTACATTTGTCAGGAACTACAGCTCCAGAATAATGTCAGTGTTACTCCGTGGCTGTTGGATGTGTTAATAGGAAACTGTTAGCTAACATGTTAGCCATAATATGTTATATGTTGATAAGTCAATGTTCTGTTTATAGCGTGTTGCGCTATAAACAGAGCATATGGATGCTCAGGAAACGTTGTTTTTTCCAATGTATAGTAAATGTCTTTTGGTTTCTCCAGGGTTACTTCCAGTACACTGTCATGTACTACGGTGGCTACAGCAATGAAACCCTGCATGGCCTGGGGGAGTACAACATGCAGTTGGCCTATTTCTTCACCATTGCAGTCTACATGGTTCTGTGTGGAATTACACTTATCTTCAGGTTTGTTCATTGTATGTGTAACTAGAATGTAGATCACAGTATGTGAGGTTTATCGCACATTCCCTTAGCCCTTCTAATTGTCATTCAGGTTAACAGCCCTTTGAATGCAAAGAAATGTATGTTACCTATTTCCCTCCCGCAGCATGAACAGCTCATTCAAGAAAAACTACGTACTAGCAGACCCAACTTCGAACAGTGCATGGCAGCTTCTCTGCAGCTGGGACTTTAGCATTACCAATGAGAGAGCAGTGAGACAGCGTAAGAACAATCTACGTGTCCAACTCAAGGTATATAACTGTGTTCCAAACCCCCTTTTGTCACTCAAGACATCAGGAAAGAGAGAGTTGTTTATTGTAGGATCTTTTCACCTCCATATCATGAAATATATCTGAAACAAGCAACACTGAATGACATGTTTAGACAGTACATTTCCACTAATTCAACTTGCTACTCTAAGCTTTGTAGTTACATTCTGGAAGTTAACTGTAGTCGCAAATGATATTCACACATTAAGCTTTCAACACTTTGCTCTGTCAGAGGTTAATTCCTGTTTAAAGACAAATTATGAAGCCTCATTATTTTTCATGGCCACGATTATCCTCTTGCCATCTCTTCAGGAGTCTTTGTCAGAGAAGGGCCAGAGGGAGTTGCTAACCCTCTCTGAAAAGCTGAAGCACTTTGGGGTTTATCTGGGTTCCTGGCTCCTTTCCACCGGCTTGGCTGTCGGCTGTGGAGCTAGCATCTATTATCTCTGCCAATACGAACAGCAGGTACACAAGTAAATATTTAATAATTAGTCCTATTGTTAAATAAGACAATTTTTTCATTTGATATGGAATACAGAGAACAGGAAGAAACAGAAATTTCCTCATTAAAACCATTGATAAAGAAATCCCCTTTGTTTGCATGTTTAGATAAACTGCGTATGATAATACGCAGTTTATACGCAGTTACTTTACCATGGCATGGTAAAGTATTGTATGAGCATGTGTCATGAGCTTGCAACTTACAGTAATGAGTCAAGTAATTTGCCGGCAATGCTGGGTTTGATCCATTCCTGCATGCAATGTTTGCTGTCTAGCGCTATCTTAAGCTGACCTCCACCTCTTATCTTTATAGCGGGCAACAGATGCTGCCAACTGGTCTCTGCTTCAGGAGGCAGAGACTCTCCTAGTTCCCTTTGTTGTGTCTCTGATGAACCTGGTTGTCCCACTATTCTACTCCGTCTTCAACAAGTTTGAGCCCTACTCCAACCAGCGCAGACAGATCTACGCTCTGGTCGTGAGGTTAGACAGCAGGGACACATTATATATCTTGTGAATTAAAGGACATATGATCACGGAACGTGTCCTTGAGAAATGCACTTATTTGCTTTATTGCCAATAATTACATGAGATGATTGATAGATCTATCTATTCAATATGAAGCTGGAGCCACAAGTCGATTAACTTAGCTTAGCTTAGCATAAAGACTGGAAACAGGGGGAAATAGCTTGTATGTCTCTGTCCAAAGGTAACAAAAACTGCAGCGCAGCTCCTCTGATGCTCAATAATTAATTTGGATTATTCGCCTCTAAACCCACAATTAGCATTGATACACATATGATGAATTTGTCACCTTGGGAAAGAGCCAAGCTAGTGGTTTCCACCCGTTTCTAGTCTTTATGCTATGCTAAGCTAAGCTAACCAGCTGCAGGTTCCAGCTTTGTATTTACTGTACGTCCACACAGTGGTGGTATCAATCTTCTCCATTAATTCTCGGCAAGAAAGCAAACAGGCATATTTCCCATCAATTCAAAATATACCTTTGAGCAATAATAATCCTTTTTTTGTCTCTTTTCTCAAAGAAACGTGTTACTCAAGATGTCCATTCTGGCCGTCCTGTGTTATTACTGGATGAATGTGGTGGCGAAGAAGTTTTCAGTAGGGATCAACCCTTTCTTGCCATCTTCAAATACACCAATATTAGTTTTGTCCGTATATATAGAGTCATTTATGAACCTGTTGTGTTCTTCACAGTGTTGGGAGTCCATTGTGGGACAGGCTTTGTACCGGCTGGTCATTGTTGATTTCCTTTTTCTGATGTTGGGATCCTTCTTTGGAGAGTTTCTTAGCAAGTGAGTGACACACTTTAAGTTTATTCTTTACAATTATATAAATGGGGTAGGTTAACCTAAATCACAATCATAATTTCTTTGTAACAGTGTGATTGGGACAAGGTTACTACCTCGTCTGGGGGTACCAGAGTTCGACGTAGCCAGAAATGTCCTTGAACTCATCTATGCACAGACTCTGGCCTGGTAAGATCAATACATTGAACACTTACTATAGTTCAATGAAATTAAGATCAAGATTTGTTTGTAATTTAATATAAAAACTAAGTTTACCCTCTATTATCTCCCCATAGGATTGGAATATACTTCTCTCCTCTGCTGCCTGTCATCCAGATCCTCAAATTTTTCGTTTTGTTTTACTTAAAGAAGGTAAATGCAGATTCATAAATGTTATAGGCCTTTGTGATTTATAACTGAACTGCCATGATGACACACAGCCATAGAATGGTACAATGACATTGCTGCCCAAGCTGCTCTATATACTGTTTTAGGCTCATGTTACCCTATTTGTGCACCTGGTTCAATAATTTAATTAAGTCCTTTCATCCCACTGACAGCTTGCTTTATTGTGTGTCATAGTAAAGACAGGTAGGGTTTGTGGAGTAAACCTAATGGTTGTACTATAGCACGAAAGGTCAATCAATCCCAGAATAAATTAATTCAGTATGATTGGTAATTTGACCCAGGTCAGCTCTGGTGTTGTTGTATGTTTCATGGCCATGCTGAATGACCTTTGAAGCAATGCTTTTCAAAGCCCTTATGAGATCTTCATGTTCTTTATTAGGGAGTGAAACAGATTTGATGTTTCGGCAGAAATGAGCTCATGGTTTTGTAAACTTTAATGATACCATGAGGTATTGCAATAATAATCAGTGGAAAATGGTGTGTGTGTGTGTGTGTGTGTGTGCGCGCGTGTCTCTCCCCAGGTCAGCCTGATCCAGAACTGCCAGCCTCCACGACGAACGGGCAGAGCAGCTCAGATGCAAACCATCTTCATTGCCCTCCTCTTCTTCCCTTTCTTTGTGGGTGCCCTGTCCATGGTTGCATACACCGCCTGGAGGTACGAGGACATTACCTATTTTTTTATATTATAAACTTTGATATCACATTAATAATCTAGAGTAAAGAACATTATTTTAAAAGAAAGAACATTCTAATTATAAACCCAACAGTACCCGTCTTTGATACATGCTGCATTCTTTACCTGTACACAAAGCAAACCTAAGTCTTGCTTTACCCATCTTGTCCTGCGCTGTAGCCTGACGCCCTCGGAGCAGTGCGGCCCTTTCCGGGGACTCAACAACACCTTCAGTGTGGTTGAAGTGTGGATAGATGATCTGAAGGATATCACTGGTTCTCAATGGGTCGTCTGGATCTACCAAAATGTCATCAGAAGTGAAATTTTCTACTTTTTTATCTCACTCATCATCATGTAAGTGTGTGACACGGATTGTGTTGGTGCAGAGGACATCCAGTTGTGAATCAGTTATTGCAAAACACATTTTCACTCATTCTGGCCCTGCAGATCAAACCTCAGGCGGAAAAAAAAACACCACAATGTATTGTCTTATACCTGCTCAGACGTTAAACTCTTAATGTTGATATTCTTAATCTTGCAATCATGTCACATGGTCTTCAACAGCAGAAGATTTTAGATTTGGATTTGCAGAGCATCAACTAAATGTCTAAATACTGAGGAACAGCAGTGCTTTGAGCTAAATATCAACGTTACTAGGCTCACACGCTCACAAAGACAACACTAGCATGCAGAAGTTCATTAGTCATAATGCTCACCAAGTTCACTTGCATAGTTTAGGGAAGGCTAATGGGAGTGGCATTGGTTTTGCATGGCCTATTGGACAAATTAAATGTAGACCTCATGGTGAACATTGAGGTCCAAAGTGGTGGACAATGCAACATTGCCATTCCTAGGAATGCGAGTATGATGAAATATATGGATAAATTATATTTATGAAATATTTTGTTTCTTTATAGGATAGGAACGGTTAAAAATGTTTTGTGTTTTTTTTGGGGGGGGAGTAATTCTAAAGTGCTCCTAAATTTGAGTTTAGGTTTCCCGGGACGTTAAACAAGCTGTTCGTCATTGAATGAGTCCAATTCAGCCACATGAGAACTGCATCATTCCAAGCAGTCACAATGTTGTTGTGCCTGTATTGACATTCCTTTGACTATAGAACCATAGACTGATACCATACTGGGACAATGTGGGCACACAGTGTGGTTGTGTGTGTTGAGCATATTCCTGTCACTATGCAAATGGAGTCTACAATAATATTTCATTCATATTATAATTTTTTCCTACTCAGTGTCATTATGTACATCTTCTGGCAAGTCACTCAGGGCCGCAAGCAGCTTATTGGTCTACTGAAACAACAGATTGTTAATGTGAGTGTGTTTAAAAAATATCCTTAAAATGTTGTTTTGTATATTTCTGCTTGGTAGCCTTTTGGTTCGTCTGCTTAACCCTTGGCTGCAATGCCCCTCTCTCTCTCTCTCTCTCTCTCTCTCTCTCTCTCTCTCTCTCTCTCTCTCTCTCTCTCTCTCTCTCTCTTTCTCTTGTCGTTTTCTCCCACCAGGAAGGGAAAGACAAGTCATTCTTGTTAGACAAGCTCCAGAACCTCCAAAAATCTCAGCCTGATAAAAAATCAAAACAGAAGAATCAAAAAAAGGTTTGGTGCGAAGATTATTTCATGGTAAATATTCACCTCTCAGCCAGATATTGGTTATCAACCTCGCTGCATATTTTCTCCTGTCCTCAGCACTCCAAGCATCGCCCAGATGACCGCTCTTCAACCGGTCAGTCCAACTCAAACGTCATGGTTCAGGTGTTACTCGCCCGCCAGCAGCTTGAACAGGAGGAAGAGAGACGCAGCACTGGTGGAGTGCCCGTTCCCTCCGACATCTCCACCTCCAGCGCTCTGATTCAGGCCATGTTGGCCCGCCAGAGAGCCGACGACCAGGATGAAGATAAACACTCGGCATTCTCGAGCGCCTTCGCACAGGCCGCGCAGGCCAGGCAGCGGGCCGAGGGTCGAGAGAGGGATGAATACTACAGCACAGGTTTTTCTGAAAGCCCTGTCACCACATCCAGCGTCGTCACACAGGCGATGCAAGCCAGACACAGAGCAGAGGAGGAGGGAGCGGATGATGCACATGACCTGCCATCCTCTGTGTCGAGTGTCATGATGCAAGTCATGCAAGCCCGACAGAGAGCAGAGGAAGAGGACATGCCTCAGTGGGTCCCCCCTCCCCCGCAGAACTCAGCTCCAGCTGGCTCCAGCGCGCTCATACAGGCCATGTTGGCCCGGCAACAGGCCCAGAATGAGTACGATGACGGTTACTGACCAAGGTCTGTCTTCGTCTTACTTGTGGGGAGAGGAACACAACTGAAAAGAACAACGGATGACTGAAATCACTGTTTAGGATTTGAGTTCTCACCCATGGATAAATTAGCATCAGTATATCAACAAATGGGTTGATTTCTCTGCAGAATTGAATTATTCAATACTACTGCGAATCCAGAAGAACGAAGTGCTAAGATTTCTACTGTAGCAATGCTAGAAGAGAGTGCAGGTTCACCTCTTTATGCACTATTTTTTTTACCAAAATATTTTATTTTTGTTAAATTTTTCTGGATCTGCCTTGTAAGTAAATAGGTATAACAAATACTTGGCCTGATCTTGTGCCTAATGTAATTGATGTGTCATTAACACCAGTTGTTAATACTATTATATTATCTGTGAAATGTAGATTAACACCATACTCAATAAAAGAAAGTCAAAAATGAATTTGTCACTGTCCTTTTGTAGTGCCGCCATCCAATATGACAGGGCAGGTGAGATGGTTTGGCACTTAAAAGAACATTTAAAAAGGGATATTGAAGAACCAGCTCTATAAAGACGAGTAGTACAAAAAAAAAGGATTTTATTTTTTTATACAAAACCCTGAAATTTCAATACAATTAAAGAAAAAATAAGAAAAAAAACACCAAACAAAAGCAAGCTGAAACTCCTTTCTCCCCGTGATCCAATGAAAGGGATTTCCCCGTCTCAGCCTCACCAAACTAGAACCTACCACCTGCCCAGGTCCGCAAGTAGGTGAGCTCAACCGAGCAAGTATCACATATCACACAGAATAATCAAATGGCCATTTATACAAGATTCTTGAGTTACAGCTGACAGCACAATTCATATTTGGGAAATGATTACATACCAATGAGCAGCCCAAATATAACAGAATGTAATTTACCACAGAACTACCTCACTCATACTCCTCCACCCTAACAGTGATCATCCCCTCTGGAAAAAAAAATAATAAAGTTCTGGAAAACCTGTTAACACTCGTCTGGATTGAGCTGCCGAGCTAACACATCCCAGGCAGAACAACAACAAAACATCAAATGAACCCTGAAAACAAATAAACTAAACAACATCCTGTCATTTACACATCTTGATGGATAAAAAAACAACAACCCTGTTAATATCGGGCAAAGTGAAAAGAAAGAAGGCACATTTGTCACACCCTCGCATTACATTTTATTGTAAGAAATGGCTTTCAAAAGCAAACTAGCCGACATAATCCAGTTTCTTCAGGTAATAAATACAGTGACCAGTATAAACTGAGTAAAACATAATTGTGCAAACAGTCTGTTAAGACGACACTGCCCTCTGTAGGGATTATGAATACAATGCCACAGATCAGCCATTTAGTTTGAGGTTTTATCACATCTGTCTTCTCAAACTTTGATCTTGGCCAGTGATTCTTCAGTTATATTAAAGATCCCATCCAGACACGTTTAAGACCTAGAAAGAATACTCTGCTTTGAATACAAAATTTGGCTCAGTTTGGTTTTTCCACAAAACATTTAATTGCCTTGTTAAAACAATTACCTCTACGCCCTGGAAGTAGCAATAACTAAAACACATTTTTTGAGGGGATTTCATTTCCAGCATATTAGTCTTAAAACAATGAAAAGAGACATTTCCACAGCATTGAATATTTATTTTACTTCAGTCAAATCAGAAACATCAAATTAAATTACACACTGCACTGAAAAAGATGTGATCCTAAATTGACTGTTGGTCATCATGAGATCAAAAGTGTTCATATGAACATAATAAAAATACTGCGAAGGTCTATGATATAAGTTTATCTGCAGTTTATCCTGATACAGTATGATGTTGCAAATGCTCGTTTGGCCTTAATACAGTTACAATAAATGTAAATGATTTTGAACATGTAACACAATACGATACACGATACACAACGTTCCAGTATTGTGTACACAAATCCTGCACACTTACACTTACATACAATATTTTTGTATGGCTTTATTTCACAATGAATGAAAACGAGTAAGCGGTATCTTTGCATTGATATATTGATTGATTGAAACATGTTCAAAGCTACTACAAGGGACTTTCATTTTGTTTTGATTTGGGCGGGCCCTTGACTAAAGCGGTAGCATTTCTGAGCACCAGAGTCCTTTTACAAAACCTCAAATTTTACTGCAGCGGGGGTCTGACAGTCTTCCCGACTCAGTCTTGGTTCTGGTCTTCCTCATACTGGCTCTCCTCCTGCGGGCCCAGCACTACGGCCCGGGTCTCCAGCAGCTTGGGGTCTGTGTTGGCTCCCAGCGAGACCGGTGGAGCAGCGGGGCGAAGCTGTGCTGCTGGCAGGAGGAAGAGACGCTGCTGCCGGGTGCTGAGCTGTCTTCCTCCCAACGGAGCTTCAGACTGCAGGTCGAAGGTGTCAGAAAAGACGATCTGGGTCTGTTTCTGGTGAACCAACATAGTGGCACCGATTTCAGATTGAGAATAACAATATAGAAATAGCCACTCTTCTCGCTGATGGTCTTGTTTAGTCATAGGAAGTCATGAAGAGGCAACAGTATTAAACTGTTTCATAACCAGTTCAAAGTTCCTCACGGTAACTTTAATAAGGCTATTAGCATCTGAGAGGCCCTCACTCTATTTCTGTGATATACTTCACATTTTCTCCTAATTCTACATTGTGGTAGGTTACACAAACAGTGAAAACACCTTCATCCATGGGATTAGCTCATGTCCACTTTTTCCAGTTGAAGCTGGTTTGACCCACGATTAAGACAGTGAATCAGGAAGAGCTAATGATGCATCCTGAAACCCTGTCAGTCCAAACTGAATGGCGACCACATACGGACATCAGCGCTTCCATCCATCAAGTTGCAACACTGAGAGCGGCGCCACCACCTAACTCTCCGGTCATGTTCAGCACTGCTCTTCCCCTAAAGAAGTTGCAATGTCACTCAGGTCCAGAGAGTCAACAGGTATGAGAGTTTTCCTGCCACCTTTGGGGGTCTGGCTGGGATAAACCTCCACAGATTTGGAGATGGAGTGCAGGGAGCATTCCCGGAAATATCCGAAAGCCTCCCGTGCATGCTCCTCGCGTATGCTTTGTTCGAAGGTCTTGCGTTTGTGCCGGAACTCGATGACGGTCTTTGTGTAGGAGTTGAGCGTGGTGACCGATGCGCCCATGCAGCAGGTGAAGGACGCCCAGGCCATGCTGATAGAAAATCAGAAATTCACTTTGTAATTCAGCATGTGACGAAAAATGGCGAGGTGTAGAGACACAATACAAATGGCATTTTTTTTTTCTCAATATTTTTGTTTGCAGAGATTTGTGTCAATCACTACAAAGTGCTTCTGCTCCCCTCAAGCATGACGGCCCACATGGGAGATCAGACAATCATCGTCTCATGTACTTTTCCTGCGGGTTAGGTAATGCCCATAAAAGGTCAAGAATTGTTTAGCCTCTAAAGCAAATTTTCAGCATCCTGTGCATATTGTAAAGGAGTGAAATATCATCCCCTTATGCAATTCCAATCACGCCTGTATTGGAGCTTTGGACACCAAAGCCTAATCCTGCCATAACATGAGAGCTTTGGACTGTTTTCATTAGAGACAGTGATGCTGGGGTGAGAGCAGAGCTACAACACACTATTTGGGGCTGATGCAGGCAGAATGAAAACCCTCATCTGGTCTCCTAATGGGTAAATTGACTTAACTTTATTGATATAGCAGTGCTTTGTATGATATTGGTAAACTTCTGTGTGACTGTGGAGGCCTACCAGAAGGACCAGCCGTAGTCCCAGTTGTAGGGCCTCCAATCAGGTGGGCCGAGGCTGACAGTGACCTGGAAGACCTGTGTGTACATCACATGAGCCACCATGCCAAGAAGACCTGAAGTAATGTAGACAATATGTAGATGGTTAGATAGCTGCGTGGCTTGTGGTTCAAATACAAAACATACACAAAGAACTCTTGATTTGTTTCCAAAAGTACAGACTTATCGTAAAAAACTTTTTCATGTATGTATGTAAACAAAATAAGGACATGCCAATTTTAGCCTTAAATCTCCATCATTATCATGCCCTGTTTACCGCAAGATGGGATATGATACATCGTGCGTATCTTTTATCAAGTTGTGTAAACTGGAATCACAAACACTAGCGCCAAAGTGCTTAATAACAATAAAAACCAACAATCAAAGCCTCTCGGTGAATAATAAATAAAATGTGACAACCTGAGAGCACAGTGAAGACAGCAGCGAAGGCGTTGAGCTTGAGTCCATCAATGACGTTGCTGGAGCGGACCAGGTCTAAACACATGAGGCTGAAGCCCACCACCAGCAGAACAATGTAGAGCATCTCAGAAACCAGCGACAGCCACAGCATCCCTGAAAAATGGGCCCATTTGAAATATTCACATTACATATCATATCATTTACGGTGTCTAACGGAGTCAGCTGAGGTGGTTCGGGCATCTAATTCGGATGCCTCCTGGATACCTCCCATTAGAGGTTTTCTAGGCACGTCCAACTGGTAGGCGACCCCGGGGAAAACCCAAGACACGCTGGAGGGATTATATCTCCCAGCTGGCCGGGGAACGCCTCGGGATCCCCCAGAATGAGTTGGTAAATGTTGCGGGTGAGAGGGAAGCCTGGGTCGGCCTGCTGGGCCTGCTGCCACCGCGACCCGACCCGGACTAAGCGGATGGAAATGGATGGATGGATGGATAATTTACGGTATATTTACAGTATGTTACATACAGTCCATACATCGTCACTCTAAGTACAGAGGGTAGTTGACAAGGGTTTTCAACATACTGCTGTTTTATTATACATACTTTTTTTATCATTCATTGTATTATAAAGACAGTGATATGTTTTGGACAAGTGGAGGACTTATATCTAATCCAACATTTCAGTGGTTCCTGTGGCAGCAAATAGGGGCTGATGTCACATATCCGAGTTGTATAATGCTGAATTTCAACTGATGTCAGAGCTCTCAAATCTATTCCAAATCCTATTCAGCTTTCCAATGAATCAAGCCAAGCCTAATCACATCTCTATTGCAGTCTTCCTCTTGTCTTTGATCCTATTGAGTCGTTTCACAGACAGACAGGAAATGAGTATTCCTCAAACGACAGCGCCAACACAGCTGAACATCCTTAAAGTTAACATCAAATGTGTGCGGCTTTATTTGTGGCTATGTAGTTTCATATTAAACAGCCAATGCCCAAAAAGAAAGTTAGCTGCTTATTAAATTTCACAACAGCAAACCAAGCACGATGCTATGTAAGTATGTACAGTACAAGGTAACAATCACCCTCCACAGCTCAGTGTCTCCGGAGATACTATATATCTTACCTGGATCAATCGGTAAAATTGTTTAGAAAATGTGCAACTTTACAGTTGAAGGAGCAGTATATGACATTCAGAGCATTAATATAGCAGCAAACAATTGTAAGCTACGTAGAGATATCGTGGAGTAACATCTATCTGAGCACAGGATGAAGTCGCTCTCCCTCTGCATGTGTTGCAATCAGCGCTGCTCCTCGCTTTTTTGACATTGCCAGGCTTTGCAATGCACTGCAGTGCACTGCATGTTCGTGCATGTGAGCGCCCCACTGGTTAGCTCGTAGCCGCTGCTCTGCACTGCTGTCCGAGGGCAGTTACAGCTGATAACGGCATTCTGACCCACAGGTTTGTTATGGAAGCGTAGCACCCACCCCTCTGTCCCCTTTTCAGGGAAACACTGTGAAATCTGTCAGCACTGTTGCTGTTTGCACATTTTAAGTTTGTATTGTTAGCGCCGTTAGCGGCGGTTTAGGCATCGCCATGTTGAGAGCCGTCCAGAGACAATTGAAATGCTCTCAATCTTGTACTGTGCACCTTGCCTTCAGGCTGTCACGATACTGTCATCGTCTAATAGTTTAACAAAAAGGATATGTTTTTGTGGAAAAACCGAGATGTGCTTCCTACCATTCCACGTCTCTGCACATTGGAGGATCAGTGAGAAAGGCCCGATGATACAACGCACCTTTCTAACTTTAGTCCAGCGGCATTTAAACTCTCCACTAAACAGATAGTAGTAGCTGTTTCACAAGTGTCCTCGTGGGATTGTTGGAGAACCTTTGATCATTGTTGGACCTCCTGATGATGAGCAGTGAACACTCACCTTTCTCTGATGGTGGGGCCAAGTCGATGAAGCTCCTGCACATCTCACCTGCAGCAGAAAGACAACATACTGTCACGACTCAGCACAACGCGGTATGGGTGGAATCTTTAGCCAATACTTTATGTTGAATTCACTTCGTGGCAGGTTAGAAATAAGTGAGTAATTTGCTTGTGGAAGAAGTCAAAAGACATGTGAGTTGTCGAAAAGGTCAGAGAAGAGGGGTTTGGGATTAAACTAAACTGAATAAATACATGCTTTTAGTACTGTCCTAATATGTTTTTAAATCCCAATGTCTGTCCAGGTGTGTTTGGTTGGATCGGCTTAGATAGACTTTGACCTCCTGGCCGATGACCACACAGCAACAGCAGGTTCAGAGCTCGTAAGTTCTAAAATGAATAAACAGAATGTTGAATAAGAGGCATATGTCAAAAATGAAGCTTTTTGGGGCTTTGGATTCAGTGACACCAGCTGGTGTGTTGGCAATGCCGCCTGACATCTGGTCCCTGTTCCATTGAATTACAGGCACTTTGCACAGAATTACAATGGTAGAATAGAATAGACATATCATTCTAGAAAGAAAGAAAAGATGCACTTTTATTACACCTGTGCCTGTCAAACCTTAAACACACTTGGAGACATAAGAAGAGCCCGTGTCAATTTAACAAACGGGATGTTCAAAAAAATAACCCTTAACACGACACATTTCTGCAGATCTGATGTTTTCCTTCCGTTAGCTGTTGAGCAGAGCATGCCGCTGGATTTGTTGGAAGTTGAAGATTTTAATCAGGTAGAAGGAGGGTGGCAACAGCTGTTTTGAGGAAAAACTCATCAAGGCCCCTGTTACATAATCCTTATTAACTCAAGCTGTCTCAGCCCCCCTCCTCCTCCTCCTCCATGTAGACACTTGATGAGATGGACATGTGCTAGGAATTCCTTCTTGAGTAATCTCAATGAGTGGTTAATTTCTAGTTTTAAGCATCATAAACATATTAATTACTGGTACATTATCATAGTTATAAGCTGAGTGGTGTTTTACAGAGTTTGAAGATGGATGCTGGGACAGTTCATAATCAAGTTGCAGTGAACTAACCAAAGAGGACTAATCTGCCCTGATCCCACTTTTGACTTGAACTTTCACCCTTTCTGATGCACGTTACCGTTGCAACTCATTTCCCACGTTGAGCCCTTTGTTGTTAAATTACCAAATTACTTTTTCTGTGAAGAAATTAAGCTCTATCAGAGATCATTCACAGTTTTCTCTTCCCTTCGGCTTAAGCTGTGAAGCAATCACATTGTGTCCATATCAAGTGCTGCCCAGCCACACACTTAAGGCCCCAGAGTACAAAACTAAATCTGTGTGAGACTTCCGACTGAAGCGCCCATGTGCTGCTTTTTGCTCTGCATTCCATGCCAGATAAAAACAGACCGTACTAGATCCCTGCAATTTGATCAGCAGACTGATTATCCGATTATCCCGAAATTGTCACGAAAGGGAACAATTTAAAGAGAGCGACTAATCTCCATTTGAACGGAGTGCTCCATTATGACAAATGAAGGAGCAAAAAGGACGGAAATCCTTTCCAAAGGTCGACATTTGTTTATGTTGGATGTGTTTATGTTGGTGTTTAAAATGGTCGCTGAGACAATGGCCTCATCCCTCGTGTCTGGTTAAGTCAACTGTGATGGCCATGACAATGATGATCTATTCTACAATGAAAACAAAAGATAGTGAAAAGTGAACTTTAAAAACAAAATGATAGCCCCAAATTGATTTTTTTAATAGATTTTCAAATCAATTGTATCAATAAAAATATAGTCATATTAAAATAATTTCAAACAGCGATCAAATAAAATAAAAAATGTTTTTCTACATAACTATTGTAGTGACTTGACTGCCCTCTGCTAGTCACTCGGCTGGGCGCGGGAGAGGTCCTGTTTTCTACGCGCTTGCTTACAGGTGAGAGTCCAGACCGTTTGTATATTTGGGTGATGTTCCCGTTTAATTGTATTTGCAGGTTTATACATATCCTTTATACATTCTCGGTCTCCTGTGTTGTTTAGCGGTAAAAACCGTGCGATCTCCCCGTCACCCATGCATAATTACCCACCTGGCCGTTTCACCTGTGCCCCACATATACCCTATCATAATAAAATACACACTACCAAAATAAAATACAGACATAACTAATGGCTCCTACAACTATTGTTATCTCTCTTGTTTATGTTGTTGTTGCTTCTTTTGTTTGTCTTTACCATGTAAAGTGCCTTGAGTATCTTGTAAAGCGCTATTCAAATAAAATGTATTATTATTATTATTATTATTATTATTATTATTATTATTATTATTATTATTATTATCCCTGCAATAATAGTTAAACACCTCATCAAATGAGCATCACATGAACTGTCTTCCGGTGAGGCATAAAGCAAAGCTGTTCAGTAGCCACACACACACACACACGCACACACGCACACACGCACGCACACACACACACACACACACACACACACACACACACACGCACGCACGCACACACGCACGCACACACGCACACACGCACGCACGCACACACACACACACCCCTTCGGCTCTTACTTTCATCGTGGATGTTCTCCTCGCAGGAGAACCAGATGCCGGTGTGGAACTGCCGGAACAGGAACCGGTCGTCCCCGGTCTCCCAGCTGTACACCACCTTGTTGGGGTCGGTCTCGTTCACCCCGTAGTCGATGCACTGGTGCGTCCGCAGCTTGCTGCACTTGGGCTTGGGGACTCTCTGGGTCCCCACGCACCAGTACGTCGTTATGAACGCGGTTATCGAGAAGAAGAGGGCGAAGAAGTTCAAGCCAACCGACCAAAGGGCCCTGCACCTGCGAGTCGTCTTCATTGTCCGTGAGAAGGAGGCAGCGGCGCGCGGAGGACCGAAAAGTTCATGGGTGCGCGCTAAACGGAGAAGATGCGCGAGACCCGGTTAGTTTCCAAACACACCTGCAGAGGTAAAGGTCCCACTGGGCACTCCACAGTAAGCAGACATCTCAATGATGCTGAGGAGACCGACAGCATCCCCACACTGAGCTCAGCCGGGTGTCAGAGTGTCACATTTCCAGACTTTGTTTTTCTCTTCCACGCGCGATGCGTCCAGCCTATAGGATGCCACGTTGCCAAAGGATATGACGCTCGTATGCATCAAGCATGGGATTTTCTGATGATGCAGATGCACTCTATTTTATCTCTCCCCCTCCCCATCCTCCCTCACAACTTATCAGCCGTTCAATTGAACAAATACAGCAAGGGGTTTACAACCCCAGCAGACAGATTTCACTGGACATTTCAGAATGAGAGAAAAGGGCACGAGGAAGAGGATTAAGGGCTACTCCAGCAATGGTGGTTTAGAAAAAAATATCATCAAGTTGGGGGACACAAGATACAGAATATTACAAAGAGGGGAAGCAGCAGAGGAAAGACATTCTCACTTTTAATCCGTTTAGCGGGACGAGTTAGTTGGATTCTACAATACCTCAAAATGTAACTAAATGGCGACTTTAATTAGACCATCGCTGCCTCCTAAATACATCTTTTACCCTGAAGAATCACAATCACAATCATTTATTAGCCAAGTAAGTTGCACATTCAAGGAATTTGACTTGGTGAAAGTGCATAACAATAAACATAGACAAACAAAATAATAAAAACTCAAAAATATGTATAATAAAAACAATAAACATATTGCAATAATAGATAAATATACTAAACATTAAACAGATAACAGTACTTTAGAACAAGTATATATTATAAAAGACAAGTGGCAAGTGTATTTGAATAAGAAAAGAAAAGATGTGCAAGGGTGTTTGAAATTGTCCTGGGATGTGAGAGTCAGAGTCAGTCAGTGGGGGTTTTGATGAGCCCAACTGTGGAGCAGAAGAAACCTTTGTGGCGCCAGGTCTTGGTCCTGATGGACCGCAGCCTCCTGCCAGAGGGACGGGACTCGAACAGTTTGTGTGCAGGGTGAGAGAGGTCGGATACAATATACCTGCCCGCTTCAGGCTCCTGGAGGCGAACAAGTCAGGGAGAGTAATGGAGAGGATGTTGAGCTTCTGCTGCTATACTGACCGCACACGTTGAGAAGTAGAGATGATCTGAACTGTGCTGGAGTGCAGAGGCAACACAAATGTTGGCATTTCAAAGACGTTCCCCGTGAGTACAGTGATTCTTCTGTGCGAGAATGCGCTAAAAAAAGACCAGTCGTTTGAGCCACGGTGCCAACAGTGTTTACAACCCCAGAGTAAATGAGGCCAGATAGGCCCGATGTCTCTGCTACCTCAGCAGCACGCCTTCATGTCTAGCCACCCGGAGGCTAAGCCGCACTTCAACATGAAAATGGACAAAATCAGGCCACCAAAGTGCCCCAAATACGGCTGAACAAGCTGCTGGTGATACGGTCGGTATTACCACCTTGGCGTAATCTTGAACATGAAGGTTATAAAGGGGCACGTTTACTGACAGGATTAACTCTCCCACTTCAAATACCACTTGCTCTTTATCCTGCAGGCTTATTTATAGGCGATGAACTGCTTTGGTAATGTTTGAAAAGATTCCAGGAGAAGAAAAGTCACTGTGATACTGCCAGGTTTGTCATCACTTCCCACTCTGTGTGAGTGATCCCGTCCCTCTACACAACTCACAGCTTCAACGAGTTCCCCGTGGCCTGAAGTCACCCGGCTTCTCTTGCCAACAGTTGCCAAAGGTCTTACTGAACATCAGCAGTAAACACTGCTTTTGACTTCCACGAGGCTGGTGATCATTCGTGGCAATAACAAGAAGTTAATCCCTGCTCTCAAGTTCACACATTTCAAGTCCTTTGCTGCGGACAGACTTCACATCTGACTTCCTGTAACATAATGCACATTACTAATCTTGGAATACCTTCGTCTTTGGATCGTCATACTGTGCAGCGCTGCATTATGCATGATCGTGATCATTTCATTCTTAAGCTTCAGGCTCTCTGGCACAGCTATTGGCCACTTTGGATCTAGCTGTGATGGACTTAGACTAAACTCCTCACCTCTGTCCAAGAATGTGGGGTTCATTTTTTTATACAGAATTTTATTTGGACAAACTTCATTTTATTTGTTTACGCTCTTTACGGCCGTCGTGCAAATAATATGTGGTCAACTTGTTAGCACAACAGTGACCAAAACAATATGTTATTGAAAATTTAAAGCGAGACAATGTAACAAAACTAACACAATCTTCCACTCACATATGAAAACATAAATAAAAAAAACAATAAAACACACTCCCGCTCAACTCAGTACACTCAGGGGTTTGTTGCTCCGGCCTTATTTGGGCTGTTGGCACATAGTGGCTAATATTAGCTAATGTCAGCAAACTTTAGAAAGACATTGGTGTGCAACTCACATTAGTGAATCAGTCTGCTGACTTCACAATCTTCTCTAATTATGCTAATGTTGCATTCACCATCATCCACATAGGTTTGATCCTAACTCAGATAATCTTTACTGTATTTAATCATGAGGCTGCCGTAGCTATTCCTAGAGCTCAACTTACTGCTCATACGTCATACACATTCTCATTATGTGTATGACGTACGTTGTCCGTACATAATCACCGTAGCTGTCACATTGTGACCACAAGAGGTTACAGGTCTTGTTTTTAAGTGGCAATCCTTAACATTTCAGTCCTGGCTGATTTAGAATGTTTTATTTGAGTGAACACAATGGAGTCTCAGAGTTTAGCGGTCCGAAAATACATACTAACATGCCATTTCTTTCAGAAATGTGTAGTTACATTTCTTTTTGTGCAAATGATGGAGAAAAACTGTAAGTAATACTGTGAATATGTAAGTACCGCAACACTTTCATTTGTGGGTTTAAAAAAATAACAAAATAGGTAGGTTTAAAAAGTTACTACTCATGACTTTTCTCTCCATTAAATTTGATGAAATCTGCAATATAAAGATGTATATTACTACTATTATTAAAATTAATGTTTCTTTGCAGTATTATTTCATATCAAGGGGATATTAGCTCATACATCTGTGGCTGTGAGCCTTTAAAATTAAAAGAATTGTACATGTACTCACACACAATATTAATATACATTCAGACAGTTTTAGCTCATGTAATCTAAAGAGCAAAGGAACAGAGCTATATTATTAATGGTAGGAATCATCCGACGACAGCATTGTGTATTATACTTATATTAACATGCTATGGCATATTCCATATAGAAATCTTATATAAGTTATCTGGGCCAGAAACCGGAATGGATTTCTCTGGTTACTGGACTAGAACTGATCCGTTAGGATTTGATAGGAGATAATAAGACAACACATTTCCTTACAGCTTTGCCTAATCCCGGGCATCACATGGACATAAGCATCATGAATGATCACTGTAGACAAAAAAGTGAGAGACATTTTAATGTTCTTTTGTTCCTCTGAACATCATCGAACATGCACAGCCGCGCCTATGCACGAGTATAGACACACAGATTAAAAGGAAGACATGATTGCTTTCCCTTTATGAGATAATTTCATATTCATGTGTGGCGTCACATTTCACGCAGCTGCACTAACCTAAACTGAAAAATGCGCAGACCTGAAAGGAGCTTTTGGCATCGCGCAGTAGTATCTATGTCAAAAGAGATTAAGAGCCGTTGGGTTGCATCCCTTTTTACTTGGCCTTGAATACCTTTGGAGCATATGTGGCTCCAAAGTTCAACATTGTAAGGCCTAAGCTCTTGATAGACACAGACTTCATTTGTATTTCAGTGGCAACTTCCGCTTAAAGCTGCTAAGAGTAGAATGTTCCTCTAAACAGATAGCCCCCAAGGATTAGGCTTCATAATCTGCAGTTCACTGATCCTCGAAATCATACTGTCTGGGTGCTCTGAAATCAGCTTAGGGACAGTAGATGGTGTGTGTGAGTGGTTTTATGATTGGGATTGCGTGCCATGCAGGCATTATGTACAGTAGCAACAAATGAAGAAAAAAAAAAAAAAGACAATTGTTGAGGGGGCGTGTCACTTCCAATCTGCACAGAGTGCCGTGCCACCTACTGTTGTCAACATGCAGCGTGCAAATGTGCACCGCTAGACGGCAAGAGCAAGACCTTTCCTTCTGCTGCACGTCACCGAACAGATGCCTGGTGTACGAACTGAGCATCTCCGGTTAGCTGTGACTTCCATGAGAAAATCCTCTAGAATTCTGTTTCTAACCCGGGAAAATGTTTTGTGAATGGGACGTGCATGCTGGTGTAGGACAGACAACACAGACTGAATCCGTTTCCTGCCGACAGGGCTTTATATGGACAGCATTAGGAATCCAGACAGGGTCTAAATCAAACAACTGTCCCTTTTATACAGACTTATAGCAGATTGAAGTTTGATTACAAAGACACTTGGGCAATCATCGGGTGCAAAATACCAGATGGTGATGAGACAGGATGAGGACTAAACTATAGAGTGCCTTATAAAGTTAAAAATAAATCTCAATGTTCTTCATTGAAAACAGTAGATCAGTTGAGTTGATTTGACTTCAATTCCTCAGAACATTAATCACTATTCAGAGGGAATTTTCTTGAAAAACAGAGGTATAATCCATGTAGGATTTGAAAACTATACGTCAAATAAACGGTGTATAATAATAATAATAAGCAATCTGTGTGAAGACCGATGAGCCCTGTGAACATTTCCTCAGCATTAGAAGGTACCATTATAACTTATTAATGAGAATATCCGACGCATACCGGTATCATCTTTAGCTATAGACAAAGCAAACACATACAAGCATCCTATTTAACAGCACCCTTCACCAATTCTGATGCAGTAGACATATTTGTAGGACAAAAACAAACAAAAATAAAACAAAAGTTATTATCATTAGTCTAATCAGTCTGTATGTCAGAGGTAATATCAAATATAAAAAGAGAAATAGAGGGTTTGATATTGCTTACATAGTCTTGAGAACTGGAGCCATTTCTCATAAATAACAAGTTAATGAAAATGAGTAAAAATGTTACTTCTTTTTCATATTAGGAATGTGCTATTTGCCCCGTTTTATCCTGTTCATTTTGTTGCATGGATATGTCACACATGGCTCCAGAAAGGACACAATCAAGCAAGCACATACAGTGAACTCTGGGTTTGGTTCCTTTACAAAAAACAGGGGAAATAAATGTTACTGTATCCCGATGTCATAACGTGAATGTCTGATCACTTTGTGGTGGAATAGACGTCTACGTAGAGCTGGAAACTGCCAGTTTCTTCAAGTGGTCCATGAAGACCTGCAGGCTGACGTCATCAGTGAGGATAGGGGCGCCCGTCTCCTACAGATGCACAGGAAACAAATGGGGCATAAACAGAGGCCGAGTGATTTATGCACTTTGCGGACAGATCTTTTCATCACAAACTCTGATCCCATGATCACTTTAGTAGAGCAAAACTGGTTTATCACTAAGATTGGCGTATGCAGGGCCTTGTTCTCTTGATAATCTCATTCTTGGAGTGCTGTAGATGTATTCACAGTGTTTATAAACAACAGGGTATAGTTCTTAAATTGGGGGGAGGGAGAGTTAATTAATTTCAGCTTTCAATCTCCCACACTTAAATTCAAAAGGTTGGCAAATCCAAGACCGGCATTTTCTGGTAGTCTGTCAATTTGTTTCAGTTTTCAGCACAGCTTGTTTTTCCCCAGAGGTGAAGACAATCATGTGGTTTTAAAGGCTTGATTTGGAGGCAAGAAGGAAATGAGAAATTTCTGAAACTTTCATAAATTGTTGTTTTACACCGTTATGAAAGCACTGTATGAGGTTCTAAATAACTTCAGCCCACTGAAGCTGCATGAGGAAGAGAAATGAGTGAAAGTCCACTGACATCTTTAGATGGTCTGCCGAAACTAGAGTTGACCTCTAAAAGCAATCATTTCTCAAGTATTGAGTTGTATCTTATAATACAGTACCTGTCCCCAGGCGTAGCTGTTGTTGTGGGTCTGGGATGGGTTGACCTTAGAGAGCAGGAAACGAGCCTGTGAGCCTCCATGCTCTGTGTCGACGTAGCGCGGCATGGGGAAGCGCGTCTGCAGGATCTCCTGGGCATCATCCAGTGGAGCCAGTAACAGCTGTTTGAAATTCTCGTACTCTGCCATTTCCTGGTAGCCGGCCTTACGCCACTGGGCTATGGTCTGGAAATAAAGAGGAAAATTACAGCATTAAGAAACGCCTTCTGTGAAACACCTTTCTAGAAAGACTTTTGGAATTTAAGTGGAACTAAAAAGGGGAGTAATCCATTGTCATGTCAAATGTTTAAATGAATAGAACTATCTCACCTCTCCATGGTAAATAACCAGCTGGAAGAAAGTGTCCATGAGCAGGATTCGATCTGGCAGGATACTGCTGCTGTCCAGGAGGACGGGCTGTGAAGAAATACAGAACACAGTTTGAACAACTCAAACACCACATAAATCAGCACTGACACACATTTCTTATGAAGATATTATGAAGCTTCTGGGAAGGTCCTGACACTCCTCCAACGCTGATAATAATAATAATATTGGTGAAGAGGGTGTGAGGCTGACCTCTGGTGGTCCATGGAAGGAGTACGAGTAGAGGATGGGCTGGATCATGATCAGCGACTGGGTCAGGTCCTGCCTGACAAAGTGGTGCCTGTAATAGGACGACTCATCGGGGCTGTTGTTGAAAACCTGCAGGAAGGGCGACCGCCGCAGGTGGAACATAAACTGCAGGAGGAGGAGGAGAGGAAAAAGTTATTTAAAAAAAAATGCCAGTAAACACAAATTAGAGAAAGTGTTATAATTAAAATTGATGTCATATTTTAAATCAGATCTATAATAATGATTGAGAAAAAAAAATCTATTTTGTAATTATTATAGATTCAAATTCAGGCATTTCCACTAGGGGACATGCTTACCTGTGGGTAGAGGGACAGAGACTCCGACAGCTTGAAGGATGTGGGATCATCTTTGTTGAACTGGCCAAACTTCTGACACTGAAACCGAGATGAGACGAAACACTGTTCAAACATCAAGTACACACCTTGTGTCATCTGGCACATCATACGTAAGCAATGAGTTAATTCATATCACACAATCCAAACAATGCATTGTTCTCGTCACAAAGTGCAGGTAGGGAGGCGTGTGCGTCACTCACCAGGCGGATTAGCTGCCTGTCAAGCCAACGCAGAACATCTGGTCCCTCCTCTGACTCCGCTCTGAAGACTCCCAGGCGAGCCATGAGCACGGCGGCCGCTTCCTGGTCGAATGACGACTCGATGTGCTGAATTTGGGACTGTGCATCTGCCCAGCTTAGGTGAGGACAGAAAGAAAGAAAGAAAGAAAGAAAGAAAGAAAGAGAGGGGCGGGAGGACAGCAGGAGAGGTGCGGGTGAGCGTGGGTGTGGTGTGAATGACGCACGTACACAGGTTTCCGTTCGGCTTCATTATATCGCTACAAATAGTGACAGTCTGTGCTGCAAAATAACCTAGCTTGTTATTAATAATAAACAAATGATGTTCCAGGTTGACATGGAGTGAAGTTCACGTTAATGGTGTCTTACTTCCTTGCGATGGTCGTGACCCGTACCCTCCTCTGTGTGCTGGAGTGCTGGTACTGGGTTACAAACTGGACCGCCCCTCGGCCACCTTGGGGGACTGGTGCATTGTGCTACACACAAACAAAACAGTAGAGACAGTCAGACTACTATTGTCAATCACTTCTCTCTTTGAATTAGCCTAACAAATGGCCTTCTATCAAAAGGAAAACAAAAAGCCATTGTTTAAAGAGTTTCACAAAACAAAGCCTTCATCCCGTCACAATTATTCACTCTGTGATACGATTAGCAACAGTACTTTAAAATCTGTCAACAGTAATCCCATCAGAGCTCACAAGATACTCTTTTTTTTTTTTTACCTGATTCACCACTTCAAAGAAAATGCCCAAAGTGGTGGAGGGGTTGAGACCACACACTTTCCACTGGCTCGTGCCACCGATACCCATCTCCTACACAAGACAGAGAACATATTGTGATGGAGGCCAGTAAACAGCAGCTCTCAGATTACAATTCAATTGTGGGAAGAAAGGAATCTGACTCCTGGGCAGAGACTCACATTCTCTGAAACACAAGAGCCCTTGGAGTTGAGTGAAACACATGGTCCAATGGTTCCGCAAATCTTCACTTCCCTTGATGTCTATAGAGACAGAAAGACACGCAACATAAGTATGCAAGTACAGATCTAATTTGTGGTCCGAAAAGAAAAAAATCACAAAGTTTGAGTGATTGACACAAGATTCGTATTTAAGCAAAAACACAGCAAACAATGATATTCATGATGACTTCATCACTTCTTTACCTTCACTTCCAGGACACCACCGAAGGCCATGCGGAAATCTCCATTGTAGTCTTTGCTGAAGACTCTCTGGAAGGTCTGCTTGAACAGGGAGGTGTTGAAGGAGTCTCCCATGACAATGTGCCCCCTGATAATAAATAACAAATTGTTTAGAATTTTTATTTCAAACTTTTTCTTCGGAGTTAAAAAAAATAAAATATCCCACATCCCTTAGACTAATATAATCCCACACCCTCAAACGATTAAACAATAAATGCCGTCATACCCGGTAAAATTAGATAAGCACTTCATCTCCAGCAGTCCCGTCTGGTCCAGGGCACAGGCATAGATATCAATACAGTGGCCATTTACTGCTGAGCGGTTGGCCATGGCTTCATAGTACTGTGTGACACAAACAAGTAGACACAAGACATGAAATGACGATTTAATGTCAGTGAATATACCGTAAGTACGTTGTGTACTACATGAGTTTGATGTATTTGGGGGGAAAAGTAAGTTATAACAATAAAGGTAAATTGAACTCAAATACAACTACTGTTGCAAATGCTAAGAGGGTTTATGCACTTGCTCACCTTGGTGGCTTTCTTCAAATGGCGAGCGTTGTCTTTCTGGATGTCATGCCAGGAACGGATGGGGGTTTTCAGCTCGTCTCCCACCACCATGCCTGGGCCTTGGGTGGGGGGCCCTCCGATGAACAGCATCACACGAGCCCCTGTGTTGGGGAATGTACCCTGAGGATAAAAGAGAGGAGGAATAAAGAGTCTTAAAAAAAGCTGCTAGCTTGACAACTGGGAGTATTAACAATAGCCATGTTTGTTGTTTACGTTCAATATTCTTTTAGGGAATCAGTTTCAGCAAAGAGCAGACCTCACAGCCAGCACTAACAAGTCCATAGTCCAAGAGTCAGGCAAAGTCAGACCTTTGGAAGTATGCCACATAGTGACAAAGCCACTGAAATCTGCTTTTAAGTTCCACGTAAACAGTGATTCATTTCTACAGGGACAAAGTGTACTCATTCACAGAGAGCAATCAAATAAATAAATCAACAAATAGTGGATTCTAAACACTTTGTGCAGTTCGGCTTTTTATGTAAAAAGACTCATTCATCAAGTCAAACGCCTCTTGACAAATCTGGAGTCACTGAAAGAACCAAATTTATTCTAATCAGGGCCCATCTCCTATCTGCTGAAGGTGAGTACAGCGGGGGAAGGAACTGTTGCGTTGTATAACCACTCAGATTAGCTGTAGGAGAAGAGAGGATAATGATGGTGGAGTGAAAAGACCGAAAGCAAACAAGGAACGAGCCTTTGAACTGACAAAGCTCACGTACCGTTTGTGCAGAAGATAGTCATCAGGCAGTCTGTGCCTTGCTTAACAGTTACATGTGGCACAATCATCTTGAAGAGGCCAAAGTTCAGGTTACTGTTAAAAGCCTCATTAAAAAGGACTGCCAATTAATTTGTATCCAGAGAATAATGTTTGGGTTGGATTTAAATTAGTGTTAAAACACCTCATGTAAGAAAAAATTACTATACTCATAGTCTGGTATTATTTGTCTCCACTTTGTGTACAATTATATATGTGCTTCTGAATGTGTGTATACTATACCTCCAGCAAACCGACAGCAACAGTCAGCGCCACACCGGTTGAGCGGAGCGGCCGTTTGCCCTGAGGGACGGGCCACGGGTCTCTCTGAAGCTCACCGAGCAAGTCAGTTAGATTCATATCAACTCTGTGCACGGGCTGAAGGAACCTGTATTTGAACACGAACACACCTTAGGCAAGAAAATGTACTTTCGTAACTTTTGGAAACAACTACCATTAACTGGCTGAGACCAGAGGTAAGTGTAAAGGCTCCTCCTTACCTGCAAGTAGCTGCAGCATCCTGAGGTGCCAGAGGGCGACCTGGTTGTCCTGATGCTGCAGGCTTTGTTAAACCCAGCATCTCCTGAAACACACCAAAAAAGAAAAACAATTACAGTTGGCTTTTCACACATGAATCTCCTAATTTGTCTCATATCGCAGTTTTTTTACTCATTTCTTTGCACCAACCTGGATTTGTTTGGAGGAGAGGTCTTTGGTGCCCCTGAACACGTAGCTCTTGGCGATCCCCTCACAGCTGAGCTCGTGAACCTGAACCATGCGTCCGAATGTGATGAGGCCTACCAGGGCGTTGGGTGGCAGCAGGCTGAGTGACATCTGAAGGGACTCCTTGAGGGCCTGGAGGTCCTCTTCTTCCAAACATGTGTCCACCACATAAATGAAGATCAGAGGGGCTGTGGGTCCACGCTTTAAATAGGTGAGAGAAAAAGGGTTACACTCTGCTGAAATCACAAGCTTTGTTTCCACATACTTACACTAGCAGAGACCCTCCCATATTACTTTTGAAAACCATATGCAGTCTTCATGAAGCCACACCTGTTAGCCACAATAGTAGTCAGGCCCCAACTACTAAGTCAATGATGTTTCTGTATCAACTTAACATATCTAAACACTACATGATTATGACAAACCTTTTTCTGATGACACTGACCCTACAACTAGTACACAGCAGAGTACATCTATAGTACATACAATCTCCTTGCATAGGGCTGAGGTCAGAGTGCAGACATGCATGTAGTATTTACCTGTACTATGTACTCAATGGTAGAAAACTGTGGCATGAGTTCCGCTGGCTGGTTCACGTCAGATATGCCTGCATAAGAGGGAGGGAACTGCAGAACACAGAACCAGATTAACAACCTTAACAAAGGAATGCAGCAAATCCAAATATCAAACTAAAGTATGCGGTGAATGTCAGTACTTACTGGGTTTCTCTGGAAGCAGAAGTTGCACGCCCATATTTTTGCTCTGAAGTCAACTTGACTGAAGGAGTGAGCAAAACAATTGGGTTAGGGATGCACTCTTTTGGCAGGAGTCTAACTGTGACCGATAGTGAGCCACATATCACCATTTGCAATGCCCTGCCACCCATTTTATTTTACTTAAGGAATACTAAAATGAAGATATTTTAAGAACATAGTTGGCATTATAGTTGGGTACGGAGGGTTAAATACAATTCCCACGTAAAAGAAATATGGCAAAACAATACCATCAAAATAAATAGTTGAATACTAAAATCCTAGTTTTCGATAACTTGCAGTGAAAACAAACATTACAAAGTTGACATCTGTAAGAAGGGGCATTGTTTCCCATTTAACTCACCATAGCGGGTTGAGCACTGCCTTGCAGTTGGCCCGGCTGCACAGAACTGGTTCGTACTGGACCGGTGGAAGGTCAGGCCTCTCCTTGAGTGGTGTGAAGAGACAGGAGACTGGGACCACTAGCCTGGTGGCTTCCAGGCGGCTGGAGGGCCAGAGGTTCCAGCTGAATCGCACCCCATCTCGGTCCTCGTTCTGTTGGATGAACTCCTGGTAGGACGCCATCACTGAGCTTCAGCAGGGAAAGAGCCCAATAGATCACAGAGAGGTTTGTAAGTCGAACAGCCTAAACAAGTTTCTACTCTCTACTGGCTGCAGTGAGCCGCTCTTTATACAGGTGCTCCTTTCACTGTCATACTAATATAAGACGCAGATATCCAGGAGCATGACGCACAAGTGTCATAAGAAAACCTGACCAGCATGTTTTCCAACAGTAGAGCGGAATCCCAGTCATATTTTTAGACTACACCTTTGTTGGCCCGTCTGTGAGACGTCACACCTTTGGCAAAGTGTCACACATGATTCTGTTGTAGCAACTGTAAACTCTCCCTCTTTCTCACCGCTCTCTGAGGAGCCTTATATTTCCAGAGCAACAGCATTTTAGCAGGTTTACAAGGTGCATTTGAAAAGATGGCAACGAAACTAAGTAAATTGTCAGCTGGGCACAATACTTCAGAGTGTACAACATGAAAGAAGAAATTATCCGTTATTAATCCCCTTGGGGAAATTCTTCTCTGCATTTGACCCATCCCTGGTTGGGGAGCAGTGGGCTGCCCTGAGAGGCGCCCGGGGAGCAGCTAGGCGTTCAGTGTCTTGCTCAGGGACACTTCGACATGTGAGCTGTGGGGGGACTGGGGGTCGAACCGGCAAAATGACAAACAATCCTTAATTCCAGTTTATCCATTGGGAGGTCTTATGTAGGTCTGTCTTTAATATTTTGGGGGTTTAGACTATTTGTCGGACAAAAACAATCAATCTGAAAACATCCATTTGAAGAGATAAATAGACAATACACTTGTTGACTGTGTGTATTGCCTTCTAGCCAATGTGTTTCTAACGGACGGGGAGCTTTGCCTGGTCATATGTGATAAAGGGGACGAGGAGTGGATTTTGTTGGAGGTAACGTTATTTTGTGTTTCAAGGAAAGAACAAGGCCGCCATGAAATTGTATTAAAATCAAAAGAAATAATCACTATTTGTCGAAGATGTACACAACGGCTAGCTTGAATGAGCAGCACAGGCCACGTAGCATTTCTGATGAACCCACCAGCGAAGGTTAGACACGTTATCTGCCGTGCACAGCATTTCTAATCCGAAATGAACAAAGTGTACTCGTAACGATAGTGCTGTGGAAACAACATTACGAGAGCGTTAATCATCGTTGCCAAATGCCTCTACGTTGCTGTCACTCAACAGCAAAGCGGACGCTTCGCCGGGAGGCTGGTTGGGCGAGCTAACGGAATGTAGCGTTAGCTAGCATTAGCCCACTTCCTGTCCCTTTTCAGTGGAAGCGGCCTTTAGAGCAACGTTAAGTCGAGTGCTTACCTTGGATATCAAGTTGGCCTCAAGTCTAGACACGAGCGAAAGAGTCGGTTGTGTTCAAAAGAAATTACAGCATTTGGAGATAAAAGCAGACGGATGTACAGGTCAGGAATACGACAGTGAGGGGATCGCTCCCTGTCAGCCGGCTCTTGCGCTTTACTAAAATGACGTGTTACTCTAAGTGCAGGCGTCTCCTATTGGCTCTTCCATCGGTGACGGGACCTGCTATGCGTACGCGAGGAATGTTGGGAAATGTAGTTTACAGTATTAACCTACTACTACAAGGCCGGTATCTGCCCTAACGGCTGAGTGAGGGAGTTGTGGAGTTTATGATCTGATGCAATTATTGTTCAGCATAATGACGTATGATTAGACACCCTGTGTAGATAGGTACTTACTCTAAAGTGTAAACCTATTCATACCAGTAGTAGAACATTAAGCTAATGAACAGTTCATTTGCAGGTTTCTATTCCACTATTACTGAAAGTGAGTGAAACTGTGGCCAACTGCTCCTTGTAGCCATGCTGCGTCCAAAGCTTGGCTCACATACTGGGACGTTTGGCATTTGTCTGCGTGGAAAGCCACTTGGTGGCATATATGACTTTAGTTTCGGTGAAATCTATATTTGTGGCTGCGAAATTGCAAAATGTGATGAACTCAAGTCGGTAGTTAAACTTGAAATGCAATGCACTTCATGGGATTTAAGTAGACTTTAAATATGTAGAGTAAAAGGAGACTAACTATAATAACTGTAATTTAAATAATCACATTTGAACCGAACAGAATCGATAGCCTCGTGCTCGCTTGTATATGCCAAGTGGTGAATACTGAAGTATGTATTATCTTACAGTGTACATTTTCCGCAAAGTGTCAACACATTTCAACAATACGTCAGGTCGGGAGGAACACCGGAACCTGCAGGAAACCTGGGTTTCCCCCCTTGCAATACCCGTAAATTCCGAAATGAAGTGAACTCAGCATTTCACACCGCTTGTTTAGCGTGTCTTTGGACGTTAAGTGGCGCTGTAACCAAGCAGCATGTTTGGTGAAGCTTAAACCCCTGGAGAGAGAGAGAGAGAGAGAAAGAGAGAAGGGGAGAGCTGCTCCCTCTCCTCTCTGCGTGCTTCTGCCGCGCACAGCGGACTCTCTCCCCTCTCTGTTCGCAGTGTGCTGAACCTACAGGCGGCAGGTGTGTGCACCGAAGCTGTTCTCACTTCGACCACGTCTGGGAGTCCATTTGGATGTAGTAAACCGAGGCGATAACTTGCGCTGTAAGCGGGCTGGCCACGGTACACCCTGGGATGCGAGGATGTTGCAGTGATAGACAGCAGAGCAGCTTCTCCACTGTATCGCACTCAGCCGGCGTCGTCAGCTGTTGCTCGAGCAGAGAGTGGAGGAGTCGCGAGCAACAGAAAAAAAAAAGAAGAAGAAGAAAAAAGGCCGAACTATGCGACTGACTTTCTGCCGGTAACCGTTTTCCACCTCAAGTCGACCGGGGAGCGGATGCGAGCAGAGGTTGCCAACGAGCCTCTGACTATTTTCTGCCCTTTTGTCGGTGCCGGAGGAGCCGTGCCAATGGAGAAGGCGACTCCGCCGCCCCAGCCTCAGCTCCAGCTGTCGATAGCGAAGACCGAAAGTCCGGCGGAGGACATCTCCGGTCTGACTGACGAGGAGCTGCTCAAGTGGACCAAGGAGGATCTGGTGCGGCGGCTGAGGCGGTCCGAGGCCGACAAGATGAGCGTGATTCTGGACCACGGGAATCTCATCCGAGAGGTCAATCGCAGCCTCCAGCTGCACTTGAACGAGATCAGGGGGCTGAAGGTGAGGGCGCGCGCATTGGTGAAGGATGAGATCATAGTTTTTGGAGAGCACCTGAGAACGCGCATAGCATGAGGGATGTTCAGCTGCCGAGCGAGCATGATCAAGCATGATGTGAGAATAGATGCTGTCGTTGAAGTTCATCGTGCCTTTGTGAGGGCCTGCATGAGAATATGATATGGGTGAATGTAGACCCTGCAGGCTTTATGGGCAGCTTAACTTAAGTTAGGCGAATAGTTTTTAATTCATTGTTTTTATTTAATTTAAGGTTTTAGTTGATTAATTAAGAGTTGAATTACCACGGGAATGGAAATCAATGACAAATTGTGTCCTTACAACGTAGCTTATAAAATAGAGCAAGTATTAGTACTGTTTAGGCCCAAAAGGTAAAAAGTCATCTTCCTAATTCTGAAAGGAGGGCATGTCCCTCTATTCAAATGCCAATGCTCAAATCTGGCATCCATATCTCTCTCTGAGCCACACACACACACACACACACACACACACACACACACACACACACACACCTACCTCACATTCCTAGACAGTTCCTGCACATACTAGTATGCAGTACACTTTTGCCTTTCAGGCAACGTGGCATTTGCTTTGAAGGTATACATGCAAACATTTGCCTTTTCAGTAACCTTCATACTGCCTTCATTTTCTGCACTGCTAGTAAGCGGACTTTGGCACAATGTCGACAATATTTACAGATAAGGCTGAGACCCAGCCTGAGGTAGCCTCGGAGGAAACACATGGGGATCATTTGCTTTTCTCGGAGACCTCGTCACCTCTCCACCCATCCAAGCTGCCTAATTACACAGGAAAGAGCTGGAGGGTAAGAAAGAAAGAGAGCGTGAGAGGGAGGGGAGAGAGGAAGGAGCTCTTGGGTAGGTGAAGGAGGGATGTTTAAGTAAACGTGGCTGGGTGTAAAACGGTAGGGGCGTGTGATTTCACTGCTCTAACCCAGTTTTATATCTGTGTGTGGCCTCTCCAGCTCCTGCAGAGCATTATTATCTATATTAATTCACATTGAATGGCACACAGCGAGTCAGTGCTTCTGTGGGGAAGACAGACCGGATTAGGATTTCATTTCATTATGATTGCATACAGCGTTAGACTGATATCTAAAAGAGTGGTGAATTGGATTGAACTTGGACAGTGGTTGCAGTGCTTTTGTTGGGGTTTAGTTGGAATCAAGAGAAGACAAATTATTTTGGGTTTGCACCAAATCATAAGCTCATTTGTGTTGTTTCTGCCCTGATCAGAATTGTCTTATTTTATGAGAGTGTCCTAATGATAAGGGCCTCAGTTTAAATCTCTCTTTTCCTCTTGTGTTTTCCTTCTCTTTCCCCTCAGGACATTAATCAGAAGCTGCAGGAGGACAACCGTGAGCTGCGGGACTTGTGCTGCTTCCTGGACGACGACCGCCAGAAAGGCAAGCGTGTATCCAGGGAGTGGCAGCGCCTGGGGCGTTACAGTGCCAGCATCATGCGCAAAGAGGTGACCCTCTACCTCCAGAAACTCAAGGAGCTGGAGCTCCGACAGGACGAGGTAATCCGGGAGAACCTGGAGCTGAAGGAGCTCTGCCTGCTGCTGGACGAGGAGAAAGGGGTGCTAGGTGGAGGCGGTGGGGGTGGAGGAAGTGTAGTGGGAGGAAGTGTGGGAGGGTGCCGCAACTCCATAGACAGCCAGAGTAGTTTGCTGCTGGTGCCCGGCCACGGCCTCCTGATGAGAGACGTGGGGGACGGGAGCAGCACCTCCAGCGCAGGGAGCGCTGACAGCTCCGATCACCCTCAACATAAGCAGCCTCACCTGGCTCCAGGGGTGGGTGTGGTTAGTAGCGGTGGGGAAAAAGGGAGCCCTGAGCTTGTGCACAAACCCAGGTGCAGCAGCATCAGTGGAATAGGAGGCATAACTGGAGGAGACAGGGAGGTGCCCAGCCCTGAGCACCCTGCTGGGCGCCACCGGAGTACAAGCCTGGAGTACCCGTACACCCTGCCCCAGCTCTGCCGGCCCCGCTGCGGCTCCATATCCGTGCCTGACCACAGTCGAGTCATGCGGGGCCTCAGCCCGGAAAAATACGGGAGGAACGTGGGCCGACGCAGTCCGGAGCAGCACCCCAAGCACCACAGCTCTGATCTCCTCCTGGGCCAGAGGCAGCACTTCCTGGGTCAGGGAGGCAGCGGGGAGCTCTATCAGAGGCACCACAGGAGCAGCATTAGCAGTATGGGCTGCGGAAGCCCCGAGCCCAGGCAGGCACATTTAGGGGCCTCTGAGCACCACGAAAAAGGCTGCGTGGTCCAGGGGGGCAGCCCCGAAACTCATCGGCACCAGTACAGTATGAGCCCTGACCATGTGAAGTTTGGCAGTCCTGTGAGAGACGGGCAGAGGAGGCCGGCAGGAGACGAGCTGTCGCCACACCATCGGGGCATCTACAACGGCATGAATGGTAGGTGTGTGTGTGCATTGTAATGTGATATATGCATGTGATGGGATCATCCCGTGTTTTGACCTTCTAATTACTTCTAAAAACATTTGCAGAGGATGATGTGGTGTCACATTTTTTACACTCAAAGTCTCTCACACACACACACACACACACACACACACACACACGCGCAAACTATTGCACCAACAGTTAACACAAACGCTTATCAAGGTTTTGCTAATGTATTGTTGTCTCTCTGTACAAGAAGGATAATGGCATTGCAGAGATTGCTTTCTCTCTATAAAAATGTAAAAATAAAAAAGGAGAATTGCAGTGTGATATCCGATGCACCTATTTGATTGAGAAAACAGAGATACTCTTCCTCATTCCGACTGTTGAAAAAGATTTACAGCATTATTGATTTTTTTTTGGCATCTCGGGAGGAATGTGGGTTGGCTCAGTGGATGAGAGAGAAAATAAGGGATTCAGATTATTTCATTATTTTACACGTTCTGTATCAAAATTGAACAGATTTGACTCAAATGAACCATGCTCAGGTATCGTTGTGTGCTGTAGCGTTGCAACACACGCGCACCTCTTGGACGAGGAATTTCCGCCCTGACTTTGCTGCAGTCATGCATCTCTCAGTGAGATCCGTGAGAGTTAAGGATGTCAGAGAGAGGGAGGAATATCAAAGTACCAACTTGGCTGCTGTTTAAATACCCCACAGTGGCTGATAATGATTTCTGGAGTCCGGGGGAAAAAACTGCTGAGTGGCACAGAGCTGGCAGAAGCTAAAGGACAAATTCCTCAAGGTGAAATATCTGCCTGACTTTGCAAAACAAGGCTGATATTACAAGAGAAACAGTGTACACAGAGTGGAGTAAACCCAACACGTACAGGAAGGAGTTCAATTACCTCTCATGAAGTACTGTCAGTTTTGAATTACTGGAGGACTGTTTTGAATAAAAAGACAATTAGAAAGCAAAGAAATGATGTGTGTGCTATCTTCCTATCTCTTTAAGTGCTACTCATAGGGGCATTTTTTACACATGAAGATGTGTTTACTCGTCACAGGGAGCACTACCTAGCTTATGAAACAGTTGTATAATGTAGTCTGTGGCTCTGGAGGAGCTTTGTCATGGCTGATGCCCTGATGATGTAATTGTGATGTCATCAGGGTCATCTCGTTGGTTTTGGAGATTAAACATTTTTTGTCAGAAAGACTCTGTTACAAACATAGAATTGTGAAAAAACAACAGACAAGGATGGCCTATAAGAGACTATATTGAGCTGCATTATGGGACATGTAGTGCTTTTGGAGCGTAAGCCATACTGGAGACTAAAAGTCAGGATATCTCAACCTCTGCTGGTTCGATTGTGACCATTCTCTTTGAAAACGTCCTCACAACTTTACTAAATAAAAACACACAATTGCTGAAGTACAACGATTACAATACAGCCACTGTAGCCTCACAAATAACAGCCTCGTGAACCATGCTCTCTTGAGCCATTTTGCGATCTCTACGGTTTGCAGATTATTGTGAAGACACACACACAACTTTGAGTTGGATCATCATTCTGTTTCTATTTCATCTCTCTGTGCACTCTGTCGCTTCATATGAGATTTCAATCTTCTTGTAACCCGAAACCCATATGATGTCTGCAAAAGGCCACGCAACATTAATGCCTCGCAGATCCTTAATTGGAAAATGTTGTGAGTGCACAGGGCACTCACTGGCCCGCATGTCTGGTGGTTTGCCAACTGTGGCATAGCTGTTGTGAACTTAGCTCAGAGTGAAATGCGTGCACCAAATAGCCTTTAACCAGGTTCATAAAGACTTCATTAAGCCTGTGAGAGAAGTGTGTGTGTGTTGCTGTAGAGTCCTATTGGTATATCATCTGTCAGAATGGCTGCTTATCTTTATCACAAATGTCCCCACAGGGACGCCATGCCTCCACTGACCTGACAAGGACACTAACTTCAAGTGTCATAACACAGTATTTACAGTTACATTTACAGTTAGATCAAGACATGCAAACATCACCTATAGCCGTAGGTTGAATAATTTACTTTTGTGGTGTTGATACTAAATGTATTGTATCAAATTGTAAGCACACAGGATGTGTTTCGCTGTGGAATTTTGCTGACAGATGGAAATATACAAACACTGCAGAAATGAAAGTGTATGCACAGATGCCTGTTGTGAGGTAGAAGTAAACAGAGCATCCACCGGCCCATCCTTTCCGCCGTGTCCTTTTTTGGACGAAGAGGGAATTTGATTCCTGTGACGATGTAGTACACTCCTCTCCCTTGGATTATCCTCTAAGCCCTTTGCACAGTATTATTTCATTTTTGTGATGTATTTCCGTGGGTACTTGTGTGTGTGATTTGGGTGGATGTGCCTCATCCAGTGTCACTGCAGCAGTGTTTTATTCAGACAAATGAAAGTCTCATGTGCATGTGCCACTCTCTGAAGCTCAGGCCATTTACATTCCTGACAAAATCCAAGATGAAAGCAAAACATCACTATGACCTCTGCAGCCTTTTCATACAAACTGCTTCTGCATGTTTTAATGAGCTTATCACACGTATTCTGTTATGTTTACATCCGGGTGAGGAGTATTGTCTCCAAAACGACTAGAAGCATTCTTAGTTGCTTTGTAAAATGAAAAGAAATTAAAAAAACATCTGCCAGAAGAATAGAAGCCTTATTATCTCAACAATACATGATCCAGAAACAGACAATGGGGTGTACCTAAAAAGGCATTTAGAGAATTCAGGGAGTAGCAAGTGCATACATAAAAAAATACAATAACTACACGCCACTTTGGAATTTGGAACAAGTTCCTGAATCGTAATACACATTGGCTTGTCCCTATAAAGTGATGGGCCTGTAAAGACTCAGTAGCTGCAAATAAACAATGAAATCTTCAAGTCAGCTGAGACCCAGATCAAAAATGTCCGTCTTCCCATGTGATAGACTCGCTCTTAGTGAAATATAATCAGCCGTGAACACTGTAGTCTCCTGACCCAGACTGTTCGCTAAGCTTATAGGATCTCTGCACTGCAGAGGGTCTTTTTCAAAAAGAAGAGACTTAATCATGTTTTCTGCTTTAGCAATCACAAGTTCTGCATATTAGCTTAAGCTGCTCAGCTGATCGGGAGGCACAAAAAAAAGGCTGCATGGGAAAAAAGGACACTACAGTGTGTGTGAGAACCTCTGCCCTTGTGATGACACACACACACACACACTTACACACACACACACACCCTTAGTTGCTCATGCTGGTTGTCAGGCTTTTCGTTCTTGCAAGGCACACATGCAGTTTACAATGATGACAGGTTACCACTCCAAATTCATAGTTATTTCTGAAACTGTGTACTGAAGTTTAAACAAACGTGCAACAAAGCCTCATTTCTAGCTATTACTTTTGTCTCCTGAAATGACAACTGTCGTTAGCTGATTTTACCTTTTGCCTTTTGCTTGTTATTATATTTGAATCATGTGATCGCAGTGAAAGATAGCGGACTATCAATAACATCGTTAACCACAAACCATGACAACCAAGCCAGGAACAGCGCCGGACTTTGAAGCCAATTTTACATAGTGGCCAAACAATAGAATTACTATGTCTTTTCCCCCATATATTTACAATGGGAAAGAGACGTCCGTAAATCAGCGGTAATTATATATAAAAAAAAAAAGGGAATAAATCAACATACTTAAATATTTAAAGTATGAGCTGCCGAGCAGTTGGGTCAAAAGAAGTGGGCTCATGGGCCTCATGGTTGCGGAAGATCGGTTAGTTGTATACCTTGAAGTTGGACTTTTTGGGCTTCTCTTTCATAGGAATAAAAGGGGCACCGTTTTCAACACTGTATCCAGTGGTCTTTACACATCATGATGACAACAACAATTGTGTCACATCCTCTCTTTCCCCCTGGAAACAGTTTCCATTGTATTGTGAGCTTCCTGTAGCGCATTTTCTAAATGCTGCACATGTCTTGTCATGTTGGAGAAATACATTTTCTAAATGCTAAGCATGTGTCGGTACATGGGCGAAGATGATTCTTGATTTTCTTGTGTTGTGTCTATTTGTGTGTTTTCTTAATTTGCATTGCGTGGCGCTCTTATAGGGCCACGGCATTTTTGACTTAATAAGAACTGACAGACACTGGCAGCATAATCCTCCATTCTTGTGCATTGTATGTTATTTTATCTGTTTGAATTAGCACAGATCATCCCATTGCCTCATTCATTCTCATTCTATTAATCTATAAGTGTAGCATCATTTCAGACTATCCAGCTCCTCTGGCTGTTGTTTAAAAGTGCTGCTGCCTGTCTGAAACCGGAAATCATCACTGAAGCTTTGGCCTCCGCTAATGTTCTCCTTCTCCTTCTCCACTGTCACTCAGAAAGCCAGGCTATCTCTTTCCCTCCTCTCTTTTGCCTTTCTCTCTCTCTCCATCCTAATTGGCTGCCAGTGTGAACAACCAGCTGTCGGACAGAGAGAAATCTCTGATTACAAAGCCCTTTTTCTGGAGGACGCTGGAGGATGTTCTGTTTGCCAGGCAGGGCTGAGGAAAGAGGGTTGAGGAAGTATTTGAGTGTATTACTGCTTGTTTTCTTCCCCTCCTTCTCTGTATCGTCTTCCTCTCTGCAACATATCTTCTCCTCTTCCTCTGACTCCCCTCTTTCCTCTTCTTCGTTCATCTGCCAGGACAAAGGATGGAAAGCAACCCCCTTGACAAATTGTGAAGTCTCACAGCCTAAGAGGCATGAAGAAACTCAAATCTTTGTCACAGCTGCTTGGCCTGAAAGGATTTGGGGGAGCATTAGGCTGCAGTAATTCAAATAGATTAGTATTATAACCAGATAACCACGTCAGTACTGGCCATGCCGTCTTTTACTTTCATCACTCATTTTACCAAAGTTGCACGATTTACTTGTTCAGACACATAATCTTGTGTTTCTATTGCTATTTAAAACATTTATGTTAGAGTATTGTTCTGCAAAGAAGGGCAGAATTGTTCTTTTTCAAATGTTGACGGTATTCTCCGCTTGATGTGTTTTTATCATTTATAACAGTGAAGGAATGAGAGCAGGTTAGAAGTTCCAGAGATAGTTCGGGTTGAAGCCATCGGAGACGTTCATTTCCCAATGTGGATGTCTTCATCACAACCCCGCCAACGGGAAAATGTTACTTTTAAATGCTATCATGGCGTTTGAATTTGTAATCACACCTGAGACCAATTATCCCCCCCCCCCCCCGTAGGCCATGAGTGCAGCCATTAACCAAGGAATGCATGATTAGGCTTTTTTTATTTACCTCCGGTGCATATCATTGTCATTTTTAATCAAGCGGCCCTCCGCTTCGTCTCTAACTCGTTTCTCCTGTGTGGAGCAAACAATGTATGCTACTTTTCAGATAATTTACCCATGATTCCACCCAAAAACTCATGACAACAGTTATGTCAATGGGAATTGGAGTGTGAAATGTCTCCAACAAGAGAATAACAAAATGTTTTTGGCAAGCTAAATTATAAATCAGGGGGAGATGAGGAGAAGGATAATGTACTATAATCAAGATGAACATGTGGTTGCATGTGCAGCATTCTGGCACTCTTATGTAAATGTTATGTTCTATCTTTAAAACTGATTATTCAATCAGTATTTATGTAGACGTGGAGCAGTTGGCCACTGCAGGATGCATCCAAACATTTCCCCCCACCAGCAGCTCCACAGCTAAGTAGCTGTGTGAGTTATGACGGAGGCTGCTTGGCGTGTACGGGCGTCGCTGCAGCCCAAACCCCAGAGGTATCTGACAAATGTTCCACAGTATCCTCAGTCATCCGGTAGACACGCAAACCCAGTGGAACGGAGAGCAGTCGTTGTCCTCTTACGCCGTGCCAATGGGGAACAGCCCACTGAGCTAAGAGGAAATTAGCTTGCTAGGCCAGGTAATTAACTGGAAGTTGAGCCGCTGCCATGTACGAGGGCAGCGCGGGGCCTGAGGGAACCTCCATCAGTCCCAAAGTCACCAGCAGTAACCACGTTTAGCTGTGTTGCATGATGATGATGTTGATGATGTTGTTCAGCGGTAGCTGTGTGTCACGCTAAGAGCTGGCAGTCTGAGGGCATCAGGTGAAGGAGAGGAGTGGAGCTGGACGGATGCAGCCGAGTGCATCAGGTGCACGCACAAGTGTGTTTGGCTGCTTTCAGCCATCTTAGTTTGTGACAGGGAAGAGCTGATGGTTTTTTTCAGTTCATACCGACTTGCATGGATTCAATGAGTTATTTATATTGTTTATTCAGCCTGAGTGAGTTTGTTAATGTTGATTAATGCATACTATCCCAAATTAAGAGAAGTGCATTACAATTGTTCTTAATTATCATCTCTTATGCACACAACAAATCTGTCAAATTAGTTTAATAAAACACATAACACTCTAATTAGGCAATTGTGAGATACTTGTGATGCAGAACAAAACAAAAACATTAGTTACAATACATTACAACCACAATCACAGTCAGACTAGAATTTATAATTTGGCCGAAATTAGCAAAAATTGGACACAGTAGCAAAGATGACAAACATTAAGAATAAATAAAACCATCAGTATTTTCGCTGATGGTCTCGTCGACATTTGAAGGTCATAAAGAGGCATCAGTATTAAATTGACATTGCTTCATAACTAGTTAAACGCTCCTCAACTTAAACATCTTGTGATGCTATGCTTTCCCATTCTCAAACATTAGAGAATAAGAAGCAGAAATATGTTGCATGATGTTAAAATGTATGAGGGAAATCAGCAAATTCATTAATGAAGGCTTGTATGGCAAAAATACTTTTTTTAATCCATCATTCCTTCATGTTGCATAACAGCATTATTACAGTGACATTTATTCCATGTCTGAAAAGGGGATCAAAGTGTAGCCATCAGAAGATACTGGTCATACCAGCAGGTGCTTTGGTATTGGCAAAACCCCTGAGTGCATTGCATTGAGCAGTGGTGCATCTTGTGTTTATGAATCCCACTTTTAATCTGTAAAAGGAAGAATGTGTCTTCTTTTTCTTGCGTTAATGCTCGGCTAGCTTATCGCTGGTGACTGTCTGTTGTGCACTTATATCACTGATCAAGCTGAGGTGATGAGCTGCTTTGCTGCTGCCATCACAGTGATGTTTTTTACAGCCTCACCAGCTGTTAAAAACAGGGATAGAAAGTGAGATAACATATTGGGAACATAACAAGTCAAAACCGCTGCAGCTTTTATACCTCCCCTTTCCCAACACGCAGGATGTAGTTATCCATTTCCTGGGGCATAAATCTCCGGCCCATATTGTGCATTATGTGCATTTGATGTAATGTTTTTCCTGATGAGAATGACAGCGAGGCACGTGTGCAGCTCCCATTACAGCGGATGAATGGGCTTATCCTCCCGACATAAAAAGGATCGGCCATATTCATATCATTATCTCTTACTAGTTCTCTTCCAGAGAAGTATTTTGGTCTGTGAGATTTCCTCTCGGAGATATTGAAATCAATTTCATTACCCCCCACTGCTCCAGACTGACTGGCTCATTTCCTTTACTATTATAGCAAAAAGGTGCATTTAATTACATCTTTCAACGGGCTTTCTGAGAGCTTTAGCTGCAAGAAAAAACATGGAATTGAAGTAATTCTTGGGTTGCTTTGAATTGTAGTTGTAGATGGTTATTTGCTGTGCTGGTACTTTTTCAAGTTTCTCTAAATGTTGACTGATGAATTGATAGTTTATTTTGCAATTAAACGTTATATTGATGGGGAATGCAGTCTTTTTTTATCCAATACAATACAGGGCTAAAGCTGTTATTTGTATGTCTTTAATGTGAGGAGAGCAGTGTGAAACATGCTTTATTTTAAGAACAGAATAATGTAAATGCTTCTCCACACCTTATTGTAACCACGAAGGCACCGTACACCACCGTTGATGTCAGCTCATCCCTCAGGCTTTTTTCGTGACAAAATCGTACCTAAATTCTATACATCACTGCATTGTTCTGAAGTAAACTGCCTCAACATTGATTTTATACATCTGATGCAATGCATTGCATTATTTCTATCTGAATACAAAGGGCCTTTTAACACAACTACAGAAGGATTAGTTGTTTTCATCAGGGAGAGGAGAGACAAAACCGTCTGAGAGAGTGTAAACAAGTTTCAGCCTCAGGACATGGGTCATCAAGGTCCGTAGGCTTGTGGGAGTTGAGAAGACAGAAGCCATTAAATGCTGATCCTTGGAGCTGGAGGAAGCCGCAAAGAATTGTGGGATGCTGGAAATCTAACATCATTCACAGCTGGTGCAATAACCAATATTGTGTCTCATGCCGACCCATCTGAGCCACACGCACACGCGCACGCGCACACACACACACACACACACACACACACACACACACACACACACACACACACACACACACACACACACACACACACACCACGATGTTCTTGACTCTACTGTGTGCTCGGCCTGTTATATTATTGAACAGCAATGAGTGATGGGTGGTGACACGTTAAAAAAGGAGAACAGCAGTTTATCTAGCAAATGTCTGCTTAAATATTTAATTTACCTTTTGAGAGTCATAGCTGAATGTGCACCACACCAATGTGACTGACAACACAGGCTTGTGGAACGTGGAGGGGGCTCGAACACGGAGGACCCGCTTCGATATATTCTTTTTCTTTTTCCAGCTCTGCTGATCTCTTTTTGTTTAAATATGAAATACAAAAATGGTAGATTTAAGAACAAATATTAAAATGTCTAGCCTTACAAAACACAATAATTCCTGGTCATATTAAAAATGTGACGCCTACAGTTACTCCATGCATGACTTTGTACGTGGCTGCATGAGTATTCTCTCCCTTTTTGATTTAGATGCATGTACGTCTGTCTGTGTCACTGAGATCGCAAAGACAAAATAAACACACACACACACACACACACACACACACACACACACACACACACACACACACACACACGCATATGCACACGCACACACACACACAGCCCTTTTAGCCTAGCCAGGCTCCAATTATCCAGCTCTACTACGGTTAGTTTCGTGCTCTCATCTCTTCAGCCTCACAGTGAGCCAAACTGCAGAAACCACGGCTTCAAGTTATTTTCCGTTCCTTCCTGCTGCAATCTCTCACTTCATTATATAGTTCTTACACAGTAGACAGACAACACTTACCATTAATTATAACAGCAAGACAGCTTTCCCTCTCTTATTCCTGTATTCTCATACTCTGCAGAGTCTAATGTGACAATACATGTGAGCTTAAATAATAAAAAGGTGGTAAAGCAACACGAGGAAGGATTTTTGTGAACATAGAATGAGCCTAAAATACATATAACAAAAATATAGTTTTAACCAGCAATACAAGCGTTCCCCCTAAGAGCAGCAAGTGATTTAGGGTAACTATGAGTATATGGACATCCAAATGACAATAAGGCAATGTGTCGCTCAGATTCCAGCTGTTTCTTATGAAGAATTGCTGCACATTTTGGGAAAGGTGTTTATTTTTGTTCTTGCCAAGAGTTAGATTGATACTTTTGTAATGTTTTTTGAATGAAATATGGAGCTAGAGCAAAGAGTTGGTCAGCTTAACTTAACATAAAGACTCAAAGTGTTATTTTTTGTTTGTGCACAGATTAAACAGTAGTCAGATTTGAGAAGATTGGACAGAGCCAGGCTAGCTGTTTCCCCCTGCTTTCATTCTTTGTGCAATGCTAAGCTAATGACCTGCTGGCTCCAGCTCCATATTTAACACATTGCAAGAAAGCGAGTGAGTGTATGTATCCAAAAATGTGGGAACCATTCCCAGACTCACCAACTTTAGATTTTTTCGGCCCTTTTTTCATTTTGGTGTTCTTTTGTGTTACATGATTTCTGGGTATTCAAAAGTGACCCTTTACTGCCATTTCAAGTTAAGCAACACTGTACAATTTTTTATCATTGTTGTAACAATAGTGTAATGACTTTAAGCACGGCATATTATATTACATATAACATCTGGAGGAAAAAAAAAGAACCTGAGTCCTGCAATGAGTCCGGTAACGTTTTGTTTTGTAAAAAATACGTTTCTATAAATTGTGCTCACTATATACCGAGCGCAGCCAGGGAAAGATGCTTTTTCTTGGCTTGTGATTGGAGAACGGCAAACCCAGCTTAGACCGGGGACTGTGGACAATACAATTTTTCTGCACAGCAACTTCTGGCTCAAGGAGCAATTAAATGTCTTCTATCAAATGTCATTTAAATGTATCATTCTACATGTTACAATAGTGCAAGTAGAAATAAAGCTCTTTAAATTGAGTGGCTGTGTAGCCTGTGTGTCTAATCACGGGTCTAATTGCAGGTCTTAATGGGGCGGGCGGGTCTGGATTTGACTTGAAGATAATTGCAGGTAACAGGTGGGTTCCTGGGTTTAGGAAATCCTCAGGCAGCCATTCTGTTTGAGTTTGAAAAGACCAGCCTCCGTAAATGACACCTCTGTGTTATTATTTCTTCACACAAAGGAGTTTATCCTTAGTGTCATTTTTATTGATTTGAATAAGAAAGACAAGCCACCAGGGTTTCTCCAACACTGACTGACAGCTGATTCATCCAGGATTGACAACCAGTGTAGTCACTCAGCATACCGGTGCTACAATCTAGAGCAGCAGCAACCAAAGCCAGGAAGTAGCCCAGACCTGAAGCGGTATCGACTTGAAGTCTAGCCTCACAAGACTGGGGCCTTTCTGTGAGACCGACCAAACACGGACTTGAACCCATAAATATCCTGCTTTTTTCTCTCTCTCGTTTTCTCTGTGAATGTGTTCCGGCCACTCATACTCATAATCTCTGTATTATGCATTCAGAGCTGTCATATCCGTGTGCTCCAGAGTTGCACATAACAGCACTGACCGTAGCGGCCAGAGGGACGTCAACACAAGTCGCTCTCCTGCCAGCGAGCCTCGCTGACTGTCTCCCTGATTGTCTGATTGACTGCTAGCTAAACGGAAGGTCACTGATCTACCATGCCATCCACAGGCTAGCCTGCCCAGCCAGCCTGAATAATGTATGTGGCAGATTTTTTGAAGATCTGAGGGAATGGCCATGTGAAATTACCTTGCATTGATCAGTTGAGAGACGGATGGGGGGGGGGGGGGTCGGATCAGAGAGGATTGAAAGAGCGGCCGTGTGGAAAGCAGGTTCTCTCGTTTACTGGCTTGATTCAGACATCGATAACAACGTGATTACTGGTTCTGACAAATTATACAGATCCACCGCACACACTCAGATTTAATTGTTCAGAGCTGCTTTGATTCCCAGGCTCTTTTTACATTTTATCAAACGTATTTCCCCAATTTTCATGAAACAAAGAAAACATCTGATTTCATAATGAACACTCTTGAATCTCTTATATGAATTAAGATTCTGAGTTATGTAGAGGTAAGAATTGGTGTCTGGCAGCAGGGAAAAGGGTTCCCCAGCCGGAACAGTGATTTATTCAGTGTGGGAGCAGCTCCTCCCCAGCCAATCTCTCACATCTCTTTGTGGGGAAATTTAGAGCCTTTCACTCGAGCTCTGGTGTACAGAGGTGTAATTTAAGGGAGCTTAGGCCCCACATTATTATTGAGTAATCACATTATCTATATACTCTTGCTCTGATCCACACAGATCCCTCTTTCCTCTACACATCTCTCACATCCCGTTAAATCCAATTGGGGTTTTAACGCCCTGCCTATAACTAAATCAAAAAATGACGTCCAAGTGCTCTGTATGTTTTCTCTCCGTGTAACTCTCCTTGAAGAGATCACAAGGCAAGTTTTATTCGACATTGATCAATTTCACTTTAAAGAGATTCTCTTGGATTTTGGCACATGCCTGCTGTGTGTTAACAGGACGGCTCCATCACAAGACAGAAGTTTGTAATCTTGTGACCTGTGTGTGTGACTGCAGACCCTGAGACAGAAAATCCATTTAAGTTAATGGTTCTCGCGCTTGAGCGAGTCCAAAGACCCAGAACTGAGTCCGCTTGATGCGTTGAACAAGAATCTGTATTGTTTCCAATGGCTGTTTAAATATTTCATCCGCCGCCTTTCATTGCTGACTTATTTTTTTACTGTGCATTTCTTGTTGTCGTTGTACTCTGATTCCGCCCCGTCAGCATCGCAGGTGTATCTACTGTGATGGACAGGGCGGCCAGCCTGACACCAAAAATGATGCAACAAGACAACAAATATCAAACATGTGTGAAACCGATCCGGATGTCCCAGACAAGGTATTGAGCTCAAGAACAGCGAGGCGCCAACCTTCATACGGCAGGGTGGTGACAAGGCCTCACAGACACCTGTTTATTATGAAAAATCATCTGGTAAAGTGGGCCTAATGTTCATTTTGCACCAATACAACCAACATAATTTCAGCGCTCTGGCATCAATCCAAAAACAATGTCACTGCTAGACCACTCTATGTTTACATCTCTCTATCAGAGCATATGCTCAGACAAAGTCCTGCTTTCAAAGGTACCATCTAAAGAGCTGTCCGCTACACATCCTTTAGACCTGCTGTGTCTTTGTCTTCGTGTGTCAGGAGGAAGTGACGTCATCATGTCTTTACCGCTCTCTAACTGGTCTATGAGCTCGGCTTTAGCCGTGAAATCAATTCCACTCCGCACATTCTGACCTCCAAATGAAAATACCCCGCAGACCACCGCTGCATCCCCCCGACTCTTTCCAGGAGTTCCCCTCTCTCTTTGTGCGGTCTTGCCTCCCCCCTACGGAAATAAACAGAGCGAGGGAAGGGGCAGGGAACTTGGTGAAGGTGGCTACTGGAATCTTTCGCAGAACTCGGCGGTCACAAGAGCGTTCTGAATTTTTAATGAGAGATGTTAGCGCACCATGGAGAGGAAATGTGCTGAAAACATGATTATAGGCTCATGGGGAGGAAACTGTTTATGGAGAGAGAAAGAGAGCGAGTGAGATATCAAGCAGGGGGGCAAGGATGCAAGAATTGTTCTGAAGGGCAAAGTAGGTACAGAGGGTTTTTTATTTTCTTTATAGATTGGACAGCTTTAAGGCAAAGGCATTTTTCCACCGCTTATTCAAACCGAGTTCTGACCAGAAGTGCTCACGGAGCCAGAGAGGACGAGGGAAGATGCTGTGTGTCCTTTTAAAACACCTTTACTTCGACACCATTTGCTTCGACAGCAACATTTGTCAGAAAGAAAGTAGCACAGGATTTTCTGTCAAGATAGAGCCCAGAGCCTGCCCTTTGTTTCAGGACAACCATCTTTATTGCAATATAGTTTGATGTCTTACAGTTGTCAGTGTGAGAGAGCACGTTTCTGTTTAATCTATCACTCCTTAAGCAAAGTAAATCCTTTTTTTCTATCTCTCGCTGTCTGCCCCCTCAGCGTCCAGCTATTGCTCCATGTAATCTTCTAGTCTTACATTTGAAACACTTTTAGAAGTCTAGATAAATCAGACTGGCTCTTTAGGTGTGTGTGTGTGTGTGTGTGTGTGTGTGTGTGCGCGCATTATGGTTCACATTTTCAGTGAAGGTTGCTGCCACTCTGCTCGCTGTCACTTGCACCATTGCAGCAGAGATTGAAACAGACGAGGGGGGAATGTGGAAAAGTTGTAGCTGCTGCTCTATACTACACATTATTAAGTGGTGGCCATGGGCCGAGTGAGTGTACTATGTCCTTCAGTAAATTCTAAAAGCTCATCTATGTGCACATCTAATTTGTTACTTTTGTCTCAAAAGGCTTCGAGTTTATAGAAGACAAAGATGAAAGCCTATGAGATGTAACTCGCTGTACAAATAGAAGGAAATGCGCTTATTTGCTTTCTAGCCTCAGAGTTAGATGAGAATACTGACACCACTGTCTTGTCTGAATGAAATATGGAGCTAGAGCCTTGGGGCAATAAGCCTAGCTTAGCATAAAGTATGAAAGCAAGGGAAAACAGCCTGGCTGTGTCCAAAGTAAATACCTGTGCCACCCAGCACCTCTAAAGCTCACTTATTAACATAATAATAATATATCTCTTTTGTTTATTCAGTTCACAATCCAACTAGTTAATACAGTAATCTGTGGTTTTGTTGGTTCAAGTTTTTTTGCTAAGCTAAGCTAATCGCTTCCTGGCGATAGCTGCAGACTTGTTTAGACATGAGCGGGGTATCAATCTCCTCATTTAACTCTCGGCAAAAAAGCAAATCATTATATTTTCCAAAATGGCAAAAATATTCCTTTATATATGGTTCTGTCAGTTTTTGCTCAAGTGGAGTCTGGGACAATAATGAACATTACCAATTCCATCTTTTACCTTTCCGTAAAAAAACAACAACCTGTTATTACTCCATTGTCATCTTTTATGAATAATTTCCCCTGGTTTTGGCAGTATAAAAAGACAGAAGTCAGCTCCAAATCATGAGACTAATGAGGCACTCTTCTCTTGTCAAAACAACACATTTAAAACGTGTCTCTTTCTTCTTCTCTCTTTGTCACAGCTTTGATATCAGCCGGCTGCTGCACCAACAACTGTAGAAATGTCAAGCTATGGGACAGGTAAGAACTCCTCTCCACCCGGTTTCTTTTTCTTCAGCCACCCTGCGTTAATTAGTCTTTGAAAAGAAGAAGAACAGCCAATGACGGTCATTGTGTGCTCTTTCCACGAGGGCTCATAATCCTGTAATTAGCTGCCATTATTCTATTTTACCAAACAGAGGGCTTCCTATAGCTGGAGTCTTGAAACCTATTTACATTTATTAGTTGGGTTGGACAATCAGCTGTCGGGATTGTACAGAATAATTGAATATTTTCACTCTGTTCTCTTGATCATCATTAGTTGACACTAGCGGCGGGCAGTGCATTTTATACCTAGGCCTGCTGTCTGATATCGGATACATAAATACACACATGACGGGATGCTGTTCGGTGCGCACTGCCACTGGTTGACACAATATCTCAGATTTACATTCTGTTGTGATCCCATGTCATTGCAGAGTCAGTCCTTGAGTTAGCCCAACGTCCCGGCTCCAGATGAGTAATGTGTTTGCATGCCTGGTCTGGCCCAGGTGTAGTCACAGTGGGTTTACAGTGGGACTAAAGAGCTAGAGGTGACCCTATCCTGTCCCTGTGTGCCATCCTACATCTTCAATCAGGTCCCAGTGGGAGGGCGAGATGGTTGTGTTAATATTTAATGACTGCAAGACAAGACAAGACGTACCTCCTCCCTAGAGGATAGTCGCGCCTCCACTAGCCCGAACACACACGCATACGAACACGCATGATTCACACACATTCTCACCATCGTTCTCTGGTAGATGGAGACCTTTTCAACCTTTGGACCAACGCGTCCTCCTCCTTGTCTTTCGCATCAGTCTTTTCACCTTGACATTCCCTCTGTGCTTGTGTTTTTTCTGCCCACTCCATCTTATCTCATACACAAATGACTCCGGTGAGGAACAGAAGAAAGTGTACTTCATGTCAGATAGTTTTTGCGAATTCATAAAAAAAGCAACAAGGATGTGCTAACAATGGAATCAGGTCCTATGGCTGGCCCTGGGCTCTCAGCTGTGGGAGAGAAAGACACGGGCGGGGACAAAAGGATCTGTCACTGATAAGCGACACAAAAGCCTGCAGTGATGAACATCTTGCCCACTTAAACTCTGTCTGTTTCATTTGCTTCCACATGATTTCTATCTATCTGACAAGTTGTTACTAATGGGTTTATTTATGGTTAATAAATCATTTGCTAATGCTTTATAGTTCAGGAGCAAGCCAAGAGCATCTTTTGGGTTGCCAGATTGTGAAACATCCCTTCGGCCCTCGTGCATCTGGACCAAAATCCATGTTTAACAATTTATTAGCATTTACAACTGCAGACTGGATGGATTTTTTTCTAAAGAATTGTATACTGGCTTTAAGGTTAAATTCCATTTTTGTGTTAGTATGAGAGTCAGGTGTTTGTACTGCTAATGGTTGAGTATTATCATCATGAAATTGAATCATGTTTTCCGAGTCATTTCTAATAGATTAAAGGTGTAGTCCTGATTTCATTAAGCCTAACCAAGCAGAGAGACTGGGCTCAATAGGTTCATGAGCAACAATAAGTTAATTTAATGCCGCACATACTCATCAAACAGCTCATGAGTTACACGTGTCAATCCAGGCACAAACAACAAATCCCTCAAAGATTCTTCACAGTCTATGAAGCCATGTTGCTACCAAACACTGCTGCCTCCAGTTCAAACACAAACGCAGACAGAGGCTCAGGTGCATTTATCCGTTGGCGTTTCTTGTTTATCAAATCAGTCAATCTCCGTAAGGGTTTAGGGCTGTCCCACTGTCAAATCGTTGAGTGCTTGAGGGCTCTCTGGCAGACATTTTGAGCCCTTTATGGACCCTTTCCTTAGGTCAGCATTAGATTCCGACTTTGCCCAAGGGAATTACCCACAATTCATAGCAATGTGACGTTAAACACGCAGTTACCAATAGAAGAATGTAGACAGAAGAAGGTAAACAAAGAGGCACATGGGTGTTCAGCCCGATAAATTACATTTACACAACAACATTAAGGATTAAATGTATTTATTACACATATTTAATCATCAAACATTTCTTTTTGTTATTGAAGCTGTTTTGACAAAAACGAGTAAAGAGATTATTTTAAATGACGTCTCATCTCGTGAGAAAAGAGCCTGGAAGACGTTCAAATCAGGGAGTTAAAAGTATAAAATAAATACCCACAATTAGACAATATTTTCTTGATGTTGTCATGGTCACATGGTATGTTGCAGCAAAGTGCTGTCCCATTCATATTTACACCATTTCAAGCCCTTACAGCTTCTCTCACTCAGCCACTCAGCAGCTGACGTCAGTAAGTCCCTGAGGGTTCAGGCTTTGAGGCCTTAGGGGGAACATTGGGACTGGGTCATAACATGAATTCTTTCTCTTGTTCTTCTCCTCCTGTGCAGCTTTGACGCCTCCTCCTGACCCAGACTGGACCAGCTAGGCTCCTCAAACGGAGCAGAGGTCGCAGTGGTACAGCCCTCCTGCGTCTCTGGCCTTGATAGACACGAGAGCCCCGGGACGCCATCCTCCACGACTCCGGATGGCCCGCCATCCATGGCTTCTTCCACGTCCACAGCCCTGAAACAGCCTGCCTCCATGTTTTCATTTCTACATATCGAGAGTTCATGAGAAGAGAGGGTTTGGGGGGAATGCTATTAGTACGGTTGGTTCATCTCGCAAAGACTGCCGCAGCTCAATGGATTAGCGTGGATCTCTCTCCTTTCCAACTGTGACACGGCTACCTCCCGGAGAGCACCCAGAGAAAGGGGGGTACGCTGGGGATCAGTGAGAGAAGATGTAGAGGACTCTGCACTATTTTTGCTGCTACCCTCTGTTTACAAATGTACATCATTGGCGGAGAAGCACATAAATTAAACTTTCTATACCCTGCTGTTCTAAACCTTTATTTTCCCACTCCTTTTCCCTCTCTGTCTAACCACTCTCTCCCTCCTCTCCTTCATCTTCAGATATCCATCGTCTTCAGTGTGTAATGAGACTGGTGTAATATAATGTTCTGTCTCTCAAATCCAGCTGATCACATGGTTGCCATTGTCTTCAATGTTTTCAGACATTTCAGCTGAATTTAAAAACAAACAAAAAGCATATTTGTCAAAGATGTTCTAGCAAAGAAAAAAAACAACCTCTTCCTGTGTCTTAAACCGCGATGGTCATCATTACAAGCTGCTGACAGATGTTCTAGATCTATAAGATGCAATGTTCAGGTGTAATTTTTCTTTTTTGTATTATCTTCTTTGCTCCCGTAAAGCGCCTATATTGAAGCTGGGGAGAAGATTATACGTTTCTCCATGTTGTTTTTTACAAGGAAGTAAAGTCCAAGTAAAAAGTAGATTATTGGATTAGTTTTCTATATATCTATATATAAATATAATATGATTATTATTTTTGACTTACTGGTATTAGAACTATTATATGAAGATGCATATGATATATAACAAATAATAAACAGACTTCTTTATGTAAAAGTGCATCGCTTGTTCAGGTTTTATTTCAGTGTGCTGAAATGACGAAGGTGAGTGTGTGGTGTCCTTTGACCCTGCAGCCGAAGGTCACAATGGACTCGCTGTGAAGCCGATTATAAGGTTAGGAAATATATCTGAACACAGCAACAATGACAATAAAAGGATTAGAGTGAGCGTTGTTTCTCAGTTGTTTGGATACGTGTAAACCAATATGGTTAAGTGTGATAATAGGGATTATGATGAATTCAAACAAGCAAACACACATCCTAACCCTCTCACGTTAAACAGCACACGTTGCCATGTCCCATCCGGTCAGTTTGGAGACAATAGAGTCGAACTAGGAGGAATTTCCTGTGAAGTCACTGGAACTGTACCAGCAGCTCCCCTTCCTCTGCACCCATCACCTTCCTCACATCCTGGCCAACAGGCTCAATCCAGTTGTGCTATAACATCTGCTACACTACTAAGGATTTCCGACACCATTGTGTGTGTGTGTGTGTGTGTGTGTGTGTGTGTGTGTGCGTGCACGCGCGCGCGTCTGTATTTATGATCTGATCAAAGGGTAAAGCTGAAGCTGTATGACTAAAACCAACAATGTGCGAGTCCTTCTCTTTCAAACTTCACAACCCTGTCTATTGCTCTCCAACCATATTCCTACTAAACATGTAAAGCTTTAAAAATAGGTGACACATAAAGTTTCATTATTTTAAAGACTGAATAGTTTCCTGACACAGCTGGACACTGAAGTTTTTAGCAAACGTTACTCAAACAGAAGTAAATAGAGCTTTTTTTTAGCAGCGGATTAACACACATGTGGTGAGAATTCACAGCAACAGGACAGCATATGTGTAGACTTAAAATATGTTTATGTGATAATAAATGGACACGTTATCCAGCAGTGTGGCTCATAGGTGTGTTTTTTTATATATTTAGGACAACAATGGAGCGCCTAGCAACAGAAGAACAACACATATCAGGCTCTACACGGACAACACTTGTTAGCAGGATTGATTCATTGTTGGTTTTGGTCTTTCCATGGGACTTGTTGACAACAAAATACAAAGCACATCAGCAGACTTCTCCTTTAATATCTGCATTGAAGTAAGGCATAGTTATGGTGATGCTTCAGTATGGGTACGCCCCCAGGAAATGAATGAAAGTCAGTACAAGGTCACAACAAATACCAATGTGTATTAGGTCGTCCACTGGGTTTAGGTATTACCAGTGCGCTCAGTAAAGCAAACTGAGGCTGATCTGGTTTGATGTGATTGCTCAGAGTGATTATGCTTTACTTATTTGCCCCGGAAAATCTCTTTAATGAGGTCTGTGCTGCGCTGGTATTTAAATCAGACATCTTGGCAGTGCTGCTACATATTGTCCTCCTATGGGATTCCTTGCTGGAACTGAGTGATCGCCTTATCTGTAAAGCAGGGACTGTTGTTGCAGTGCGAAGAAAAAATAAATGTATAGGCTCTTTGTGATAAGAAGGATGTTGCATACACGCAGAGAAAAAGGAAAGATACTTTCAGCGCTGTTGTTGTACATGATGAGGAGAACACGGTACACACGTTGGAATCAGTGCATTATTTTTAATGTGCAATTGTTTATATAGTGCTATAAATGAAGTGTAATTCAATACTTAATGTGATTGCTCCTTTGTTACTTCCACATTCAAGTACTTTGTGTGTGTGTGTGTGTGTGTGTGTGTGTGTGTGTGTGTGCACCCACAGGCATTCTCCTTCTGTGAACATGTGTGCATCGATGAAGAGGAGTGGAAGTAAATGTGTGTGAGCATGTGCACGCTTACGTGCTGCTCAATATGCAGAGTCATGTGGGTGGAGTGTGCATTTCAGCCAGCCAGACAGTGGCAGGTTGATTAAGACACACCCTCAACTGCTTATCCAGGAAAACAAAGTGTGTGTGTGTGTGTGTGTGTGTTTCTATTGATTTGTGTGGAACTCTGCTGTTTAATGGTATTTATGTAGAGTAGGTGTGTTTGTGAGTGTGAAGTGTGTTGGTGAGCTGCAGTCTACGTGTGTGTATGTGTGTGTGTGTGTGTGTGTGTGTGTGTGTGTGTGTGGGCGAGAGCATGCAGCGCCACTGATCTGCTCTGCTGCATTGCAGCATGTCCTGCCCATCCCGAGGTCGCCGTCGTCCTCCGCCAGGGCACTCTTCCAAGGTCGCAGCAGGTCAATCCTCCCCATCTGCACACCCAGCCGATGCAAGGGTAAATCCACAAACACCACACAAAATCTGTCGGCCGTTTGAGAAACGGACACCAGAAGAAACCAGAGCCGGCGATAACCATACTCGGGCTGCAAGTTCACGATAATCTATCAACGTGGCGATGAGACATGTAATCTACCCAGATGACAGGTCGATCAACTTGGAAAACCATCAACACAATGAACTACTGCAGTACACGCATTCTACATGCAAACGCTTGCAGTTGAAGTCAAATATGAGAACTTTTCTAGAAGCCATCAGCAGGCATGTGGAGCCACGGTTTTATGACCTAAAATGCCCAAACACGTAATGCATCATGAAACTAAAATAATAATCAGTGAAGCACTGACTAAGATAACATGTAGATAAATGGAAATAGGTATTATTTAGTGCATTAAGAAACGCAGCTAAAAAAAAAAAACATACAACAATAATGTGTAAATGCATGTGAGCATAGTAAACACAAACACTCTTTGGAAGATTGACTAGTTCAAGGGGAGAATTAAACAGTTAAATGAAATGTATTTCAGTATAATTACAGACTACCTGAGAGCTTGCAAACATAAAACATGTGAAAGAAAACCCCAAAAAGGTGTCCTCAAGGATGAAGTCAGTAGTGGTGGACGTATGAAAATGAGGTAACTTGTACTTATCTGACAAGAGGACGAGGGAATTAGGGTTCAGTCTTATCAGTTTGTATCTCTAATGACTACATGAACATGAGCAATGCTTCCAGAGGGATCCAGAGAGAGGGCTTCGCTTCCACTCAGAGTTCATATATTCTCCTTCGTCTGCGCTCCATGAGCTGTACTCCACTCCGGCTAACTTGAGGGTTATATAACGTCTGTATGATTGTCTGACTGCTCATGTTTTTTTGTCCTGTCGGAGTTATTTTTAGAAATGTTGATTCAGTTCTCTATTGTTTCAGAGTTATCAGCAATTAGTTATTGGTGAGTACAGTGATGTTGTTGTCGGTCGGAGTGACGGACAAATTGTAAGACGATAAAAGATGTAAAAAACTAGAATTATCCTTAAAATGAAAGGGGTAGATTTTGTCCAAATGGGACTTGGTTCTGTATGTCAGTACGTTCATGATTTCAGAAGTCCATTTAATACCTCTATCACACATTGTCCTCATGAAATACATCTGTTAATCCCATCAAAAACTACCACCAACACATACATTTGACAGTTCTTTTTGCAATCATTGAAGAGAGTGAGCATTTGGGCATGAATCAAACAAAGAGCACCTTGGGAAATGCAGTTCATGACAGCAGTCTGACTTGCCTTCTGAACATGTTTCTTGCCCAATGTGGCTTCAGGGATCTGTTTGACAAGGAGTGGCTTGTTGTACAAAGCTCATCTGCCAGGATGTTTGGGGTTTTATTACATTCAGGAGGATTTCAACGGGGCTATCAATGATTTATCATTTACATTAGAAACAACGGAAACAAACAAATAGATCCTCCCTATGATATACTGTAACACAGAAAAGTCTCAAATATCCCTTATATGAAATTAACCTGAATATTTAAATACATGGGTGGCATCCCAGTGAGCTCTCTGGTGTAGAACACACACCACATCAGACAGGCCAGTACAGGAACAGGAATATCACTTATGATGTTCTCCCTGCACTCTGACAGTTGTTTCTCTGGAGACAGAAAGAAATGAGGAGCATTCTTAAGCTACGCTGATTCGAATACATGCACACATGAATGCGATCTGGACAGGCCTTTTTTTAAAATAGTTTTCCATATCTGTGGCTCACAAACACAACATGTTCTCAGAGCACAAACACTTTTGTGAAGTGATGAATGTCTTTGCAATGCTGCATCTGCATACGAAGTGAGGAAACAATGCGCTTCATCTGCATTCTGTAGGCGATCATAGGAACATTACTGCTTTGTGATCAGACTTTGCTGTAAACACAGCGGCAACACAACCTGGCAAAGCCTGTTCAACTTCTCACCCCATGTAGGTCACCATCAAATCACGTCAATGCTACACGCGCCTCAGACTCATTTGCTAATGACCCGTCTCTAGTACAATAGGAGTTAATTACATCCTCTGACTTCACACTAAGGCTAATGGCCAAAGGAGATAACGGATCTATCATTACTCACCCCATATCTTAGCTGGGATGAGGACTTATTAAACAAACTTCATTGTGGGGACACTTTTATGGGTACTGTTAGAAAGAGAGTTTTGTACAAGGATGACTCGTGCACAGTGTCAAGTAAGTATAACTGTGTCATGGCCACTTATGGCCATTTATGTGTATTACATTACATTACATGTCATTTAGCTGACGCTTTTATCCAAAGCGACTTACAATAGTGCATTCAATCATGAGTACAAACTCAGAAAAACAACAATCAATAATCAATAAAGTGCAGTTTCTTCACTAGAGTTAAATTTCGAAAATTACAGAAAATTACAAAGTGCTATAAATAAGAGACATCAAGTGCTACTAGAGTGCTAGTACAGTGCTACCTTCCTTATTCAAGGTGTAGTCGAAAGAGATGCGTTTTTAGTTTTCGGCGGAAGATGTAGAGACTTTCTGCTGTCCTGATGTCAATGGGGAGCTCATTCCACCATTGAGGAGCCAGGACAGCAAACAGTCGTGACTTTGTTGAGTGTTTAGCTCGTAGTGACGGAGCTACAAGTCGTTTAGCAGAAGCCGAGCGGAGTGCCCGAGCTGGGGTGTACGGTGTTACCATGTCCTGTATATAGATAGAACCCGATCTGTTCGTGGCACGATACGTAAGTACCAATGTTTTGAAGCGGATGCGGGCGACCACCGGTAGCCAGTGGAGTGTGCGGAGGAGCGGGGTAGTGTGGGTGAATTTCGGGAGGTTGAAGACCAGTCGAGCTGCTGCATTCTGGATGAGCTGTAAAGGTCGAATGGCGTTAGCGGGTAGACCTGCCAGGAGGGAGTTACAGTAGTCAAGTCGCGAGATGATCAGAGCCTGGACCAGAACCTGTGTCGCCTTCTGGGTGAGAAGGGGACGTATCCTCCTGATGTTGTACAACATGTACCTACAGGAACGCGTTGTTGCGGTAATGTTGGCAGTCAGGGAGAGTTGACTGTCAAGTGTCACACCGAGGTTCCTGGCAGTCGGGGTCGGGGTGTATCATGTTGCTGTAGCCCAGTGGTTCTCAAACTTTTTCTGTCGCGCCCCACTTTGTAGGAAGAACAATGTTCGGGCCCCACCGCCCCAATAAAATTGTAACAAAATGGTCCAACTTTTTGTGACTCCTCCATCCGTGCTTTTTCAAATAATAGAATAAAGAAAATTGCAATCACTTTCAATTAAACCAGATTGCTCCATCAGACAAAAACTAATAACATCTGCAATCACTTTGTTAGAACAATGCAAATAAAGTTCTATCTGTGCAAAAAATAACTAATATTTGGCAAAAAAATTACTTATTGTGGCTCCAAATAACCTGTTTTGCACTGAATATATTTTCAAGATAATACCAATAACGTTCAACCTGTGAAAAACAGAATGAGTTGTATCAGTATTAGTGGCTGCAGTGAGCTGCTTTCCTCTACAAATATGTTTTAAACGGGGTTGTAGATTTGATACGGCCGCTCTCAATTCATGCTCAATGTTGAGCTGGGATCTGTATTCTGTTTTGAGAGACGCAACAGCAGAAAAGACCTCACGGAGATCTCACGGAGGCTTTTTGTTACACCAAGATCTCCAATTGTATGTTAAAAAAATGTAAGAAACTTTGGTGGCAAAAAATAGAAATATGTATTTGGCGTCCGATTTGGCGTAGTGGCTGGTTTGATCCCATCACACGATGGGTGCTAGTTATTGTTATGTTTCTGCATTTTGATCAGTTGTCCGTTTTCTTGATATTTATTGGGGTTCAGGGAGGCTTTAGTACATTTTCAACGCATGTTTGGTTGCCCTGGACCTTCCATAAGTCTTCCATGAAGTGTAACATCTACTGTGAGCTTCAGGAAGTATAACTACTGTCTGACGTTCAATAAAACTATCCAACCAATAAAGCGTACGAGGCAATGAGGCAGTACACTAACTCATGTTATGGGCTTTGGTGACTTGATGGACGTATGAATTGATTGATGGATGTGCAAAGACTCACCGCCAGAAAGCATTCATTCTATTTGCAGTCGCAATCTGTGTGTAATTAGCATCTGATTTATTAAAGGCAGCAGCTAATTATGCAATCAGCGACTGGTACTGCTCCCTTTCTATGTGCACCCTGCCAGAGAAGGAGAGCATAAAGGGTGCTGTTCAGCGGTGGAATTTATGTGAAAACTGCTTCTTTCTTTCAATTTCCCCCGAGACGATTTGCGATGTTCTCACTCTGTCTGCTGTCAGGGAGATTTTGGTGTGGAATAAAAGTTAATTACATTTTCTCCTCCACACCAATATGCCTGCACAATATCTTGCTTTTTGGAGGTGGAGAATTTCCCACACAACATGACCCTCACAAATTGGGTGAACCTTCATAGCTTTTCTTTTCACAGAGAAGATGTAAATAATGTATTATCTTACATTAGAATCCACATTTTGTTATTTCGTTGTACTGTTAGCTCATCTGTGTTCATACGATCACTGTTGATATTTTTTGGTTTTGTTTCTCCCTTTATTCTATTGTTTCTTTCTATCTTGTCTCCTGAGTGGGTGAGCAGTATCAGGAATGGTGAAGTGAGATTTTAGCAGTAACACAATGCTGATATGCGGTGACAGCAATGGTGGGAGGCAGAGGTGGGAGAGAGAGAGAGAGAGAGAGAGACGACTCATTGAAACAGAGGTTTGAACAGGAGACCGGACCTTTACTCCAACCTCCCACATGAAATTGCCTCGACCTCCGTGACTTCTTGACCACGTCCTACTGCTGCCTCCCTTTGTTTTTCATTTTTTTCTATCTTGCTAGCGAGGATGTCTGTGTGTCTGCCACTAATCATTCATTTCTTTAACAGAGTAAGTGGATATTACCCTCTCATATCTGATTATTCTGTCGATATGACAGCTTTGTTGTAGCTAATGTAACTACGCTAATGGCCATTACAAGCTGTGTCGACACATGAAAGGAATGTTGATGGTCTGTTTGTCTTTTCTCCTACTATTTTTAGTATTTGATGGTAATGAATGGACCAGCTAAAAGAAAACAATATATTCATTATCAGTAATGCTGGATAAATGAATGTATAGGGTAGCCATTCAGCAAACAACTTCAATTAACTGCTTAACTGCTAAAAACACATAGTGATGGAGCTAAGAGTATTATGATATTTACATTCTGCAGGTGGGCACAAGAACATCTCTAATGTAATGATAATGTTGATATATGTCAATGTTTGGTTTACAGCCTGTTTCTCATAATGGGCCAAATATAACCAAATATTTAATTCAGTTTCATCAAAACTTCCCCATAATTATTTCTGCCTTGGTGTTTTCAAAGCATTAGGATTTGCAATCTAAACCTTTAATTTCAAATTATAAATACAATTTTAACAATGCAATTATGTTTTCAGGGTCACAAGAGAGCAAAAATCCGAAAGCAACACAGTTCTTATTTTACTGGAAAATGTATTTTTGGGCCCAAAAATCCAGTTGTGTGAAGTGCATTTTGCTGAATTACTTACGTTTAGTATGTCCATGGTATTAAAACTCTAATATAGAATACACTAAGAATATAGACAGCAGATCAGAGAACATACTCGTGATTACTTTGACTAATACGTACACCACTCTATAATAGTTATTTAGTGTTGCAGTGCATCTTAACATACACTAAGGGCAGAATACAATCTTGTGCGTTGCAAGGGCCAACACACAATTAGATCGATATTCACATTCACACCTGCAAACAGAATCTCCACTCCAGCTGATAGAATTTGAGAGAAAACTGATGCAAGAGAGAAAACCGACATGCAAACCACATCATACTTGTTGGTGAGAAATACTTTTCAAGACACTAAGTAGGACAGAGCAGGCGGAAAGAGCCTCAGCTGGATGCAAAGCTACTGAAGGAAATGGATTTGAATTCACTGCAGTGCTGGGAGGCAAACCATGTATTGCATGCAAAAACAGCACCTGGTACAATGACAAAATGGTATTCACCGATGAAGAAAGAGAGCCTTTGGTTGATGATTTGGTGCATAATCACCTGCTGATCTTTCAGGTATTGTAGCAACAAAATCATCAGCAGATGTGAATTTCTAACGACGGGCATTATGACTTTCAATCTATCTCTGTCAAAGATCAAATTAATGGAAGACTGTCCCTACCGGAGCAATGACGCCAGCAATAAGCCATCTAACCCAGCCGCACATACGCGCAATTTCATTATCATTTGACCCAATTTAACAAGAACATTGGACAACCAAGCTGCAGCTAGAAGTGTCCAGTTTTCACTTCAAAGAGACGACAGATGCTTTAGTTGGCTTCTGATGATGGTAACTGTCTCTCTGATTAATGATCATCTTAAATTGGTTTGAATGATCTCTTAGGATTTGAATAAAAGGAATTCAGCAAATGATGCCAGAGCTTAACTTGCTAACGTTTCCATGGTGGTGCCATTGTGTGAGGTCAGGAAAGTTAAATCTTCAGCAGAAAGGGGAATACATGGACAAAATGCCAGTGGGGTACCATTTTAGCACCAGTTCAAACAATGATAAGGCACAAGGGTGCACGCACACACAAACCCACACACCCAGAAGATGCAGGTGAGAAATAAAGGCCATCTTAGATCGTTTCACTATATTAGTTTAGCTACGAGGCTTGAAATAAAGGCTGAGATGGCTCCTTGGGGATGTTTTTGATGACTCTGTCTCCTCCTGTTCTTCACCACACTCACCTTCCCCACAAGTCTCTTTTTTTCTGTGGTTTTATTATCACTTTCAAAATAGCTAAGCCCCAACAACCATCTGCAAAAGACTGCTGACGTGATGTCTAACAAAGAAAATGTATTTGCCGGAATAAATATAGTGAGTGAGAAGGGATTATACATCCATACATTAGAGAGATATATCATTTTAAAATGATAATGAATACATAAATGAAATAACAAATGGTTAAATTACTGTATATTATTGTATTTGTTCCCTGAGCTGTAATGGATTTTGATCTGAGCTGGTCCACAATGAATCAAAAGGACCTCAAGCGATTATGATTCAGCTCATGCTAATGTGCACCAGTTTAAGGTAGGAGGGCAAAAGGACAAGTTGAGATTCTTTCTGAGTGATCAGAAATGATAAAAGATGCCCTGAAGTTGGATTAGAAAATGCACTGATACGAGTGTGCACTTCCCACCCAGCATACACACATAAACACAATAATCTGTTAATCTGCACACGCGTCAATATGCCATTAGTGTCGTTTGAAATGAGAGGGAATAGGTATCATTCCTATGAGACCATCAGCCCGGCAAAGGCTTTAGACAGATTTGTTTGGGCTTATCCCTTCTGATGATGGAGAGACTCTAAGACAGAAAAGGAAATAGAGTTGGAGTGAATGAAAGAGACTCAAAGAGACTGAATAAACTGTTTGGATGAGATAAAGTGGGTGGGCCCTTGTGAGGCAAACATTGCAACACATTAGGGATCCTGCAGGAGGGGACGTGGATAACTAAAGTAGGAAATAACCCACAAGATTAATTTACTTAATTAATCATTTTGATGGTTTGTTTTCCTCATACTTCAGCCAGCTGCTACCTTCATTGCTCCTACTTCTGGAGTGACACTGCAAACAATATAGACAATAATTCAGGGAAATCTAGTAGCAACCAACAAATCAATCTCCCAGAGCAAAATCTTGATTTCTTTTATAACATGGCGTAACAAGACGAAGAGTCTACAGGCATGCAAGCGGCTCTGTGAGGCTGAGAAACCGCACTGGATGACACTCAACGGATGAAGTCAAAGTAAAGCCATTAATTACTTTCTTGTATTCTATTGTCTTCAATCCAGGTCTTTTCTATTCTTGTCCAGTCTTGTCAACTCTGTAAATGTGAAGCTACTCTGAAGAGCCAACGCTGGGGGGGGAAAACTTGGTTGAGTGTAAAACAGTGCGGATGGTGTGAAACAGTGGATGACGTGTGAGCAGCTTTGGGACAAGAATCAGAGAGCCGGAGACACGCTGGAACAGCCGTCCTGCTGCCCAGCAGGCCTTGGCCTCATTAGAATCAGCGGCAGTTTGGTTCTGAGCGTGCGTGCGTGTGTGTGTGTGAGTGTGAGTGTGAGTGTTTGTGTGTGTTTGCTTGCACTAGCTGGGAAGCCCACTGGGCAGGAGCAGATGCTCCATCCTCACACTCAAACTCCCCCAATAGAGTGTGCTATCTCTGTCTGAGTTTCACTTTTTGCTTGCCTGGTCTCTTTCTGTGTCTCGCTCACACTTAGCCTTTCAACCTCTACCACTCTGAGATCTTGTTATTCTTTCTTCCTGCAGCACTGAGATCATACTTTCCTTCCTGTCTGAACAATGGTGTTTGTGGTAGAGATAAACATGAAGACATTGCGGACACATGTTGACTCTAATGCTTTGCTTCATTTATGATAAACTAAGAGACTATTGATGTCTGACTTTACTATAATGCTGTCTTGAACCAGATCACATTCCTACCTTGCACTTTATTATTAGGAAAACACAATTCCATGGTGTACCATGGCGTGCAGCTTTGTATGCTGCGCTGCTCTGTATTTCCCCTGGTTACTCACAGCAGAGGGCCGTGCGCTGAACCATGATAACATGGCCGTGCGCCCAAGCAGAGGCAAAACTGTGATGACCTCTGCCCTTATACGAGCTGCCCTGACATCACAGTGACATTATTGGCTCGATGTGTGTGGTCATGCAGTTGACAAGAGGCAAGGTGCTATTTTTAAAAGTTCAGCATTCAGTCATTGTAAAGCTGCTGTGTATTTGTTTGGACATTGTACTCTTATTGCTTTGCTCTTTCCTTCAGCAAGACTACCAGAGTGACTCTTGGGATGGCAATGTTGGTCTGTAGGTTCACCTCTTTACTACAGACTGATACATCTCAACAACTGTGAGGAGATTCATGGTTCCCAGAGGATAAATCACATTGACTTTGATAATCCCCTGACTTTACCTCTAGCACCACCATCAACGTTTTTTCATTGATATAACTTGATAGATTGGCACAGCAATTTTTTTTACAGACATTCATGGTCCCCAGATAATGTAATTAGATGATTTCTTTTCACTTGTTTTCACTTGCCATATTCCATTTAACAGACATTTGTGTTGTGAAATCTCAACAAATACTTGATGAATTGCTGTAAAATTTGGTGAACCCATTCATGGTCCTCGGATGATTAGTTTCACAAACTTTTATCCCTTGATCTTTCAACATCACCGACTTTCATTTTATGGCAAAAACAGAGCGAAAAGTGTTTACCTAAAGGGGAACCGGAGGGTAGGTGCTACACTTCTGCAATGTTATCAGCTGTAACTGCCGTATGAGCGCACTGCGGAGTGGTGGCCGTGAGTTAAGTGGTCAACCAAACACTGAGAAGGTCGGATTACCACAAATCTGGAAAGATCACCACAGACCCCTCACACCCTGGACACAAGCGGTTCCAACTCCTCCCCTCTGGTAGGCGCTACAGAGCACTGTACGCCAAAACCACCAGACACAGAAACAGCTTCTTCCCACTGGCCGTCACTCTGATGAACAGTTAATCAGACTCTTCATCTGCACTATCTGCACTTTTTTTTACTACTGTCTTTAATGTCCTTTTTATATTTTTTATATTTATCTTGTTTACTGTATATTGTGTGTGGAAAAGAAAAAAAAGAAAAAAGAAAAAAGAAGAAGAAAAAAAGTACAAAGAGCAAAGTGAAACCGGAGTCAAATTCCATGTATGTGCAAATTTACATGGCCATTAAAGCTGATTCTGATTCTGAACAGTGGGAGAGCAACGTCATACTCTGCTCAAGTTGGCATTACTCCACGTTATCTTTACATAGCAAATAGTTGTTTGCTGCTATATTAATTCCCTGAATATCAAATGTAACACTTTTTAGGAAACAAGATGCAGCCACAAGGTAGGCGTGTCATAACCACATAGTACATACAGTGGGACATTGTGGACAAACCTCAAACCTCTAGCTGATCAAGGTGACACTAATCCACATGACATCTGTGTCATATGAAAACTTGTATCCCTGCCTCAAAGGGGTCTGTTCACAGTTGCTAACAGAATGGCACCTAGCTGTTAGGCAGCTGTCTTGACAACAACAACAATGTCCCAACTGACATGCACTCGAAAATAAAGTTTGTTGAGCAACATGGCTTGAAGGTTTTTTTTTTGCCGGTAGAAATGTCTGTTTATTTCTGTGGGTGTCATGTTGATTGACATTAAGCACTACTGATAACACTCAACTAGCCACTAAGAAATATCAATAAAACAGGGAAGCGTTTACATTATAGAACTGAGGCAAGACTATTTGAGAGTTGATAATCAGTTTTCACAAAAAGAAATGCCAGCATTTAAAAATAGGAAAATGAGCACTGGTAGTAAGGGATACCAATAATACATTTGATCATCACAGCACATAACTGCTCCTAACCTTTTAGAGACATTATATGCAGCATGGAGGATTTTGATTGTCGGTTAAACTAAACATGAAACTCCTAATCTTAATTTTGGGAGACTGACTCATTCCCTAATTATGAACATCATATGTATTACAAAATAATTGACACTTTGAGTTTTCAAGCTTCAACACTTTTCAGTATAAGGCGGCACACAGATGCATTCATTGACACACTACATACATACATACATACAATATGTGGGCCCCGCCTCAGATCCCCCATTATGTCTGCTGTCCTTTTATCTGCTCGCCTCACTGCCTCCACTTATCTCCAACAAGAAGCTTTATCATTTTATCTGAGAAGCAATGTCAACAACCCAGGCTATGTGGCCTTTTTCAGTACTCATTTGACTCCACATCGATTAAAGACCCTGCCACCCTGATGGGTGATAGCAGCAGGAGGAGAAGGGAATATCTGTCAGAGAGGAGGCCCGGTGATGGAGTGACTCTGCCTGGGCAGAAATATAAACTTATGTGTGGTAGATGGAGACGGTAGCAAGAGGAGGACCGCTGAACCTCGACACCAGTAAATATTGGATGGAGGCTGTTTACGTACCTGTCAGAGAGCAGTATTGATTTCACCTTGTGTCCAGTCTTAAGAGGTAAACCAGAGAATATAAAGAACATACAGTGCCATGCCTATGAGTCATTGTGACTCAATGCATGCAGGCAACATTGTTCTTTCACCTGGAAATAAATGTCTGACCTGTAGCTCATGTGGATGACACTTTTATTTCCAATGACGACTGTTTTATTGGGACATCTATGCGACCATCTTCAGCAGCTTCATACTGAACATGTGTCAAATGAAGATGTGGTCATATAGATAGATAAGCATTAGCGAGGAACCAATTGAAACGAACAACATTGGAAATGATGATGTGACCTTCACCTCAGGGGTCACATCATGTCATCATGACAGCACATGCTTTCGACAATGATAGAGCAGCCCATTAAAGGCTTTAAATCTCGAAATGTATTAGCCTTGAGAGGTGAGCACAATTATTTATGAAAATAATTCAGAGCATTATCTTTCTCTGTCTTGAATATTACTGGTAGCTCCATACAATGCCACAATTGTAAATTGTGTTTAAGTCGTCTTTCTATTCTAATTCTAATTAGATAGCAATAGCAGAGAGATGAAAGTAAATAAAAGAAAGCGATATAAGAAAAGGTAGGCAATTATCTTAGTTTAGCTTAGCATAAAGACTAGAAGCAGGGGGAAACAGCTATGGACCTCTACCAGCACCTCTAAACTTAAATATTAGGATGTTGTATCTTGTCTGTTCTACCACTATTGCCGGCTATCTGGCAACCTCGCTGTGATGACAAGACTTGGGGGAAACAATGCATCGTTTGACAATAGTTACAGCATCGTAAAACCACAAACTGTGATTTTAGATGTCTACCACATGGATGGATTGGTCAGTTTTAGAGGTGCTTGAGGGCTTTTTTTTTTTTTTTATACTTTGGACAGAGCCAGGCTATTGAATAATTAAAAGAACTGTCAGTATTTCATCCTGCAGCCTTTCTGAGTCTACTCGCTACTCTTACTTTATTGCATAAACGTAACATTTGAATATGCAGTACAGTTTAAGCCTAAGAATATAAAGAGCGCATCTCAAGATGGGGCCTGCCTATTCCTCCCTTAGAGAGGTCTGGAGGCAAAAACAGGCCAAGCTGCTCTTAAAATGGCCACCGGGGTTTGAGATTTATCACACCACCTGCACACCAGTAAAAAAAAAAAAATCATTTGCTCCCCTTCCTCCATACATAAACTGCTGTCTCATTCCGGGGGGCATACCATTTATCGTGGCACACTTTCTGCCTCTTCATCGTAGCTCATATACCCAGACAAGGTGTTGTGTAGTAACGAGGACATTTATTGCTCAGTTTTATGCATCAGTACAGATCAGTCACAGCGATGGATTATCGTATATTGTCAGTTAAGGTTAGTGTCACGTTTGCATAAATGCACTCGGATCATGTTTGCGCTGACCCGGAGGCAAAGAGGTGAGGTGAATTTAAAAACACGCTCAGGTTTAGAGGCTCCAGAACAACAAACGGATCAAGCCACTGTTCTATCTCCGAAACAAATACCAGCAGACAGGTTGTATTAAAAGAACACACAGCATATCACAATACCAATCCCTCAGGTCCAGGTACCAGCTGTCTGTTCATGTTAGTCCATACGTACCCTTTAGTGTCTGACACAAGGGTGGACTTTTGTAAATGAGGCCCTCGCCGCAATGTTTTGCAGTAATGCTGATATTCAGCAAAGCTTGGGCTGAAGCATGTCAGCCTAAGTTTAACTCACATGGTATCCTGTAAGATGCAACAATGGTTGTATGGCTGAAGACGAGAGAGTTCTCCAGCTGCAGCCGCACAAGCTGCTGATAGACCTTTAAATAGAAGTACTTGGAGGGTTGTTTTAGACAAAAGTGGGCCTTGACATGGTGTTGAGTGTGAGGACACACACACACACACACACACACACACACACACACACACACACACACACACACACACACACACACCCTCAAATCAATAGCTTGATTGAATTTGGTTCTCTACTTCTTGCCCCCCAGGGGTCCTGTTGATTGGGCTTGGCAAACACAATCTTGTGAGTGTGTGTGTAACAAAAGAGAGCATAAAGGTGTGTGTTTCCCTCAATGTACACAAAGCAAAGTAACAACTCTGATGATCTGCATTTTGAGAGGACTCAAAAATCAAGGTAAAACCTTTTCCCATCCATCATTGCGAACCGCTTAACAGAAAGTCAAAATCTGGCTGCATCCGGAAGTCGGTGACAGTCAGCAGAGGAAATAGCCTACAGCTGATGTATCCAATTAATCTGGTAATTTATTGTGATTCAGCATCAACTCTGTCATCTTAAAAAACTGTCACGCTGAGGAGTGTTATATTGTGTGTTTGGAAATCATCGGGAAGATAGTAAAAAGGCCAATAGGCAACAAGAATCACGTCCCTCAATAAACAACAGAGAGACATATAAGAGAGAAAAAAAAAACATGTTTTTAGGAGGCATCAGTTGGATATGAACAGCACATGTTTGCTATTTAATACAAATAAGTATACCGATTGGTACAGATGTCTTCATTAGAAGCCACATTGACATCCTTTAAAAACAAATATCTAACAAAACTGCAGTTCATGTCAAGATGGGCCTGTTGCTACATACATAGTGATTTGGGCACTGAGTATTTTTATATTATAACAGCCATTATCTTTTGCCAATCCTTTTGCCTGCATAATGCAACAGCTTTAACACCAACTGAGAGAGAGAGATAAAAAAAATGAACAAATGAGAGAAAAACAGAGGAAATGTGTGGCGCTCCCTCTCCCCCTCTCTATGACTTTGCACTTTTCTCCTTATTAGTGGAGGCGGACCTGCCAGTGTCCTGCCGGGGACGGCAGCAGCAGCAGCAGCCCAAAACTGTGGCCAGAATCTCTAATGAGAGGTCTAGATAGATAATTGATGACAATTTTGAATTTGAGAGCCATTATACAGGCCTTGGACACTTTGGTTTAATGAGAATTAAAGATTCAAAAGCAATGCATTTTATATCAATCAGGCAAACAACCCATGGGAGAGGGAGAGGGGAGGGAAGAGGGGGCTAGACAAGATGGAAAGAAACAGAGTGTGTGTTATGTGTCTGAAATCAGCAGGCAGGAAGAAAAAGTAACAAAACAGCTGATTATCTTAAAGGTTAATATTGTTTACATTTGGCTGTTTCAGATTTTTTTGTAATGCTGTGTTAAGTATGCTGTATGACATCGGAACATCTCTCATTTCAGTTTAATCTGATGTTATCTTAAAATGTTCTAACAGTAATACCGAAAATCTGAACGCTGCTTACTTCCTAAAATGTAATTTTCTACTTGTTGACTGAACCACACGGTGGATTCAGTCAATTACAGTAGGTGGTCTCCCTTTTCATCAGTGCTCCTGTATGAAAGAGGAACACAAGGTCCTGCTGGCAGCCTTCCGGCACACTGGGAATGTCAACCAACTGTCACCACAGGGACTCAAAGATGGAGCAAGGATGGTGTGGAGGAAGCACAGAGGTGGAGGAGGAAGCTGAGAAAGGGAGGATGCCCCAACAATCTGCACCCTGCAGACGGACACATGCAGCCCCGCTCTGTAGGGGGGTGGTGATGACATCAGTGAAGCAGCAGGAACAGCCGGCTGTCTCTCACAGACATGGTGCACCCACAGGTGAGGACAGAGTTGGTCTCCTGTGCTGTGAGGCAGACACACATGTTAACGTGAACTTACTCACAGAACTTACCTCGCATGAGTCACAGGAAGACACAATACCTGGAACCTTCAACACTGACACACATATTAGTATTTGAGATAAATAAACCAAACCTTGGACCGGCTACATAGCAATACCAAGCTCACTACTGTGAACCCGGACAAGTTGTCTTTACATTAAAATATTTGAGGCACTTGGAAGCTTAACTTTTTGATTTGGTTTCAAAATCTACTTACGTCCAGAGAGAGACTGAACACCATTTCAATGTTTTTGATGCACTTCAGGTTCAGTAGGCACTCCAGGACGCACATTGCCTGAGGTGGAGTCCCCGGTTCATCCACGACAACACTGCCTCCCGAGCTGTTCCAGGCTTTTGATGGGTCTGGGTGAGGAGAGGCAGGTTTTGGGCCACATTTTCCTGAACGCTGAAGAAATGAAATATCAATAAGTGTGATAAACAAGAAAGACAAGAGATATCGCCATTTTACTAGTGAGCCATGATTTGTTTGCACAATCTGAATCTGTAAATTACTGAGCGTTAATAGCTTAAAATGCCAAATACATTCAAATCTGCTGTAACTACTATACTTGTAGATGAATTGATCTTTTCCCACAGAGACAGAGGTCTGTGAAACTAAAAGACATGTAACAGTGGGGACACCTAAAGCAGAAACATCTGGTTTCTGTGATGTTCAATGCAGCCTCTGTTTGGACAGAGAAGCCAAGCTTATTTGTACCCATGAAAAGCGTTTCCAGCAAAGTTGCCGTTCTAAAAGAAGCCTAAATTACTCTTGTGACCCGTCTGAGCCCGCTTTGATAGATAATTCCCTCTACGTAATCATCTTAACGTGATTAATAGACTGTGAGAGCCGTCTAAGAGGTGACTTTTGTTAACCTTTTATGGGTATTTCCCTCTAGAGGAGCTATAAGAGGCTTGGCTATTGTCTGTTTCACCATCAGGGCCAACACAGTCTGCCAGAGTTGATATACTTCGATGACGTGTTGCCTCTCTCAAAGGGAGGGGGAAATGAAGTCCATAAACTCAAACATATTTCCCAGTAAGCACATGAAGAGAGCATAGATATTTGATTGTCCCTGAGAGGAAGGTGTTTGCCACAGGCAGGTTCAGACAAAGCACACACACATAAAAGTGAATTTAATTTTTCACCTACTATAAGAACATTTCACAAAATAAAAACATAGTTGATGAAGACACAACCACAACTCTGCCTTACACACAAAACACACTCGATAAATATTGTCACGCACATGAAATATAGCATACATCAATACAAGCACAGGCAGGTACACAAGAAGGCACACACACAGGACTCCCTGTATGTGCACATGCATACACACTCACAGAGCGGGCTGTGACAGCAGCAGATATCCAGTAACAGTACCAGTGCAGGATGTGTAGTAACTACTGCAGAGGCCATTTGACACCTCCTCTATGGAGATTCAGACGCAGTGCTCTGGCAGCAAACTGAAACACAAGCTCAGGCTGCCTGGACTACAAGCATTTTAACATTATACCATTTGCTTTTGACCTTAAAGCTACCCTGACTTATTGTTTTTTATGTCATTTTTTCATCAAGATTCCTCCCATTTTCAAACAACGTCATTTTCTTTTTTACAACTAGGGAATTTGGAAGATGTTGACAGCTTGTCATTTGACGTCTGGCGAGACATAAGCTCTCCAATCAGACAGCATGTGGCAAACAAACATTTATGATACTTACAGGTTTTGTTCAACAAGATAATCTTCACAAATGAACACCACATTTTTTTAAGTAAATGCAATGGCAAAAAGTAAAAAGCTGATGTCGGGCTATAAATGAACCACGTCACCGTTGCTGGACTTGTCACCATGAAGTTAAAGGCTGACTGATGTTTTGGAGAAGCTTCAAGATTCATGACCGGGTTATCTACATTTTTTATATCATAGAACACAACTCTAAAATCAAGCTAGCATTAACCACAGAACTTATTTAAGGTGTCTAACAAGAAATACCTTGACTTTGATACGAAATAACCAGAATTTTACATTATATGGCATTTCATGAGAAAATTATTACGTTGTCCTCCCAAAAAAAAGGTGATCTCATACCTAAACGTCATTAGGGATGACTTGAACAATTATTTAAAAATGTATATCAAATAAATATCAAAAACTTGTCTGATTATTTCAGTATTTTTTTCAATCATCTTCTCAAAAACAAACAAATGTAACAAGTTTATAGTCCCTGTATCTCAGATGCCTGATCAGAAAATACTGGACCTCAATTCAAAACGATTGCTGTGACACATTAATTGATGTGCAACCCTTTTCTGAATTGGTATTTGACTTCAAACTTCAAATGGCTATGACATGGATGGATTTCATCACTGGAGTAGTATGCAGCTAAGACAATAAGCACATGCATGTTTTGCATCTGTGTGGGGGAAAGCAAAATAATGACTATAATTAACTATTTACAGACTATACAACATTTCATTCACGCCCATTGTGTTGGGCTAGTGGCAGAAGTATCTTAAAAGAACTTGAATAACACTGTAATACTGCAGATAAAACAAACCTTTACAGACGTGGCATCATGTCAAACACAAACGTATGTTGATGCCTGTTGCTCCACAGCACATGAAGGTCACAGACAAGGTTAAACATTTTGTTGACATACTGTATTGACCTCACATGACAGCAAACATCCACATCACTATGGGGTTAATTCAGTCTCTTTAATGGCAAATGCACACAGAAAGATTCACAAATGCGTACTGAACAATTCACAAATATATTTGATTTACAAATGCACACAGAAGGGTTTACAAATACATTCCAATGATTCATATCAATGTATAAAAAAAAATCACAAATATATTTCTGCATTTGTTTGTGAAAAGCTTCACATTTACGAGTGGCTTTTATGAGACTCCCCTGCCGTCCTTTGAATTCGTAAATGCATTTTTTCTATATGGACCTATCCGTAGCCAATCAGACGTCGCCCTCATTTTTCAACCAATCACATGAGTGCAGCTCCCCCCTCCCCTACCCACGAGGGCGGTGCCAGCGTACAGTTACGGAATTTGCGGAGGTGATCAGTCAAACAATGTCGCTGGTACACACAACTGAAAGTTGACGTTCTCCGAATACTACAGTTGTTGAGTCACAACATGACATTTTAGGATGTTTTCAGGCGAGAAGTTAGTTGTTTAAGCATCAAATCTGTGGTCCGTTCATCTAGAAGCAGCCGACTTAAAAAGATACGCCGACGGGTTGAGGTCCGGCTCGTGGGACAGCTGAGTCCCGCCGGCACCGGGCCGAGAGCAGCCTGATCCCGGCAGGACTTTTTGAAATGATCCGCTGGCTCCGATTTCTCCGTAGCGGTTAAACATGAGATATAATTCAGTTTTGAGGATCTAACGAGCAATCTTTATTAGTTTATTATTTATTCACAGTAACGTTACATCAGTTTGACGGAGGGAAAGGTTAAGATTCATAACTTAAGATTTTAATTTAACTTTTACTTTGAACTACAGCGGTGTCTTTTGACGTTTGACCGAATTGATTGCAATTATATGTGTATCTATATAAATATAATATTAAGTATTTATATCAAATGTATTAAAAAATACATATGAATTAATTGTGAATTACAATTAATTATTACATATTCATAATATATTACATATAATATATATATTAGTGCTGTCAAGCGATAAAAATATTTAATCGCGATTAATCGGATTTATGTCATAGTTAACTCGCGATTAATCGCAATTAATCGCAATTCTTTTTTTTTGCATTTTAATGCTCTTATCAACATGAAAAAGTGGATTGGCTTGCTTTATTTTATTGAAAAACAACTGCCAAACAGGGCGGTACAAAATAAAATCACTGCACATTTCAGGTAAACAAGGGTTTACAAAATAAAATTATAGAGTGCACCAGGCATGAAAACGGGTCAGGGGTGAAAAAGGTGAGAAGGATATTACCCCTCTAGGAGGGTCCGGGGGCATGCTCCCCCGTAAGAAAAATTTAAATATTCCATATTTTAAAGCATCAATCTGATGCATTTTGAGATGCTTTTTTTGCCAACCTGGGGAGAGCTGGAGAAACTTAACTTCAGCCATGAGTCAAAAAATATTATGGCCTCCTTACTAAGTATTATGCAAGCCATTTCATGCCAGCCTGTCACTGGGTCTAACATTTACAGTATATGAGGCACAATGTGGTAAGGGAGAGCATGGCTGCCTTTATTAGCATCATTTATATCTTTGATGCAGAGAATGCATCTGGCGAATCCCTGCCTGTTGATTTTGGAGAATACATCTCCTAGATGAAAGGACACCTCTTGCCCTTTTATTGAGACCTTGCCTTCCAGTTTTAGCCACGACCAGTTCCAGCTGCATTTCAATCCAGCATCCAGCTGTTTAACAATGGCTGCATCCTTCTCCCCTAACACAATTATTCTGCAAAATTAATGTTTGTATTAGTGTTAACTTCTAGTTTAGCCTTATTCAGACCTGCCAACCTTGATATATAACCTATATATTGATAAGTCATTAAATACTCGTCATGCATTATATTGCATTGCATATAATGTGTGCTGGTCAATTAGTCTAAAATTAATTTTAGACAAATTTTTACCAGCGTACTTTGACGTCAAAATGCGTATCCGCTACGCAAATTGCGTACAGGTTGGCAGGTCTGCTTATTGATAGAACGGTGGACCACTTTACCTTCTGCCTTGTCAGTCCCCTCACCTCAAAATCTACCTCCTCAAAAACGGTAGCGTTATGCCGTGTTCACACCGGACACGGCGTGTCCGGTGTGAACACGGCATAGGCTAATAATTTTCCACCGGAGCTTTAGCTAGCTGGCTAACGTTGCGTTCTCTCCTGCTGCGTTCAATGTGTTCACTCGCGCTCCCTTCTGGCACGCGCACCTGTTCGCAGTTCACTGAATATCATTCATTTTGCCGTATCGCGCTCACCGTTCATTCATTTCAAACCGTAACGTTAGCCTAGCTTCCAAGTCCAAACGGCGTGCCTATTGTTTTGCTTCCGGTTGAGCTACATCCGGCGTGGTGCTCGCGGAAAAAAAAATAATTAAAAATTAAAATGCGTTAACGCCGTTAATAAAATTGACGGCGTTAAAATTGGTTTGCGTTAATGCTGTTAATAACGCGCTAATATGACAGCACTAATATATATATATATATATATTCAAAATAAAAAATACATATTAATTAATTGATAAAGCAAGATATGCTCCAAGGAGGTCAATTACAGTAAAAATAAAATCAATAAAATCAATGTTTAACCGCTACGGAGAAATCGGAGCCAGCGGATCATTTCAAAAAGTCCTGCCGGGATCAGGCTGCTCTCGGCCCGGTGCCGGCGGGACTCAGCTGTCCCACGAGCCGGACCTCAACCCGTCGGCGTATCTTTTTAAGTCGGCTGCTTCTAGATGAACGGATCACAGATTTGATGCTTAAACAACTAACTTCTCGCCTGAAAACATCCTAAAATGTCATGTTGTGACTCAACAACTGTAGTATTTAGAGAACGTCAACTTTCAGTTGTGTGTACCAGCGACATTATTTGACTGATCACCTCCGCAAATTCCGTAACTGTACGCTGGCACCGCCCTCGTGGGTAGGGGAGGGGGGAGCTGCACTCATGTGATTGGTTGAAAATGAGGGCGACGTCTGATTGGCTACGGATAGGTCCATATAGAAAAAATGCATTTACGAATCCAAAGGACGGCAGGGGAGTCTCATAAAAGCCACTCGTAAATGTGAAGCTTTTCACAAACAAATGCAGAAATATATTTGTGATTTTTTTTTATACCTTGATATAAATCATTGGAATGTATTTGTAAACCCTTCTGTGCGCATTTGTGAATCTTTCTGTGCGCATTTGCCATTAAAGAGACTGAATTAACCCCATATATCACAGCAAAGTGGAGGATATGGATGGCCAAAGTCAATGACCTGCTTGTGTGTGATGTTTGTGTGAACTATTAGAAGCCTTGCAGAAAACAAACAAACATGGAATGGACATGGATCGTTTTTTTGTCATGAGCTCACACATGTGCGTGATCACCAATGCACATAAAGATAATTTGGGACTAAGCTTTTACTCTGTCAATATAGTGACATGCTGATAATTATATCCAGCAGCACACAGGACAAGATACCAAAACAGTGCTGCCCTCCACATCTCCACACCCACCAGCATGCAGCCCTGCTAATCCGAATGGTCATCCTCTGGGGTCATGGCTGACACACGTCTCCAGCACTCTGACAGTGATTTCCCTCAAGTGCTGTTATGCAGTACACACACACACACACACACACACACACACACACACACACACACACACACACACACACACATACACACACACACACACACACACACACACACACACACACACACACACACACACACACACACACACACACACAAATAAACATCAGCCAGTTCTAGGCTGACAAGTCAGTGGACAGACGGTCTGACGTCTTCCAGCCTACTTCTACACCTGCCTCTACAGTTCTTTCCTGTCCCTGTCTGCTTGGCTTCCTCGCGTATCTGGATAGCTGCCTTGCACACTATTCAACCCTCTAATTGTCTGGCAGGCTGGCTTACCTCTCTGGCTCGCTAAGAGAAGTTATAGCAACAATCTGTTTGCTAAACTTTGCTCTTGCTGGCTTAGCGACCGTTAGCTCGCTGATTGTCTGACCCTCTACCTCCCTCACCAGCTGCCCACCTAGCTCAAAGGATAGGCATCTGGCTTTGCACCTGCTAAACCTGCCTCAACCCTGTACTGAGACATGGGGAACGTGCAAACATTAAACCCTTTAATAAAAATATTCAGACAGGCACCTGCAGGGGCGGCTACTGAGAGCCTCTGGGAACAGGGGATTACTAGTGGTGATGGGATACACAAAGCTTCTGACACAGAGTTTCCCTCCCTCTTTGTCTCTTAGATTCTTTATTTTAGCAACGTCACCCTTCTGGTAGTATGTAAATCAAGAAAAATACTTTATTCATGATAATGTGTCATATCTATAAAATTTTAAAGGGAAATGTGGTAATTGCAGGAAATGTAGAAGATACATTTGTTTCCCAAACTATTTTCGGTGGACCCACTTTTTAAAAAGGGATTCTATATGTGAGTTAAGAAAGGAATTGCAGGGGATGAACCCTAATGGCATTGGCAACTTTTCATCTGGTGCCAAAAGCAGGTCAGGATTTTGGGGTTAACAGTGAAATGCCTTCACAGCTGTTGGCTGGATTACCAGACAATTTTGTGCAGGCATTCAAAGTCTTTCAGAATGTTGACTTTTCATCCGTCACCTTTTTTGGCCACATATTTGGTCAAAATGTCAAATTTGAAACTGAAATGAAATGTGTTTCTTTACAATGAGGACTGCAGTGTCACAGAGTCGCTAGTGTGGCTGTATCTGTGTTCCAATATGTGTGTCCACTCATCTAACACATTCCTGAGTAGTTACCAAAGAATGAACAAAGAACAAATCACACAAATTAGTATTTAGCTTACAATAAATAACTAAATAACTCTCAATCAAACCATTGTACTGAACAGTCCAACAATCAATCCAACAAATTGGATAGATTGTTGGACTGTTAATGACTAAGGATTTTCTTAGTTGTAAAGAGTAACCACACGTTCTTCTCCCCTCCCGATAAACAAGCTTGTCTCCCAACAGAAAGAGGAAAACATGTTGCGGTCAATTCCTACTGAACTCAGGAAACAACCATCCTGTTAAATACTGTAAATTGTAAAGTGCTAAACAGCAGCAACGGTTGAATGCAAACTTTACATCCTCGCCCAGCAATAACATCAGCCCTCAGGTAGTTCGTCACTATCCAGGATGAGAAATCAATGGCAGACTGCAGTCTGATTTCATTTGGCTGAGAGGAGAACATTTAGGTCGGCTTCAATAAACGCTTTTGTGCTCCGACACAGCTCACAGCTTGTTAATGTGCTGCTGCTTAAATTAGGAGGTTGTTTGTCTTATGTTATGGACGTTTGCCAACGTTTGCTTTTGGATACGTTTGGATTTTTATGTATTTGTTTGCTGTTTAGCTTTACGTCAATGTGATGGCTCCACCTGGCCTGAGTCAGTGCTGTGCCTTCACTGAGGTTTTCTCCTCCACTCATGTATTTACACCCACGGGAGACAATATGGATGGCCAGTGGGCAATGACCCTGAACACACCAAATGCGCGCACACACACACACACACACACACACACACACACACACACACACACACACACACACACACACACACACACACACACACACTCCAAAGGTGAACAAATACTTTCCACACCGCGGGGGAACTCTGTTTAGTTTATGAAAGGCAAATGAAACCAAACACACAGACGGTGAGCCAATATCATCATGACTGGGGGGAGTTGTGTTTAATAACTTGCTGAGGGGAAGTGTCTCCACAAGTGGGCGGAAGCAACTTTCTCAGGAGTAAACCGTGGGTGGAGTGATCGGTGTTGTTGCTTCCACACAGTTGGAGGGAGGAGAGAACTGGAGAGACCGAGGATGATGTGGCAATAAAACAAGGGTACCCACCGTAAGCAAGAACTATCTGGCTGATCAAACATCACACAGTACAGTACAAAAAGAAGCTTACAAAATGACTATTGGAAAAAGTAAACCTGTGCGTGCACCTACTTCCCTTGGTCATACTAGTCATCAAATGACTTGCATTAAATACACAGTGCAAGTAAGCAAGCGTGTTAATCCAGTCATCATCTAGTGGATCATTCAGACAGTGTCACGACTTGTGACCCGCAGTGTCCCACCGGATCAAAGCGAGGAAGCAGGATATGACAAGTGACACAGAGGATGCCTCAAAAGTCCCACTCACCATGACTCATCGCTAACTGCCCCTGAGGTTAGCATGGCTGTCAATCAAACTGTTTTCCAATCAATACAACCTCAGCAAACATAGTTGATTATCGCTTTAATGAGAGAGCCGCGACTAATTTCCATGAGTTTATCACAGGCCTGGATACCCCCGGGACCTGGTTTAGTTTTCTTGGTATCCATTTACCCCTAAAGCTGGGTCATAGCATGCCATTTATTGGCGAATCATTGTAAGAGTCAGTGAATTAGGCAGACTTGATTACCTCTGATGATGTTTGTTTCGTTAGGGATATAATATCACATATCCATAATATATTAGAAAGCAAATGCAAATGCAAAACAAAGACTTCTCCCCTGTCCTTGTTTTCAGCACAGTCTATATTACTCTACAACACCTCTGTCTCTACTCAGCATGAACCTTCATACACAAGCACATGCCTTCTCCTATCAAATGTAATATTGTTCCGGCGTGCAGAGGTGAGAAAGTAAGCTGGGTTTGAACTTCTCTCCCAAGCTTTCTTTTGTAATCTGTTACACAACTATTTGTGCCGCATTTTAGGATTTAAATCAGGGGTGTCAAACATACGGCCCGCCAGGGAGTCCAGTCCGGCCCCCGGGCTAATTCTTAAAATAGAAAAAAAGAAAAATAGCTGAGCTGGGACTCAAACCACTGATCCTCTGATTGAAAGGCACGCATGCAAACCATTGAAACAGTCACAATTAACTTGACATTTGACATTACTAGACATATTGCCCAACTGCGAGGGAATCTGAAGAGGAGAGCCCAGGCAGGTAAACAGTGGGCTGATGTCTGAATGTTTGGTCTTTGTTTCTAGTTTATTGTAGAAAGACCTTAAAATAGGGTTTATCATGCAAAAACCTAAAGAAATATTGTCATTATGTATGCGTTAGTATGCTATGATTTCACTGGTCCGGCCCACTTGAGATCAAAATGGGCAGCATGTGGCCCCTTCACTAAAATGAGTTTGACATCCCTGATTTAAATGCTACGGATTGCTCTTCCATGCACAGTACGTCCATAAGTAAGCGCCGTATAGTTAGTAACGTCATGGCGTTCTGCACCGATTGCAAAGGTCTTCACATTTCCATTTTATTGTTAGTTAAAACTGATACCTAGTTATAAAACAAGGCCCGATTAGCACTGTTAATATAGTACATTTTTGATTGTCTTCCTCAGCATTGTTCCCAGTTAATATAATACCACATGCCACCATTACATTTGTCTCCCCACCCCCACACTGGTGTCCTGAGCCGATGACAGCGGTTAGGAATAGCCCACAGATCATCTTCTCTCGTCATCCAGAGGGTCCAATTGAGCCCCAGCTTCCAAACGGACTGTGTTAGGATGTGTGCGTGTTATCTGTGTGCTTAACAAAGCAGTTATGTTCAATATACATGCCCTGTCTGCACAAATGCACTTAAGCGCATGTGTGTGTGTGTGTGTGTGTGTGTGTGTGTGTGTGTGTGTGTGTGTGTGTGTGTGTGTGTGTGTGTGTGGATGCCTGTGTGTTTGCATTCTCCTAGTCTCTGTGTGTGTGTATGCTGTCTCTTCCTGCAGCATCACCACACCTACAGTGCAGACAGCCGGTGAGTTAAAGGGCTTGCAGACAGACTTCTGAGTGCTCTCTGCCTCCTCCTCTGTATCCATCAGCGTCGTGATAGAGAGCGATGAATTTGTCTCCTTCACTCAGATTTATTGAAATGATATACACCTACTGTCTGCTCTTGGCACACATTTTTAAACTGCATTTTAAGAGCACTTTGTAACTTGAGAGCTGCAGAGACATTATTGGGAAAATGTTGCGGACACCAAAGTTTAAACATTTTTACAATGTGTGACTTAAATTGCTGTAAATTAACGTATGATGCTGACTGATAATTACACTCCAGATCCAACATAAAAGATTTCTCCTCCATATTAAAAACCCATGAGACGGGCTTCTCTCTCATGAGAATGATGCTTGACCTTATAATGCAGTCATTTACATATAACCTTAAGCTTTACAACTGCATTCATCATACATGGTTTTGGGATGTCTGCTGAACCAAGGGGTGGGGATGCTTTATATTTTTTTTTTCAACCATGCAAGTTAATTGGTAACAAATTGCTAAAAATAATTGCCTGGCAAACACCGACAGGTCTTTTTTAGGTGGAGAGGATAATATTTTCACTGACATGAATAAACAATCTATGTTTAAGTTTAGTAGAAAACTATTTGAACCGCTGTATACGCATGCGTGCAATATAGTCTTATATGAAATCCCAAACTGTATTAAGGAATGATGAATGGATTACAATGAAAATGTTAATTACTATTACAGGGAAGGACTATTAATAAACTGAGGAAGGGACATTTCTTATCGCCTCTCTCCATTCTTTCATTACGTTCATTTTGTCTACACGGTGGAATGAAAATCCAACCCAAATCTCGTTTTCTCCAAACAAATTCCATCCCACAACCCTTTGTCTCCACTAAATTGCAAATGTTCTTGCTACTGTCAATTTATTGTATTTATTTGTCCTACTAATTTGACTACTGGCTCGTCCCAAACTCTTATTGTTCAACCTTGATTGATCGAACCTAAATTAGATCCAAAGTAGATCTCTAATCCCTCAACAACTAATAACAAGCCCTTCAAATTAAACAACAAAATACATTGTTGGTCTAATTGTTTGTTACAAAAAGACAAGAATGTTGACCGTCAGTACGAGAAACAAATTCTCTGCATTACATTCCCACATTTTGTTGACCATATTGGCACACTATTTACTTCAGTTTTTTTGGGCTCTACATTGCGATCAGACTGCTAATCTACAACATCCTCAAATCCTAGCAGTTTATCCATGTTTATTATTGCACAATGCCCCACACCTTTTACATACTAGACTGCTTGAGGACAAAAAAAAGGCAGACTTTTGTATGAACCCCAACAATGTTTGAAATTATTGTTCATTTAGCTCAGACATGAATATTTTTCTAACCTTCTCAATTTCTTGTACCGTACTTTTCGGGTTACAAGCCGCTCCTACGGCTGATCAGTGTCCCCGCTGTAGCAAGCTAGTAGCGCTGCTAGCTAGCGCTGCTAGCTAGCGCTGCTAGCTAGCGCTTCTGCTGCTACCGCCCGCTGCTGCTGCTACTGCCCGCTGCTGCTGCTACTGCCCGCGTCCCCTCTGCCCAAGTCGGGTGTCGAGCCTGGTCCCGCTACCTTCGGTGGTTTTCAGGGAGCTAGCGGAAGTTAGCGGGGAAGTGACGGAGCGCTAGCAGGAGCCCCAGCTGGCTACAGCGGGGAGCTGTCGGGGACACTGACCGAAGGTAGTAGCGGCTTGTAACCCGAAAAGTACGGTACTTATATTCCGCATTCTAACTGTGTAAATACAGTATATTATTTTTGGTTATGATCATAATGACTCCCACCCTACTCTCTCTCTCTCTCCAGGGATGTTCATGGAAATGTTGTTCGTCCTGACCTCTGAAATCTTACTCCTGTTCCTCTCTGTCTTCTCTTGGGATGTTTGTAGTTACTGAGGAGGATGTTGTTCTCTTGGTGACAACAGGAGGATGTAGCAAGACCCCATCTGCAACAGTCCCAACCAATCACAGATCAGGTTGTGTTGAGGTTGAGGAGCGCAGCTAGATAGCCTGTCTGCTATAATAAGGTTCCTGACACGGTACTCAGGCGACCTTGACCCTCTCGCCCTGCTGAAGCCAATCCCATCACATCCTATTTACCTGCTGTAGCCTAAAGAGCAATTGAGGAAAGGGGGGGAAGAGGTAGTTTTTGGTAAGCCAGCTAAAAAAAGCTTTCTCAATCCTATCATTTAGTACAAGTCAGCAGCGTGGTCAGGTTGAATATATAAAGGTAAAGACATGTATTTACTGATGACAGCTACTTTAGTGACTAATAAGAGGAGAAGGAGTGTGTCGACTACATGTGCAATTATTTAAGCTAACTGCTCAATCTAAATTCAGTGTAAACAGAATTTCAGTAGTGCTGAAGGTTACATGTTATTTTGTGTGTTTATGCACAAGAAGAAATCACGAGCATGCAGAATTGAGCAGTCAATGAAACTAAGTTTTGGTATTACCACATATGTAATAAAAACATTTTTGAAAATATTTGGATATGGAATCTGAAGGAATAATATTCCTTGGGTTAAGTATGCAGCTCCTGTATTTCATGTGTAAACTGATACAGTTTTGAGTGTGCAGACAAATATTGGTCATATTCTATTGCTCACTTGTGGTGGGTATTTAAACTTTTCATTGACTTTGTTTATTAACTGTGAATAACGTCACCTTCCTAAAATAATGGCCCAAGTAATTTTTTCAGGTTTTTCAGAAAACACAAACAACTTGACCAAATGTAATAGGGGTGCACAAGCTGCCTCTAGACACTGCACAACAGGCATACTGTAATACCGGTCAAATTATGTTATGATTACTAATATTATGTTCAAGTGAGATTTGCATTGACAAAAATGCTAACTAAATTGCTAGCTTAAATGCTAGCTTCAAAATACCATCTTGAAAAGCTTGTACAATTGCCTAAGTCACATTGTCTTTTGACTTAGGCAAAATAAAATGGCCTAAGTCACACTCTTGACAGGCCGTTATACTATAGGGGTAGAATCGCATGATCTGTTCAACTGAGGATGTAGGCGATTTTACCAGAGGTGGCCAGTATCATGAGGAGATGATTTGGGCAAGAAAATCATTTTTGTCCAAAAATGACTTAGGTCATTATTTTAGGAAGGTGACGATAATAAAAACAAACTCCACCATATTGTTGTCCAGTAAAATTGCTGGACAACAGCAAAATTGCATGATGCTGATCTGTGAGTCCAGAGTAGTGAGGAAAGGGCAGATGATTATCACATCCCATATTTAGTGCATATGAGCCGTTACCATCAGGCCGATGGTGAAGCGTGCCATCCCTGCAAACCATATAATTTGGTGTGAGGATAATAATAACTGTATTTATGTAGTTCCCTTCAAAAACAGAGTTTACAAAGTGCTTCAACATACAAAGCAGTAAGCGTCCTCCATATTATTACCTCATTAAAATGTTATGTGGAGCACTGGCGTGGTGAACAGGTCTAAAGGAAATGTTCTGTTGTGGATGTTTGTTTTTGGAGGGATTATTGTTATTTGTTTGTTTATCTGATGTTTGTTGTATGGCACATGATGCATTTCCAAAGGACTAAAACATGTAGATATCTTCATATCTTTCTAAGCAAGGATTTGGACACATAACAATATTGTTATTGTACAATATAGATCTGAACATTGGAATATAGATCTCAAAGTCTGTGTCTTATTACGGTAAATGCCCATTACCTTTTGAAACTGTAATTCATCTTGTTTACAGCTAGCCTGGATTTGGCTAAATGTAACCACAGCCAACTAGCACCTCCAAAGATCACTATTTAACACTTTATTCTTGTTTAATCTGTATAAAAAGTGTCAAAACAAAAAGTTGTAGTTTTAAAGGGAACAATGGGTGTACTAATTCTTGGCTGGGTACAGTACATTCATTAATCTTCCTTAAGATTTTCATTTCGAAAAATGTCTGTTAAATCCCTATCTATAGCCAAATAAGCTAACACAGTAGTGGATTGAGCCTTTATGGTGAAAGTATTGCAATATCTATATATTTACAGAAACACAAACTGGGTGTTTGTGGCCACATTCACAGAAAGACATGTTGTATTACAGTTTTTCTCTATTGCATACAGACAATAAATGTACAACAAACTTATCTTAAGTTATCTGTGCTCTGAACACAACTCTATTGTTTTCACTCAAATAGAAATTCTTCATCAACCAGGACAGAAATCTCAAAGATTACCGCTTTAAGTGTACGAGCATTTAAATACATTCCTGCTATTCCCATCGTCTCATGACTTTTGGGAGCAGCATTTTAAATTACCTATTAAAAAATATCCGGACCTCATTCAATATTACTGAAGGTCGTGTTTAAGTTCAGTTGAATTATTTTAATTTAATTTCCTGTGTGCCTTTAATTTGCCTTCCTCTGTGGATTGGCTGGACTGAGTCAGTCCTCTGCCCTTTGTGTCTGAGACAGCATCCTGATCTCTTCTTCTCCTCATGCTTATCCCACAGCCAGCTCTCATTACAACAAAACACACTCACCACTGGCTTTACTCTGACAGGAAGGTCACACTTAATGAGTATGTGGTTTCAGTTCGCATTGCATAGATCAACGCTATCCTGCAATCCCAATTATTTTGATGTTAATAAGTTTATATATGTATTTAAACTCCTATTCATGATCTTTAATGATGAGAGAAAGAAAAAAATGCTACGAGAGTGTGTCTCAGAGGTTTCTTTCTCTTCCTTCTTGTTGGTTGGTTTTTGGTGTCTATTCGACGGGTTTCAATCTTGGAAAGGTTGAAACCACTGAAATGTGTAGAAAAGGGTAATAACGAGGAACATTTGTGACTGCAGAACTTCTTTCTTTTCTCCAGCATCCTCTGTGGTCAGTGAAAAAGAAACAGCCATTTTCTGTCCACCCACTGAGCTTGGCTCGGGCTATATTGATTTTTGCTCCTGTGGGCGAGAGTGAACTCCCACAAAATGAATGACCAATAGAAAAGAATATGGTGTTTTGAGGTAGCAGGCTGATTAAGACCGAGAGAGAATGGCCTTAACGCTGAGGTGGTGGTGCAGCTTAACGAAAGCACAGCGTCCTGTTCAATAAGAAATGAATCCACAACACTGCCCAAACAACGCATTCCCACCCTGTTACACCAGACATGGAAAATGTTGTGTAAGCATTTAGACCTCGCAATTTAACACTAGTGTGCTCGATTCTTTTACATTTTAGCATTCCTATAGCAGCACAAGGATAAATTGTCTACAAGTATCTTGTTTGAGCATGGAAATTAATCCTTTAATAGCACCGACCGTGAGCAGGAAAGTATCACCAGCAGCAACGAGGAAACATCAAAGAGAGACATATCCTGTTGGAGCATGCTGGTTTCATACATGCATGGAAAACCGGGTTCTTCAAAGCACAAGAAAAAAAAAACATGTCATTATATATTCCAAGCATATCTGATTTGATATGCTATACCATATGGATAAAGCACATGATGAAAAAGTGGACGGATAAGATCCAATGTTCTGGTTAACGTTTCTCCAGGACTTTTTTCCTTCTCAGATTCTCTTTCCTACCTTTCCGTTCCTATTTATCTCTATTCACTCTCTTCCTCCAGCGCAGCCATCCAGTCCTAACACTCAAATAGAGGCAACGTTGTGCATTCTTCAGGGCTGCAACACACAGATCGGTTCTGACTCGCACACAAACACAGTCCCACTCTGACAGGGGCGAGAAGTTGCTGTAGCCTCCACTCTACCAGCCAGTAACTCCACTCAGATGCAAATTCAAATGTCAGCTTCCTTTCTCCTCAAAGGCGACGTCAGCTCGGTGAATGAGCGGGATCTCAACATCAGGTAATTGTTTTTGGCACATCGTTGCTTACTGTATTGAGTCAGCCTAAGCCACTGGAAGGTGCACACCAAAGAGGGATACATACACACAGACACATAGATCACATAGGACACATTAATATACTGGATTTTATTATAATGTCTCTCTTAGATTATATCAGCCTTTATTTGTAAAAAGAAGAGAAGTGGTGCTGTCTATAACATTTTCAAATCCTACACGAAGGAATAATTTAAAAACTTGCACTGATGCCACTTTGTGTTGCACATAGAGATGCTAGAATGGATTATCATCAGGTGGCACAACCGCACACACATAATGTCTTTAGAAGTGCTGAGTAGCAATTACCTGGACAAAATGCTAAAAAAATTAAATTAAAAAAAGCCACAGATATCTTGTTCCTGAATACTGAGAATTGCTCTTACTACAGCTGCATGTATGTGACTATAGTATGTGTGGATACATCCAAAGCTAGTCTCTCAAGCCTTATTATGGTTTCATGTTAGGTGAGTAACTAGTCTATGAAAAGGTATGTCTTCAAAATGTCTGTGGTTGGGACTTCCAAGAAGCTTATATGAATATGTAGTGGTTTTATATTTTCTTTAATGTTTAAAATGACTAAAGTGACTTGTTTTTGGAATATCTAGATCTATCTAAGACACTCTTCTGTATTACTATAGTTTCCCCCTTTTGTGACAAGGTATATCTATTTTATAGTTATATTGTATGTGTTAGCGTGAAAGCAAATACATCTATTAATGTATTAAAGTAAATCATCCTAAAACAATTTTTACATTTGTTGTGTTTGTATACTGTGTAATGTTGATGTGGCATTGTGTGACTCCTTGTGGTCATCACAGCTCACACACATGCCCCTCACATTTACCTGAAGAAGACTAGACGTCAAAACATGATCATAACCATGTAGGGTTAATTAAAGAAGGATTGGGAACCATTGTGTGTGGCTATTTTTAATCTTTTTTGAATATATATATATTTATAGGAGAAAGAATAAAATCAATAAATAAACACTTTTATCGAACACATACACATGTAGACATACAATGTTGGCATTCACGTCCACACTATGTCTGCAATATGATATCAAAGTATTTCTTCAAAACAATGTTGAATATGTGGAATGAGTAAAAATCTGTTCATTTTTTTTTTTTTTTTTTACCTCCCTGTTGTATCATGCTGATTAGTTTTAGATTCAAAACATCACAAGGTTTAGCCCCTGAGTAAAGCTGCTGCTCAATTATAACTTGAGTTGAAGGCTTTTTTGTATGTTTGCTAAGTATCATTTGTTTTTGCTCATCTGAAATACCATACTAAAGAACTGCAGTATTCAGGAAATGAAACACATCTATTATTTGAATTATAATAAGGAAAGTGAATTAGTGTTGTTTTTGTTCTGAAACAATTCTCTCTCTCTCTCTCTCTCTCTCTCTCTCTCTCTCTCTCTCTCACACACTCACACTTTGTGATGACCCTCATTGACATAATGCAGACGGGTCATCTCTAAAACTCAAATTAGTCCTCACGAAGATTGTTGTACAAGTACACACACACACACACACGCACGCACGCGCCACACACACACACACACACACACACACACACACACACACACACACACACACACACACACACACACACACACACACACAATCCCTGTAGCACCACCAAAAGGCCAGCAAGGTTATGCACAATTTGCTTCCATCTCACTAATAAACTGGATTAATATATTTTTCTCACACACTACCATGCTCCCTACGTCAACTCAAACCATATATCACCTCGTCAATTCATCTCCTTTGGCACTGCAGCAGACAGGTGATGAAGTTTGGGCTCACTCGTAATCCTATTATTGCTGCACCTCCCTGCTCTGGACCAAGGCCAAAACACATATTACACAAATAAAACAAGAGACAGACAGACTGGGGAGAGCGAGGTGCCTGCTCCAACCTCCGGCACCCTCCTCTCACAAAGCTCTGTCATTGAATGCCACTACCAGGATGAAAGATGGTCCTTGACATTTATGTCCAAATCCAGTGGGAGCCAAATGCACATCATGGGCTCACCATTTTTTAAATGGCTGACAGGATACAGATACTATATGATTGTTGCCATTTGTTTTTTGTTTTTGTGTTCATGTTCAGCAAGTTCTTAGTTGAGGAGCTGTAGGGGTTGAGCAGTTAATTCAATGTATTTTGCATATAATGAAGTAACATACAATACAACTTAAAAAGTGTTATTCCTGCAGAAAAAAAAAAAAAAAAAAACTGGTCTCAACTTTTTTCACCACTCCAGTGACACAGCAAAGTGGCAACTCATTGTGTTTTTGTTTCCTCAAAAATGCCAGTAGACAGTTTTTTATTTTTATTATTATTTTTTTATTTTATTTATTTAACCAGGAAAAGCCTCATTGAGATAAAAAATCTCCTTTACAAGAGTGTCCTGGCCAAGACAGCAGTAGCACATTAAACAAAGTTACAGACATACAACATAAAACAGTGACAGAACATTTTTAGATCACAGCATGAGTAAAAACTAAACTAAGACTCAAGACTCAAGTCATCATATCCTAGTTCACACAGGTGCACATCCTCAGTCAAAAACATCTACAACCAGATGAACCTTCCTCCAACTCTTTCAATCTATTTTTAAAAACACCTAAAGAGACCGGCTCCTGGTATGGGGTTATTTCAGTCTCTTTAATGGCAAATGCGTACAGAAAGATTCACAAATGCGCACAGAACAATTCACAAATATATTCGATTTAAAAATGCACACAGAAGTTTTTTTTTTTATTTATACATTGATATAAATCATTGGAATGTATTTGTAAACCCCTCTGTGTGCATTTGTAAATCGAATATATTTGTGAATTGTTCTGTGCGCATTTGTGAATCTTTCTGTGTGCATTTGTGAATTGAATATATTTGTGAATTGTTCTGTGCACATTTGTGAATCTTTCTGTGCGCATTTGCCATTAAGGAGACTGAAATAACCCCATACTCCTGGAGACCCAAATCAGTCTGCAGCAAATTCCAAGCCCCAGGAGCAGCAAACCTAAAACCCCTTTTTCCCATTTCGAGACGGACGTTGGGATCAGATAGAAAGAGTAGGCCCTAGACGGTAGCTACCAGCATTTTTCTGATAAATTAACTTACACAGATAAGATGGAAGCAAATTAAGAATTGCCTTATAAATAACGACATGCAAATGATTTAGTCTACGGATGGACAATGCAGGCCAACCAACCCTAGCATACAGGGAGCAATGGTGAGTAAGGGCCTTAAGATTTGTTATGAACCCCAATGCTCCATGGTAGACAGTATCCACAGAGTGAAGACATTGAGAAGATGCATGCATGTATAAAACATCACCATAATCAATCACATACATAAAAGTAGCAGCAACAAGTCTCTTTTTAGCATAAAAAAAGCAAGACTTATTTCTGAAATAGAAACCCAGCCTCACCTTCAACTTCTTCACAAGTTGCTGAATGTGAGGTTTAAAAGAGAGAGAATCATCAATTAAGAATCCCAAGTATTTATATGACGAGTTCCCAGCACTACTACCAGACATATCTACAAATTGGCGACAATGTAGCTGGCCACGCTTGACCATTTTGTTGCTTTTGTCACTCGTAGAGTGAACATTGGTTTCCTCTCCACTTTGGATATAGGCCTCAGCATAAACACATAACATTGGCTTTGGCTTTATTTGCTAAATCCATGAGATGGATAAAAGACTAGACTGTTGGACAGCAGAAAGCTCACGTTATGTTGTATAATACTCTGCTATGGGCTTATCTAACTTGCACAGAGAATGAGCGTGAATAGAGGTTGGCAGTTGCTGTGCAAGCTGATAATTATAGCAGTGCTGTATGAGTGACGTGTACGGAGCAGAGGGAACCTGACCTTGGGTATCATGTACAGTCAGGGAAAAAGGAAGAAAAGATGTCACCTAAGAGAGGACGAAGGAGAGGGGATGTAGTCGAGGGCCACTCCCTCGGCCAGGCTAAGGGTGTACTTTTGACAGTATACACTTAAATGGAGACAGACACGCTAATCCTCACAGTCAAAGGTGAAAACAGCAATAGTGGAGAAGGTGTAGACAGACAAACACACAGAGAAAACCATCACATGACAGGGAGTCACGAAGCAAGACTGAGATAAATAAAGGCGTGGGGCAGGGCGGGCCCTTACCACGGGTGTGAATTTATGGTTGTGTTTAGATGTCATCTGCTAAGGTTAGTGTTGCATTGCTGGCAGCAGCAGTCTGCTGGAGTGATCACAGCTCAATCAACCCAGGCTCCAGCCGAGTGTCACTGCCAGGGACCAGCCATTCGTTTTAGCCCTCCGAATGGATATCTGCGCTGCATGGCGACCATTCATTACTATTTACTCCTCTGTTTGCGCTCCTCTTATTCTCTATCTCTTTCCTCTGGTCTGTTCATCTTTTGTACTCTCTCTCTCTCGCAGTTGTTTTTCATTTGCTTTCTCTGTCTCCGAATCTCTCTCTCGCTTTTCTCAGATAAAGAGGAGCAACAGATCATCAAAGAGGAAACAAAGTGGAAGTCAAAGCATTCAGATGGAAAGTAATTGTCTCTGTGTGTATCTCCCAGGAGGTTTTGTCACGTAGTCAATATGTTATAACTCTATTGCAAGTCCTGGAGAGTATGGCCTTTAGAGGCTTCTGAAAGCAGGTCTCTGTACAGGTAAACCACATGAGCTCATCCCTCCTGGGAGAACTATATTGTGTGCTCATCAGAAAAGAAAAAAGCCATATCCTTATTCTACTGGTTCAGGAGTTTTAGTGTGTGTGTGTGTGTGTGTGTGTGTGTGTGTGTGTGTGTGTGTGTGTGTGTGTGTGTGTGTGTGTGTGTGTGTGACGGTTTGCACATGTCGCTGCAGTATATTGCTTTTACCACAAAGAACAATGGAAAGAATATCTCATCAATTGACATTAGCATAACAAATGTGACACATGCAAATATTTCATGACAAAACCATGTTGCAATGCACACACTACCACCCGGGCAATCTGTGCACTGCGGGCGCCTCCAGGCCCGAGGACAGTTCTGCTCCGTTGCATGTAGATCCTCAACCCAGCAGAGTGTGAATCATAGTCTAGCAGTCAGGTCAGTTAACCCTCTGTGAATCTCCCCGCACCACATCCATTCAGACGGACAGTGTGCCTCGACTCTCTATATATAACATCTTTATGTCCGGGGGGAATTCAGGAGTGGCGATGCTTTTCTTAGCTCAACATTAATACATGAATGTACAGCTACAAAGTTGTATTTTTTTTCAGAGTTTATATGTGTTGTAAAGTTTTTCTGACATTCCTAATTTGCAGTATAAATATTCTTGATTTGTAAACAGGAGAAGGGCACGGCTGCATTCAAAATGTTCCACTTTCAGGTTTATTATTGTATATCCAGCCCTAATCATTTTAAATTCATGCAATCTTTCCTGAAAGGTTGACAACAATCATCCACTCTTTTTACCGAAAGGTTGATCCAATCAGCATTCAGCAGTGACACCACACTTAGTCACTGAGTGAGTCCATTCATTTACTTAACAATGGGTTGTGAAATATGTGTGTATAAAAAGCAATATTATTTTCCTGGCACTAAAGCAAACTGAAAGCTCTTCATGTTCTTTTCTTATGTGTGGATTTGACTGCATCATCCCACGCGGCTGTCGAGAGGTCTTGCTGAATCAGAATGTCAGTCAGGGTGACAGAAGCAGTCCATTTACATGCAGCGAGGCCGGCGTCCGTACGCAGCGCTGAGTCACGATTACATGCCCCTGAAGAGGTATTGTTCATTCTGTCTAGTTGGAAAACATCTCTCCAGGGATGCGACCTTAGCTGCTGACAAAGACTCTGACCTTTGCATCATATTGTCTGTTAACACATCACATACTGCTCTGTTGTACAACATTACAGCATTAAAGACAAATGCTCGACCGAAAGCAACTTTTTTTATTAACGTGATACTGAACTGTTAACAAAACAAAACAAAAAAAAGATGCAATAAACCAAGTCATACGGGGGCTTGGTGTTCAGAATTAAAATGCGATGCTGTTGCCATTTTTCTTTGCCTCCGAGTCCCTTTATATTACCTTGGTGCCATGTGAGCTGTACCTGCCCATACTGCTGTTGCCTATCAGCCTGCTAGCACACTTAAACAAAAAGACACTGCAAGGATTTAAGCCAAATTTTAGCCCCCTGACTCATATTTAGAAATGTCTGCCAGATTGTTTTTTTTTTTAGTGACACAAACAATCTGGTTGGATTTCTGCCACGTCAGACATTTCCCTGGCTGTCTTGGAGTTTTGAGCAGTTCCATGGTCCGATTTCCCACATGGCCGCTGTCAAAAAAGATCTGTTCTGAACTGAAGTGAGTGAGCTTGCTCTAATAACACTGGAGTAGTATTTTAGATTTAAATGATTAACTGGCAAGTATCTTGCTGGGTTTAGCTCCTCCACACTGTACTTTCAGCTACCAGTTATAGTTAGCTTAGCTTAGCATGAAGACAAGAGGGAAACAACTGGCCTGGATTTTCCAAAAGTAACAAAAGATTGTACCGGCACCTATAATGTTTCGCAATTAACAATTGATATCTTGTTTTTTGCTGCTGTGACATAAAACTGATCTTCCAGACATCTGTGGCTCCATTTCATAATGTTTTTTTGTCTTACTTTTTTATTCATAGTGCAGTGGTTAACGCTGCCTGTCTCGCTCTTTTTTTTTTATCAACTTTGGTGATTAAACTTTATTGAAAGTATCAAGTGTCTGGCACCTTGAAGGGAGCAGTTTCTAAAGCTCATGTAATTTGCTGTTGAAAAGACATAGGGATGTGGGTGTGCTATCAGCAAATCCAACAGAAGGGGAAAAAGATGAGATTCTCCATAAAGTCATCAGTTGAACACATTTGGAAGTTTGGACGGTACATACAGGCATGTATAGATATATAGATATTTCACTAAGAGCCATCTGCAGCCAGCTGTGCTCCCCACATTGCACTTGTCTGGTAACCCACCACTCAACTGGTCTTTAGCTTATCTTGAATCAACTCTATTCTCTATTTAGTATTCCTGGTTTTAAAGATAAGCCGCTGGTTTCTGCATTTGGACACTACTAGGGTGACCATACGTCCTCTTTTTCCCGGACATGTCCTCTTTTTCCCAGACATGTCCTCTTTTCGAGACCTAAAAAAAGCGTCCGGCAGGGATTCCAAAAACGTCCGGGATTTTGCTACGTGCGGGAAAATAGTTATTACCCCCTTACACGTTTTGGAAATGGTATCTCCCTCACGTTCCACCTTCTTGCGCAAGCTCTGACTGTAGAGAGAACTGTCATTGGTCGACCGATCTCAACGTAAATGTAAGTTCACGGCATGCTACACACTACTGCTACCCCCCTCCCCCGGAGCGAAGTGTCCTCTTTTTCACAAACTCAAATCTGGTCACCCTAGACACTACCACAATAACTATTGCAGCAAACCATTGCAACTGAAAGGAACAAGTCCAATCCTAAAACACTGCACAGCACCAGCATTCATTAACAGCTATTTCCAAAACACCTTGCTTTTCTAGGTGAATCCTGTTTAGTAGGTACACCACACATGCAAATTAGGGCAACACACTAAATCACACATGGAATGTAGTCAATGTCAACATGTGTGAGTGACTGTGGCTCAGTGTTGAGCAGGGTCGTCCTTCAATCAGTGGTTCGATCCCTGGCTCTGCCATCCCATGTCGATGTGGCCTTGGGCAAGACACTTAACCCCAAATTGCTTCCGTGACTGTGCCTTCAATGTGTGAATGTTAGTTAGTCCTGATGGGCTGGTGTAACCGTAGCCCCTCCCATCAGTATGTGAATGATGACGTGTATTGTTGAAGCGCTTTGAGTGGTTCGGAAGTCTAGAAAAGCGTTGTACAGGTCCAGACTGCAAGAGTAGAATTTGTTTTAGTGCACAGTAGCTGGCACTCTCCTGCTAATTGTGTCCATTACCATATATCTGCTTGTTGTCTCCTGATTGCAAATATAATGCCCTTCAAGTGACAAGCTAACATGCTGATATAAATCAGGACACTGCGAGATAAATCGTTACTCGCTGCTTACTGAAGGAGGGACGACGCTGCCCGCTCACTCATTTCTGTAGAAGCGTGGTTTATGGGAGTGAGGTGGCAGGCGGGTGCTCCCGGGGGGGCTTCCCATGTGGCCTATGATTGATCGTTTGAACGCTCACCTGTGCAGCCTCCAAAGATCCCGGTAGATAAGCATATCTAGGGGCTACCCGTCTTGACCTTTGTGCGGCAATTAGTGAGCGTGCTAAAAAGAGCTGAGTGCTGATGTGCTGCACGACGCTGCACTGGACCTCAGCGAGTTGTCCACCTCATCAGCCAGAAATCAGACTTTTCAGTGTCAGTCGAGTTGCATAGCTTCAAACATGTTGGGCTAGCATTTACACTTACATGTACTGTACTATTGTTAGAATTAAGATCATTACTGATGATGTCTCGTGGTGGCAATTGGAAACTTAGAGTATATATAGTATATACACACGAAGGAAAAAATACAAATTACTAACTTTCCTGAGCTGTATAAAAAAGAGAAATGCAGAGAAATGTCTTATTTCTGCCCTGACAGCTGTGACCTCTCCAGTGGTGCATGAGCTTAATAACTGTGTAACACTCTCTCACTGTCGACGCTATATGTGGAACAGTGACAAACCAAGCAACTAAATCATAACATTTAACCTGGAATCTGATTTTTAACGAGATGATATAAATGCAACGGATGATATAAATAACACTAGTCAAGCCACTCCGAAGAAATTGAGTGCTTGCCCGCTCTCTAGACCGCTCTCTAGATCGCTCTCTAGACAAAACATGTTTTAGGTGCATTATATACATATCAACAAACAGCATTACAAATTAACAGTTTCTATGAGACACCTTTCGGGAGAGCAAACAGGATTTGTGAAGTGTATTTGATGGACTTGTCGAAAGGTTTGTGCTAAAATCTACTTGAAACTCCAGTCCTAACTAATTTTGATCTCCTTTATCCCATTTTAACCTTAACTGTACCGTTTCCTGACTTTACATTAACCTGGCCCCAACTAATTACTTGCCAGACCATAAACTGACCTTCAGTAATTACTGAAATATTAAGTTAGGGATTCTTGTCTCTCATTATTTCTTCCACAGGTTTCCTCTGAGAGGCTGAACAAGTGTGCCGCTGAGTGTATCGCTCCAAAATGTAGAAACGACGGGTTAAGCAAAGCAGGGTAATAAAGCAGAACATACTATTGTTAAACTGCTTGATTTATTTGGTTAATTACTGTATTTGGTTCAAATTGCTGACAATTAAACCAAATTAAAGCCTTGTGTTCCAGCATCAATAAAGGTCCTCCAGAGATACAACACAATTGTAAATCAAGATAACTGTAATGCAAACTAAGCCAATGGAGAATCATTCTGCCTGTATATTATCTATACTAGCTATTAGGCCACGAGGCATTGTGCTTACACGTTATGAAATAAAGTATACCGTTGATACACAAGTTGTGCCGGTCTTTTCTGTTTATTATTGTCTCATAATCCAACCATGCATGTTTTCTTAACAACACAGTTGCAAAGGTTGGTTTTAATTTCATTCCTTGTAAAAGATAATAAATGTATTAATACAATTAGTGATCATTTTGAAGTAGGCTAAGAAGCAAAATGTGTGGCTTAACTATTCTATTCAGTTGACTGCAAAACTCCACAAGACAAATCAATTCAATTCATCTGATTGGCGCATTGATGTAAAATAAGATAGAATTGTGATAATCCTATGGAAATTATTGTATCTGATATTGTTAAAAAATAACAATAATATAAGAAACAGAGTATAAATATGAAGCGTATAAGAAGTAATACTGACGTCAGTGCAAAATAATGTAGCAATGAAATTAAGATAGATAAAAAATGTGTAAACTAAAATAGAAAAGTAAATTACGACATAAGAATAACAAACAAATACAAAACGATACATGTGTATAAGAAGAAATACTAACACCAGGGCCCAATACAATAAACAATGAACATAAGATAAATGTGCCTGTGGTATTTATGAGTACTTGACTAAAAGTAATTACCAGTCTGCCAGTGTTTTCCCCCAACCATATACTTTTTATACATATCTAAGCTTTAAAAAAATATGGCCTATCTACATTTTTCCAGGCCCAGCTACCATATTCTGTATCCGCCACTGATTGAATGTAATGGGATGCAGTGGTGAACAAAATACCAGGGGAAGGTAAACAAAACAGTAGAGACAAAATGAAGAGTAGCCCTGTGAGTCGTCACTGTCACCAAGCTCCTGGTCCCACCCACCTGTCTCGTGTGGAGGAGGGAATTTCATCTTGTTTTGTGGTTGCAGTAAATATGACTTCCTCTCAGTGAGCGTTCTCATCGGACTTATGACAGTAAGAGCACAGGTGTAACTAATAACATTAACGATGGCTCTTCTCCGTGAGTAAGCCATGCCAATGAGCATGCATTATACAAAGATACAGGTGTAACTTGATGATAGACCCCACTGAAACAGGCTAATGAAGCTGCACTTTGACTTTACATTGAGTCATGTTGGGTGGAGGAATGATGGATTGGAAGCCTGCTTCTCTTTATGTTCTGCCATTTGTTGTCTGGGTGAAAACTGAATATACATACATACAGTTCATACAGTTGGCACGCCAGGTTTGTCTCCTCTACAGCACACTATACATTAATATTATTAGATACATGTCTCACAATTAACGGTTTGTTGATTGGTGTAATTTTAGTAGTATAGTCAGTTAAAGCAACAATATATAACATTTCATCTAACAACACAACTACCATAATATATTGTGTTGTTAATGTAATACCTTTCAACAGGAAACAATTACTTTGACCAGTGAGGTGTGTGTATTTAAAAACTCAGGTTAAGTATGAGACTGCACGGCACAGCTAAATCCCATAGGCCTTAATCAAAGCAGACACTGTGGGGAAAGCGCAGGTGTTTCCAATGACACTAACGAGGGCTCTGTTCCATCGTGACCCAGTAAGTCATAGCAGTGTGACAGTGAGCCAGCATGAAACTTAAGCAGCTACATGGAATCATTCATGTCGTTATTTACACCTGTGCTGTCTGCTGTGAAAAAGGCCAACAATGACTTAGGTTCATATTTGACCACTACACCTGTATTATACCACTACACTTACAACAAACAGGAAGTTGATTCATCCCGTTGGGTTATTGTTGTCCAAACATGAGCAAAAAATTGATTCACGATGCTTCCACCTTTTTTTCGAGCAACAAGCTAACCGCTGACCTGAGGAATGTTGTTGTGGGCATTTTTCTTTCCATGTCTGTTGTTTGTCTACAATTGTGTGACTGGGTGGAAAGCTCTGTGATGTGATAGCTGGCCGGCCGAGGGCTGTTGACCTTGGAGAACTACCTTCTGGCAACAGATCTGCTTCCTGCATTGATTTTTATTTTCATGGCTGGGTTATTTGGGTTACTGCCCTCAAGTTGCAGCCCGGCTGCCACCAAGGTCAGCTCGGGAGAGAAGGAATCTGCTTTTGTCTCCATCAGTTTAACACTGTAAGTAGATATGGATGTGTTGTCTGAATCTTCTCATCTGTCTACTCCATCTGCTCATTGGAGCTCCACCTCTCTTGCATTTTTACCGAAGGAAGAAAATGTGCATTTTGTACATGTTTTGTACGGATAAAAAACAATATATCAATTGTTAATTGTGAAACTTTATAGGTGCCGGTACAATCTTTTGTTACTTTTGGAAAATCCAGGCCAGTTGTTTCCCTCTTGTCTTCATGCTAAGCTAAGCTAACTATAACTCGTAGCTGAAAGTACAGTGTGGAGGAGCAAGATACTTGCCAGTTAATCATTTAAATCAATCAATTGTTATCAGGAGAAATGCTCCATTTATTAAAAATCTGAAACATGTTGGCCAAGAAGCAAACAACAGCTTGGTCTGTGTTGACAAGCCACTCATAATGTGATTAAAACATAATCATAATCATATTTAAAATGAACTTCATGAAGCAGAGGCTTGCATTTAGTTTCTCCCAAACTCGAAGTTTGTTGTCAGAATAGCTGATAACAGAGAAGAGGTCTTGCATCTGTTAAAAATGCAGATTATAACCTTGATTTGAGTATGATCTGAAGACCATATATAACTGGTTCTACACAGGATCTGCTGTACGATTTATTGACAAAATCCTTTACACACTTTACAGTGTTATACGCAAGCAGGGGCCACTACAGAAATAGCTGCTTGTCTACCTCTGTTAAGAACCTGGATTTGTATATTCATATTTACACAGACATAAGAGTGTTATCGATCCACTTATCTAACCAAATAAGCTTATTTCCCAAAATATCAAACTATAACTTTGATACCATTCTTAAAAGAAGAACTGCAAATTGAACAACAATTGAAATGTTAACGGCATGACACAAATATATTTGATTAGATGCCGTATATTATGTGATAAGGCCATTATCACTGATGATGCGGACACTGTAATGGTAAAATATAGTGTTGTCTTGTTGAAAGACGAGAGGGCCCAAATTGAACCTTAAATGACCCTCAGAGATGAAGACCGAATGGCTGGGATCAAAGGACTGTTGATTGTCCTTCATTTGTATATGGGGGGTCGTAAAAGAGGCTGATTTCCCAGTTCAAGGGAAATGTTTCCCTGCTCTGGCCACGGGAAGCGGGGGTGTTTACGTTTCTCGAGAAGACTAGGAACTTTGGGTCCTTGATGGGGGTTTGGGGGCGGAGACCTGATTGTGTTAAAAGGGGCCTGATGACTGTGCTTTTTTGAATCTTGTGTCACAGGCTGCTATGACCGGTGACAGACTTTTCCTTCCTGCAGGAATAAACGGACTTAAGACAACTTTGATTAAGAGAGACATCATTCCTTCTTAACAGATCTACTAGGAAAAACTTCCATTACATTTGGTGTCAGAAGTGGGGTCGTTTGAAGCTTCGTCTGAACTCTGATGGCGTGCAGGGTAGTGGCCACTTCAGAACCAAAAAACTGGTTCTGCCCCATACCTCATTAGACAAAGAGAGAGGGGTCCTGTGCCCAACGAGTCAGATCTACTTCACAACGATCAAACAAGGAAGCAATTTTCTTCAAATCTGGTAAGAAGTTGATATTCCAAATTTAAAATTGAGTTAGAGATTACGAAGACGTAGAACTTCGTAAAATAATTGATAAAACCGGAGAATTAAACAAATTCTGTTTAAAGATATGGTCTCTAATGATGATAATTTGTCTTAGCCTGTTACTTAAAATGTGTGTTGATTCATAAAATAATTGTAAAATGTTCCTGATTCATCATCATCCATTCCGTTTTTACTAAGGAAGACAGGACTGAGTAATACGATAAAATACAGGACCCAATTAGGGGCCTTGAAGATCGTATTTCCAGGTTCTTGACCGACAAGGAAGAAAGGAATGAGTAATGCGATGAAGATCGTATTTCCAGGTTCTTGACCGACAAGGAAGAAAGGAATGAGTAATGCGAGATAATACAGGACTAACTTCAGGTCCTTGAAGATCGTATTTCCAGGTTCTTGACCGACAAGGAAGAAAGGAATGAGTAATGCGATGAAGATCGTATTTCCAGGTCCTTGACCGACAGGGAAGACAGGACTGAGTAATGCGATATAAGATCGTATTTCCAGGTCCTTGACTAACACGGAAGACAGGACTGAGTGGTGCGATGTAATACAGGACTCAATTAGGGTCCTTGAAGGTCGTAGTTCCAGGTCCTTGACTGTCCAATCGAGACGATTGACGGTTTTCACTTGATTTTTCTAAAATTGGGACTTACAGTGACGACTGTATTTAATAAATAAGTATACTTAGACCACCCTAACGAAAATGGGAGGTTCACAGTAAAAGGGAAATGGATGTGATGAAGGAAAAAAGAAAAAAGAAATATGGGGATGAATCTTTAAACTGTTTATCTGTTTAAATGAAATTGTGTACACTAACAATGATGCAGAATTTAGGGAAAGGAAGGTAATGTGTGTAATGATGCCTGAAGTAGATGCTAACATGACCGGAGCAGACAAAGCTTCTCGGGAATCCTTTTCTCTCTTGTTGCACACAGAATGGATCCTGATCTCAGACTTATGCCCTCCACCATATTCACACCAGCCAATCAACAGCCTGCAGACAACAAGCTGCTGAAAGCGACAGAATATTACACCAAGCTGCACGCTGTATTCAACAAACAAGCGGCCTTCAAGAACCAAAAGCCAGAGGTGAGGTCCCAGCTAATCAGGAGTGCCATCTCTGCAGCAGTAAGATTGAGCTGCATTAGCTGTGAAAAAGCTCACCTCAGACCTCATGCGGAGAAGCAAGACACAGCCGACAAGAACAAAAGACTGTGTCAAAAGAACAACAACTGCACTTGGCTCAAATCAACGCATGACAAGAGACCAAGCTCCACGTTGGAACACAGGATTCAACAGACGTGGCAGAGGACGTGGACGTGGATACCGGCATCACAGGCAGATAGACACGAATGCTGTATCTGCTACCAGAGAGGACATTGGGCTTTTGAGTGTCCACAGTGGGACAAAACCATGTCCAGAAAGCACAAAGACATCAGGAATCTGGCTGACGTGAGGTGGGGGCATGAAGAGAGAAAGGGCGAAATTCTGTTGGAATAGCAGAGAGGAGGGGTGAGAAACACACACACACACACATGCAAATGAAGGAAAGCATGCTCTACTAACCGCAAACACACGCACATACACGCACATACATGCACAGATACAATCATATATTTAGAACGGGCATCAAAGTCAGTTGCAGGGACAGAATGTATGTATATAATATACCACTGAGCCTTTTAAAAATTACCAGAAACTATTTTGATAGTAGGGGGATTTTAAGGTTTTTTTTTTTTTCTTGTAGATTCAAGAACCACAAACTTAGATTTGTGGAACAAAATGTTTTGTCTCACCCTAAACTTAGTGGACAATATGTCTATTTTGTAGGAACCTTAGGGTTGACGTTAAAAGATATTATTTACGGTTCGACTCGCGTATGTTTTTTTTTAAGAAAAGGACTAAGCATGAATTTTTTTGGTGCTCAGGCATCTTTTCTGTAAGTTTTTTTCAGCAGAGACTTGAAGCTGAAGTATGGTAATCAGTTTGATTTCCACACCTGAAAGGTTTAAAAGTCGTACGCACTTCCATCCAACATGACCATGGTCCAAGATAGCCCATCACACTTTGATGTGTGTATCAGAGGCTTATCCTTGTTCCAGTAGGAAGGGACCTGGAACATTACTGTTCTCTGGTCATTTCCCATCTTGCAGAAGTAATGAGCTCCACACACATGCAGTGTACAGCATATGTTTCCTTGGGAAAATATGCTACATATGAATACATTTGTTTTAGGATTTGAATAATATTCTCCAATGTTCTACTATGTGTGGTCTAATCGAAGATGTACAGTTTTCTGTTATCCTCACAGACCCTGGAAACAGCTGCTTAAAGTGGACTCCTCCTACCCACACGTCTCCTTGTTCAGGTGTCAGACTGATCAATGTAGAGACTTGGGATATTTTGTGCTGAAATTTCAGTCTATCACAGATTGGAAAGCAACAGGTGATTTTCAGGTGATGTATTCACCGCGCACAGGTATTCACAAAAGACTATTCTACACTTCTATTCTGCACATCTGCCTTACGCTCTGTGTATTTGTTTGATGATGATAAGCCACACACTGTCTCATTTCTTGCTGACGCCTGCAGTCTCCCCCACCCTTACAGGAAGTTCCCTCTTCCCTCTGGGCGATGGGTAAATATGACGTGGGACAGAAATGCACAACCTGTGGGCATCACACCTAAATTCTTGTTTCGGCTTTGCAAAACATCACTAAGCTATTGATGGCATAACTCCTGTGTTAACTTTCTTTTGCAGGCAGGCGTAATCATCCCCTGCAATAGCTCACCTGTCAGTACTTACATTTTTCCTTTGAGGAAGATCAGAGATAACGGAGCACCAAAAGAGTGGGGGTTTGTCAAGGACTTACAGATATTAATGCAGAAGTCCATTTGTAAGTCACTGTTTCCAAATCCGTACACCATAATTTTTTTAATCTCAAGTATCATTGGATGCAACATTTTGTTTTGTGGCAATTTTGATTTGCTTTGGTTTTGACAGTGGACTGTGTGCATCTGCTCGCCTCATTGGGGCTGTTGTGAGATGGCTTGGAGGCTCTTGTGTTGACTCAAGGCACTTCCTGGGTGTCATGTGTTAATTACCCTTTGATTGCCTCTCCCTCACAGAAACAGTGGAAGACAGGGTACAGTGACCCCTGTAACACACAGGGCAGCAGAGGGACATTAGGCCAGCCTGTCTAAACTACAGTTTGTTTCACAGAATGTCCATTTCCTAGGTCACGATATTTCCGGTAAAGGCAAAACACTCTCGTCTACACGCATTGCCTCAATTGTGACGCTTCCAAAACTTCAACCAACGAAACAAATTATGTCATTTTTGGGCATATGTTCTTACTATCGTTCATTTATTCCAAATTACTCTCAGCTTGAACTGTCCGCATTGATACACGGTAAAAATCTTAACGCTCATGACAAAATTAAGTGGCTCCCTGCAGCCTCAGAAACTTTCACAGTCATGAAATGCGCCTTACAGACTCCGACCACTTTGGGTCTGCCTGATGTTCTGGCTTTATGACATCGGTTCTTTTACGGTCACATGGCGATACATTGCGACCAGTTGCATATTTCTCCGCAAAACTCGATCCTGTCGTTGCAGGTTTACCACATTTTCTCCGCGTAGTGGCAGCTGCAGAGAAGGCTCTCATGGCCTCTCGTGACATAGTGGGTTATGCTCCACTAACTTTACTGGTTCCACATTCGGTTTCGTTGATTCTCCTCGAACAGAAATCGTCTCACCTTTCCGCAGCACGTTACCTGCGTTATCACACGTGTCTCTTTGACATGCTGAATGTCACGGTTAAACGCTGCAATGTTTTTAACCCTAAATTTCTTTTTCCAGAACCTGAGGATGGCGGAACTGTTTTGCAGAACTCCAAGTTCTGTGAACTCCTCGTCTAAACCTCTCTGATATTCATTTGTCTAACCTTGATTTCATTCTCTAGGTGGATGAGTCCAAATCACGTGATCTGTCTATGGGAGCTGATCATATTGGTTTTGATGTTAATTCAGATTGGGCCACTTTTGTATATGATTCTCTTCCTCATCATTTCTCTGCATAAGCAGCTGACTTGGTCGTTTTAGATTTCTCAGATCTTATGGGAGGTCTTGTCTCCCTAAATGTTTTTTCTTCTCAATGTGTTGGGTTTGTCGCATGGTTAGATCACCTTGCGACAAAGGGATGGAATGGTTGTCTAATAGATAACAAATTGATTCATTTAAGATTTTCTCGACAGGTTCCACTGTTTGAACATATGCTGAAGATAAAAGTACTGTTAAGTATAGCAGACATATGGTCTGAGTGAGTCAAGTTCCTCTTGGCTCTAACTCTACTGCTTAGATTGTCAGGAGACCTGCAAGATTTTAATAGATGAATTAAGTCAAACAGAGCAATTGACAGTTTTGTTTTTCAATCCAGTTGTGTCCTTTTGCCTCACAACATTGTATAAAAAACCACTGCCACTGTGAAACTAACGATCATCCCTGATAACAAAAGGTTTGTTGTTATGTAGATTGGCTAAGTGTTGTAAAGACACAGCTCTCCCCCAGGGCTCAGCTCACTGCTTTGATGCACATCAGGATGAGAGGACAAACACGCAGCAACTTGGGTCCATTCAAAATCCTTTTTGCACTCCACATTGGTGTGGGAAGTCCGAGGGAACGTCCTCCCTCAACAACGATACATGAAATGCAATGTTGACCTACTGCATTAATATCTCTATCCAGTGTCAGAAAACAGGTAGCACCAGCTGTACCGACTCCAGTTTCGAGGTCACTCCATTCACTGCAACTAGGTGATTTGGTGGTGATGACAGCCTTCAGAAGGAAGAACTGGAAAGCGAAGCGGTGGCGAGGTCCATTCCAGATCTTGTTGGTGACCCACACAGCAGCTAAGATGGCAGAACGAGCCACCTGGGAACGAGCGACCCACTGCAAACACGTCCCAGCTCCAGCTGAACCAACCGACACCGAGTGACGGACTGGTACGGTTCTGTGTCACCAACTCAACTGCCAAGGACGGGTCCAGAAGCAGACCAGGGCTGGTCAGCGCACCAGGTTCAAGACCGCACTAATTCACGATGGTCTTGCCTGTGGTATCCGTGAGGCTGCCAAGGTCCTGGACAAGCGGCAAGCCCCACACCGTGCCCTGCAAGGTGACTGGCCGCTGTGGCTCCGTGCTGGTGCGTCTCATCCCTGCACTCCGTGGTGCTGGCATCGTGTCCGTACCGTGACCAAGAAGCTACAAGTAGCTGAGTAGCTGCACTTCCGAAGGAAGCCACAGGTCCTGCGCTCCAGCATAGAGTTCCTGTGCAGCGAGGTGATGCACTTCCTGGGTGTCCCCACCACCAGAGCTGCCTCTGTAGTGACCTCCGACAACTCTGGCCGATACTCCTAACAGGCACAGTAAGCTATCTGCAGGTGGAACCTGATGAAGCTAGCGGAGGCTTTTGCTCCAGAGCTGCCACCGGACCGGTCTGAGTCTGATATGGACGAGTACATGGATCTGTATAAACGGCTTCTACTTGGACAACATGATGAAGTTAAACAGAACTGTTCACACAAACCAGTTGGTTGACTGTTTCATCATCTCATCATCATGCCTGAAATGAATCGACCGTGAAATCCTTTCCGTCTCTTTTGTGGCACACGGCTGAGTATATGTTTAATGTTTATTGTAGCATGTGCAGTTATTTTGCTTTTGCTTTTGTACAGTTCCCACATACAACCAGACTTCTCAACTCGACTGACCGACTTGTTGAACAAAACAACTGCATCACTAACTCCACCACACGATACTCTGACTAGAACTTAGGAATGACACCACCGCACTCAGTATAATAACAGTAACCAACCAAACATAACCGTACGCCCCAGTAGTCTTGCTTATGTTAAGGGATGCTAAGATATCTGACAGTGGTTGTTATATTGTGTTTGCTTATCTAGAGGACACCGATCCATGCGGCGCGTTTTACATTGATGTAGTGGAAACGGGTAAAACTCAGCTGATCGCACAGACACAGATAGTCCAACAACTTAAACACATCGCTCCATGGGTGCAATATGCTGATAATGAAGGGTCCCTAAGCACCAACGTTTGGATGGCGACAATAAGTAAATTCACAAAGACACCGGCTATAATGAATCGTGTTTTGTCTGTTCCCTTTTCCCACACTCGCATAAACAGACGACTCCTGTCAAACCTAAGTCACAGCGACACAGGCACTCTGTGCCTTCACAGACCTTATTATGACAGATAACACTAAGACAGACTAAAAGGAGGTATTTATGGACAACCACTGGGTGTGTTGTGACCCATAATGCAACATGTAGTCACGCTCCGTTCAATATTAGCGAATGTTTAGTGTCACTGAAACCAGGTATAGCCAATGCAAGTTTACTTAACTCCACATATAAATACTTAGTTCACTGGCCAGCTGATTAAGGTACAGGGAGTCTCACATGGCATGTTTGGCTGTGTGGAGATCACTGGTTCCAGATGCTAACTCCAGCATGGGCGGGAACCTGTGCTCTGGTTTACCTATCACCCTCATTCTACTGTGTGTTTGTGTTTGTACATGCTGTATTATTCCCTTGGTGAAACGTTGCGTATTACAGCTCATTTCCATACAGATGGTGCAATACACACAACTTTCAGACTCAAGTGACATACGACTCGACACGACTGATTTATGTCCTAGTCCAGATTACTACGACGACTCTAAGGACATTGACGAGGTCTCATCCTCTGACGACGAATCTCCTGTGTGAAACAAAAGGGTTTTATGTATGCTTGCAACGCACCAAGAGATACCTCTCTTTGAAACTGTGTGATTTTTAAGTATTTTAAACCATGAATGAATTTGTACCTTATAGGATTCCGTAATATGATGTACAAGCTATATTTTTGCATACTGTGTGATTATGATGTAATCAAAAGAGTGGAATGTAATGGTAAAATATAGTGTTGTCTTGTTGAAAGACGAGAGGGCCCAAATTGAACCTTAAATGACCCTCAGAGATGAAGACCGAATGGCTGGGATCAAAGGACTGTTGATTGTCCTTCATTTGTATATGGGGGGTCGTAAAAGAGGCTGATTTCCCAGTTCAAGGGAAATGTTTCCCTGCTCTGGCCACGGGAAGCGGGGGTGTTTACGTTTCTCGAGAAGACTAGGAACTTTGGGTCCTTGATGGGGGTTTGGGGGCGGAGACCTGATTGTGTTAAAAGGGGCCTGATGACTGTGCTTTTTTGAATCTTGTGTCACAGGCTGCTATGACCGGTGACAGACTTTTCCTTCCTGCAGGAATAAACGGACTTAAGACAACTTTGATTAAGAGAGACATCATTCCTTCTTAACAGATCTACTAGGAAAAACTTCCATTACAACACTGACTGACTCTAGCATGATAAAACTGGTAAAACATTACAACAATGTACTACATGTCTGGTGACCAGGTGAGTGTGCATTTCTCGGCTCTGGAGATTTGCACTGGAAATAACATCCTGTGATAAATATCAAGAGTGGCAATTGGATTTGATTACAGGGTCGAGCAATGCATGCTTGACCTGATCAGTACTATTGATTTATTATTCAAAGTTCTCAAGTGTTTTCCTGAGTATTGCACATGCACATTTCAGAGAGAACGAAAGAGAGTGAGATAATAATACAGAAAGGAGACTCGTACAGCCTTTTTTGTATCAAAAAAGGTCCACAATCTGGCCTTGAAAACAGTCACTCGTCGCACTAAGTACCACCTAGAAAATGAAACCGCCTGCTTTCATGATTACAGAAATACATTCAGTAGTAAACCTTCCTCCCAGTACCAGTGCTCAGCAATGAGAGACACACAAAACAGTGCTCCTACACCACACACACACACATACATACACAGATACAATCCAAATGTCGCGTTCAATTACGTGAAAGTATTTTTGATTTACACAGAATACTGGCCTCCGACAACATGGGAATTAGCTTCAGCTGGTGGAGACCCATAGTCTACATTTAGACAAGTGATGGATGGAGGACACTACTGGACAACATGTGATCTGCTCCAACAGCAGGCCCTACGACTGGACAGCCTGTCTGAGGATGAATGTATACATCTTGGGTATATCCAATCAAATCCCAAGGATGATGAACTGACCTCCTCTCCGCCATATCTCACAGACAGGGATCATAACTCTTGATAATGCCAACTGGATGGACTTATCTCACAGTGAGGGGAGAAGCTGAACTACCTTTGACCTACTTCCACCAGGAACCACCAACAGGCAAGATGTCCCCATCCCCCCATCCTGCTCCTCCCCACCGTGCTCTGTCCAGTTAGGTCTAACCTCCATTTTCCACCTGAACAGAAGCTGCATCTGGCCAGGTAAGCGGGGCTAAGAAAAGATCAAAGAACATGCTGCACCAGCATACAGCTTGACCAAATACAAGAAGAAAGACACTGAAAGATGAGTTTCTGATCGTCAGGTGTATTTTGCTCACCTGGAGGTCATATTTAGTACATGTGAGCTGAGTACATTTGCAATATTCATGCACAAAAATATAATATGTTTATTTATCTAAATTATCACCTTTAAAAACACTGACAAGGTATAGTTTGACAAAGAGCAGACATACTGTATCATAAGTGAAGTGCATAAGAGAAAACTATTGGGCTACGTGTCATGTCCAATTTCCATTTCACTCTCTCTGTTGAAATCTATCTGCTTGTGCTGTCTTTTGTAACAGAATCAGTCAAAACACAGTTGCCAAAGGAAATAATCAATAGTTTTTTTACATCTATTGTAAACTGAAGTTTCTCATTGACTTAGAATTGACCCTTTAAACAATATATCATCGATCACGAATTTTCTAACTTGTTTTGTTAATTGTTGTGTACTGACGCTCATGGACCAAACAATACAATCTATTTTCACTATTTTGTTGGTATATTTGTATTTATGTGAGCAGGGAAGTAAAGTGATACATTGCTGCTGACCGAAGCACATCAGCAAATGTTGCTTCAATAATTAACAAGGTCCTAAACCTTCTGTCTGCCCCCCAAGAGCTCCTTTGTAATTTGTCTCTCTTCAAGCTGTCCTTCCCAACACACACACTCATGGCTGCCACTTCTTTCTCTGTTGTTCAATCTTGTATTCTCAATAAAGCATACATAATACCACATTTGAATGCACTCGTGCATCCATCACCATGCATGGGTGCATATATGCATGTATGTGCACAAACAATATCTGCACATACACTACCCCCATACTTCTCACATATGCCCTTCCATATGTACAACGTAAGCTAGCATGCATATGGCACACGCACTGCTGTTGTCTAAAAGGCAATGCTTTTGTTTGTTTGTATATGTTTGTATATTTGTTTGTAATGTTGTTTATAGCGCTTGATAAAAAATGCTGTCAGGGTCAAGCATGTCGGGACAAAGGTTGTCACACTGGTATTGGAATTTGCGGTTTGGCTGGAGGTGAATTGCACCTCCACTCATGAGAGACATCAGCTGAGGCGGATCAGTTATCAGAGGCTGTTTAGACTGGGCTCAGTCTTCCCCCACAGGGCTTCTCTCACACAGTGGTGGGAAATAAACATGCTGCCATCTAGTGGATATGGAATTGCAAGCACAGCTGTTGTTTCTAAAGCCGCAGAATTCAGACAGAGGATAATGCAATTTACCAGATGTACAGGGCTACCACTTTTCATTAAGGCATACCTCGGTATCTGTTTTCAATACTTTTTTTTATGGTTAAAACATGTAATAATGCTTAATAAATAATCTATTGATAAGAATAATGTTGGCCTTTCACCTGTCTCTCCCATCATTTTTCCTTTGAATTTTTTCAGGAAAGTCCCTTCAATAAAAAGTAAGCAAAGTAGCCCAACATATTTCTTATCTAAGCCCTTCTTGAGGATAGGCTTTGATAATTATTTGGACCATAGGGTCTTCAGTGATTGAAAGCCCAAAGATCAGTAATCAGTTTTACAGACTTTAGTTGTATTTTAAAGACATACATGGAACAGGACAGAGTTGGTCGGCCAGAATAAACAAAAAGATTATGTTGGAGAAAATGTATTGAAGCCATTTAATAATATGTTGTTGACTTCATGCAATATTTGTTGAAATTTCCAAATTGTGTGAACTTTATTTGGTTGATATATATATTTTCATATTATTTTTTGTCTGTTTAATCTTTGTTATTGTGGTGATCTTCAGGTAACTTTGTCATCTAACTTAAACCTGACTTTAATATTTCACAAGTTAGGTAGTGACTGTATGAATTAACTATAAAGAAGTGCGTTTTCTCTGTACACGTAAGTTGACTGCACCTTTGACTGAGGTCTAGAGAAAATGGACATCTCTCCATATTATCGGTCTATCGTCAGTAAAATATCTTTTTGTGAAGCCCTGACCAGAGTCAGATGGTGAATCATTAACTGCATTCATCTTTTAATGTTATACCAAACGTATTAAGTAATGTTACTTAAATCCTTAAAAGGGTATAAGATTAGTAAATCAATGTGAAGGCAAATTCACTAACAGATCACTATTGTTATGACTCTGAAGGACAGAGGTTAAGTGCACTACTGTAAAGTGAGCATCCTGCGATAAAGACAGCACTGGGTGTTTTGCAATTTATAAACTGGCAGATAAATGTAAACAATGTCAACAATTAGTTTGATACTTTACGCTGATACTCAGCTGTTAAGCCTGCAGGTCTCTGCGTATCCAACTGTTTGGCCACATCTCAGTGATTTTCACAGCTTATTACAAACTCTAGGGAATATTGGAAGCAGTGACATCCCATTAAAACACACACAGATCATGATCTTTATTTTTTTAAATAATCTCTTCTCTCTTCAACACTGAATAGAGATTATTTGATGTCACCATTTTTTATATCATTGAAATATGATGCAATATGGCACACTTATGGCCTACTGTTCTGGCGTCTATTATACTAGTCCGACTTTTATTTTGGTTATAAGAAAAAATATGTTTCAGAAGTAAAAACAGGAATATGTTATGTGGAATTGTGTGCAAACGAGGGTTGAATTGACTGATTCTTCCCTCACTGAGTAGAAACAGAAGGAATGTATGTCATAAATCTGACTAAAACACAACTCAACCTTAATAATTGTTTCAGTCCCTCATTCCTGCTACTTTACACATATAAGGGAACATAGAAATGAATCAATTCATCACAATTTCACATGAAGAAACTGATGAGATCATGATGGAGTATTTATGTGTAATATTGTTGTAGTGTGTACAGCATGGTACAGTGACACAGCTTTTAACAGCATATCTCAAAGAGTACAAGGTCAGATGTAAATTAGTATGCTTATTAGCTAAGAAGATTATATTCTAATGCCTCTGAATAACGTTTTATGAATCCAGAACCAAAATAAAGTTGATAGAGAGAGAGAGATTTGTTTATCAAATAGTTTATTTGTAATAACTATTTCATTAACTAATCAAGCCTTATTTTAGACCTGAAAGAAAAAAAAGAAAAAAATATTTTTCTATGTAATAAAACAAAGTATCTAGCCATGCTGGTATTGATGATGTAATGATTATTAGGATGAAAAATGCAAAAAAAAACTTTCTTAAAAAAAAAAAATCAACCATTAAAAAGAGAGGTTTGGCCTGAAGGTGGCACCAGAGCTCTCGACAGAACACTCTTAACGTTCATATGTGTAACATTTTAATAGAAAATAACTGTTGTGGGAAGATAATAATTTAGTGTAAAATACTTTCAACACACCAGGTTAATCATCTGCGCCAAAAAGTGTTTGCCCTTTTTAAAGCTCTTGTAGTATTTATGTCTGCACAACCTTATCGAATTCCGAAAACATCAGTCCACATCCCTCAGGTTTACATACAGCAGCATAATTTAAGAAAGAACGAAAAAGAAAATTTACCGGCAAGTAGGAATTAAACTCATTATCCTGCAATTATTGGAGACGATGATCCACTGTGCACATCTCTTATAACCAATGCAACATGAATTCACATGTACTTTCCCTGTAGCATGGACTGTCCATTTGTACTGAATGTACTGTGTTTTTCATTTACTGCACTAGTTTATAAAAGATAAATTCAGAGGATGAAATGGAGACAGACACATGTTTGCGAACATTAGTTTATTTCCACAGGTTACTTCAGGAACAGGTAAATATGCATGGAATCTGGAGTTTTAGATAAATGCATATTTATCATCTCACTGTGGCTATTTCCAAAATAACCTTGGAGACAATACATAACAAATAAGGGCCTCGGCATTGCACTTTATTACTGGTGTCACAATTGAAAGTCACTAATGCCGTTAATAATAATTTTCTCAAATGGGTTTACAATTGGATTAGTAAGGTAAAAAAAAAAGAAATGGACCAACATGAATGTGAAACAATTATCTCCTAGATTGCAGAGATTCTCCCCCTCCTCTTAGAACGCCACAGAGATCACAGGCCAGGTGTGATTAATGACATTGGTTATGGCCCTGTTTCATTAAGGCCCTGTATTGTCCATGTTGGCTCACTGGGATGGCTTTGACACACAATTTAGAATGGGATTAATCAAACTTTATTAATTTCACATGCTGTTTCACTCAGTTGTGACACATCGAAACGGCTGCTGGGAAAAGGGCATATATGCTCAAACTGTATGGTCTAAGTTAAAAAAATTGCTGCAGCAGTCTGAATCATTTGAAGACTTATTGTACTATGGCTGGCTTTAAAAGTTTAGAATTACCAATAATGTATGAAAGACGTGGAACATTACATGGTTTGAATTAAGTTGTTTTCCGCTGACAGTGTAATAAATAAGTAGAGAAAAGTGTCTGTGTGTGTGTGTGTGTGTGTGTGTCAAAGTGCACTAATCAGTTAATCTCAATCACCTGTGTCTGTGGAGCTGACGTTTACTGCTCAGTGACTCCTGGGTCAGGCGCGGCTTGGCATAGAATTTAAACTGAGGGCCACCTTTCATGCTTCCCAGACAAAAACTAAACTATTGTTACATTTATTTTGTAAAGATTTAGGACTCTCTAATGAAAACATTGTGTGAAATGTGTGTGTAGTGTCAAAAATGTGAGCATGACAACTGGTTTGCTGTTTCTCTGAATTGTTTGGTCTGAGATAACATGAGTACCTGTCCCTTTAAAGCTGTTCTTCCCAAATGTGTATGCCTCATTGATTTCATAGCATGTCTGGGTCCAGCATAACATTTATATTATTATGACCAGAAATTATGTATGCAGAGTAAGATTGTGGGAAATGTAGCAAGTTCATGATATTTTTCAAGGTTCTATCAACCATAGCTGTGATGTTACTCAGTGCAATGCACACCAATTTTAAACTAAGAGAAGCTTATTAAAAAACAGTATTAAATGTACATTGTGACAAAATGTAAAAGTTATACAAAAATGACTTTAATGGTTCAAAGTCTTGTAACCTATTTAAAGTTTAAATGGCGTCTGTAGATGAAAGTATGCGGAAGTAGTAGCATTTCAGAGTGGAGTATGTTTAAGAAGATGTCTCCCATCAAATAACATTGTGATGAAAACGTATAAAAAGGTAAAACATTTAAAAGATAGAGCACGAATGTGCTACTTAAATAGCTGAATCAGCATTCACTTGATAAAAAAACCCTGCATATTTTGGCTTTCAAATCTTCCACCAACAATGTACTGCACTTTTAGCACTCATACAGCAGATGGTAGTACAGCCCTATTTTGAATACTTCGAATAAGTCCCAGCACAGATACTATAAAAACAGACATATGACATGTCAAATAGCTCACCGTATAACTTTTACATAGGAAATATTAAGATTGAGTATGTTTTTTCTTGGCTTGTGTCAAACACCAATAAACCAATTCACCTAAATATTTTTTGGTGTTGTCTTTTGGCTTTTTCTTGTATTTTGTAACAATACACAGCAAATTAACTGCACAAGAATGTGAGTAATGATTATTTAACTATACCCCAAATGTGGAATACCACACATTAGGACAATGGCTGAAATAAGTGAAAAACTACTGTTTAACCTGCATTCATCACTTGGAAGTCAGCTCCACCCGTGGGAATCAAAGTGGTGCCAACTATAAGTACGTTGTAACTGTCAGAACCCATCACATCAACTTTCCACAATGTAACCTATCATCAGGCATATAATATATTACACAGAGAAAAACGTCTCTGTAGTTCAAGCAATGTCCACACACATGCAGATGCACGCAGGGAAGCACACACAAATCAAAATGTAAATGTGCACGGAACAGTGTCAGGCATGCTGACACTGGCACACGCCAACAGAAAAATCTTGGCCTGGCTAATGGAGTAAGGGAACCAGCGCTCCCAGTGATGTCAACAGGCCAACACACACATACTCCTCCACCCCCATCTCTCTCTCTCTCTCTCTCTCTCTCTCAGAGGGGAATGACTTTCTTTAATTTAATCTATTTTCCTTTTGACACCTTTCTGCCAGAAGATACAGAACACGATACAAGTTAATTCAACAGCTGCTCTGCATGCATGCGTTACTTAACACATGTGATCAAGCACTGAATGCATGCTGACCATTAAAACAGAAACAGGAAATGACATCATCACTGGGTATGCTCGTTGATGATGCTCAGGCGGAGAAGGGATGGAGAAGCAGAGGGAGGGTGGTGTGTGTCTGTGTGTGTGTGTGTGTGTGTGTGTGTGTGTGTGTGTGTGTGTGTGTGTGTGTGTGTGTGGAGGGTTGGGGAGGGCAGCGCGGTCACAGGTGACTGTCATGTTTAATAATGATTATCACCACGCACCTGCGCCCCCACGCTAATTAACTGGACGCATATGCAAATGAGTCGGGGGATTTAAAAAAAATAACAGCTCGTGGAGTGGCAGTGAGCGGTTGTTCAGCTGCTGGATTTGATTAGGGTAATGAACGGTCAGCGATGGAGGCACCGGTGGTGGTAAAAAGAGGAGAGATAAAAGGAAAAGAGGATATTAGGGTGAGAGGGGAGGAAGGAAGGAGTATTAGAAAGAGGAGGAGGAGGAGGAGTAGGAGGAGGAGGAGGAGAGAGATATCACCGAGGTAACATAATGGGAACAGGTGGACGAGTGGCCTGTTGACTGAGGGAATAGGAGGAGGGGAATTATGTGTGTTTCAGTGCAACCAATCCAAAGTCTCACAGCATGTAAGAAAGCTCAAGGATTTCACAGCGTAAACATGTTCCATTATTGATTGCTGTTATGGATAATTACGCATTCAGATGATGTGGAAGAGGCAAAATGGTGTTAGTGACAGCAGTTGTCGTTTGGATTTGCACATACCGACAAACAGGTTTTCTCTTATGTTGTATTGCCAGACACTGCGCGACAGCTTCACTTCACTGAGGAGTGTGAAGAAAGAGAGACACACAAAGAAGAGTCGGCGCCATTGAACCTCATTCATTTATTCCAAATGCATTCCAAACACGCTTTCTATATCTCCATACTGTGATCCGGGCCGTGCATGCATATACACCTACCTCTAACAAAGCAAATTGCGGTTCATCCAACTCGATGGCCCCAATCTCAGTCGGGGGAGGCAGGCTCGTCACTCACACAGATAAGGGTGAATTAGGGTCTCGCTCTGGGTTTTACATTTCAATTTAGCCTTCGGCTTCAGAGCCATTAGGGGCCTAATCTAAAGCTTGGTCCGCAGGGTTCTCCTTCCCTACCAATCGCAATATTGTTTTATTAACTTTCCAGTATGCCAGAATGAGACTCCAACAGATTCATTACTTTGCATTAAATTCATATTATGGTTATTTGTGATAGGAAGACCTCTTATTTAAGAATGTGCAAGTAGTCAATGTATTTGTAATCCAGTGTTGCTGTATCACCAACTGGTTGATTTGGGCGAGCAGAGCATGTGAGAGTAATTGCGGGTTGATAATTTGCATGAGCATGCAGAATGACCAAGACAGCTCTTTGCCAACAAAGCGCAGAGGAGGGAGGGAACATTGTGCAGGTGCAAAGTCAAACGGGGACTGTAACTCTCTGAAGATAACTCTGCAGATCAGGCAGTGTTGCGGATTGTGCAGAATACCGTGATAAACTTTTAGCCTGACTCAAGTTACTTACAGAATGCTTGAGGGAAAACTGGAAAAGGAACTGTGAGAAGAGCTGATGTGATGCATTATGTTACACACATTTTTTAAAAACATTGTTTTGAACATGTACAAAGAAAACAGGACATTGTGGTTTAACAACAGCGTAGAGATATTTTCTGACCATTAACGGCTAGCTTAATATTAGCCCCTTGGCACTAAAGAAATCCGGCCTCCAGCTCTGAATAAAAACTAAATCATGCTTGAATGCAGGCTTACCAGTGGCTAATATTAGCAAACCAGCTGACAAAGAACATGTTAATACGACTTTAGAGGTCCCAGGAGTTGTATTTCCCCTCTGTTGGTGAAGGTAACCACCTTCATATCCCCCGTTGTTGAACTTTTATCAAGACAGTGATGCAAAGTCAATCTTTGTTACTCAAGTTTTTATTTATTTTTTTACAATTTTAAGGGCTGAGTTTCACTGAAATAAAACGGAACATGATGGAGAACAAGCCCTAGCCAAACTGTCCAAGTAATGTAGCATTAGCATTATTTAGACGTTATTTATCGAACGTAATACATTTACTGAATATCAAATCGTAATTTGATCATTACACAAAAAAGTAATCCCAATATTTAAACGTTGTTACTAAGCAATGCATTACTGTCTTGTGACTGTCGCTAGATGGCAGTTGACAATACACCCCATGATGCTGCTTGTCTCCGGCCACTGCTCGTTGAAGGGAAAGGTGAAACTTCTTCCCTGGGAACTCACAATGATGCTCTGCTTTCCTAACCTCCCACCGAGGCCTCTTCTCTTTTCTCCTCTCCCCCATCTCATCTCTCCTGTCTGAAGCTGTTACTGTTTATCTAACAACTACCATAAGTACAAACACTTATACACACACACACACACACACACACACACACACACACACACACACACACACACACACACACACACACACACACACACCTTTTTCCTACGCAGGTTGGGTCAGTTTACCCCACTCTGGGGCTTTTGGTGTGGTCTGTGTTCCTGAGCCCAAGCAATGTTGGCTGTGGGGGATGCTTGACAACAACAGAATGTGTGTGTGTGTGTGTGTGTGTGTGTGTGTGTGTGTGTGTGTGTGTGTGTGTGTGTGTGTGTCTGTCTGTGTGTCTGTCTGTGTGTCTGTCTGTGTGTCTGTGTGTGTGTGTGTGTGTGTGTGTGTGTATGAGAGAGAGAGAGAGAGAGACTGGGGGAACATGTGGTAGTAATCTGGGTGTTTTACTGTCTGGCTCTGGTGGTGAAAGTGTTGGGCAGGGGCTTGGAGCGGTCTGGATCGTGTCAGAAGCCGCCGGAGTCAGGTTACCCTGACAGACCAGACCGGGAGAGAGTACAGTTGGGGGAGAAAGTGGAGGAGAGAGAGAGAGAGAGAGTTGAGGGGATAAACAAGCTAGTGAGCGATGGGACTGGAAAGTAAAAGAGTGAGGTGGTGGACTTGCCTGAGCCAACCCTCTGACTTATTCTGTCTTCCCTCAGGACATTTTAATCCCAGTGTGGATGTGTGTGCTTGTGTGCAGTGTCTCTATGTGTGTGTGTGTGTGTGTGTGTGTGTGTGTGTGTGTGTGTGTGTGTGTGTGCGTGTGCGTGTGTGTTGGTGAACCCGGGCCAGTGGGCTCCAAAAGACGACCACTTGAACCAGCCCCAGCTGAGAAAACAAATGGCCTTGACTCCGCTCTCTTCTCTTCTTCTCTCCTCATCCAATTTTCATCTTTTTTTTCCTCAACGATGGGCATTTAATCAAGTAAGGGAGCTAATCAAAGCCAGAGAAAGGCTCCTGAACCCTCAGCTATCTCCTTCTTAATCCTAAAGCTCTGCTTCTCATTTACCATTGACCTAGAGGACCAGACTTGTCCACTGAACCCCCTGCCACAAGGACAGAGGGGGGAGTTGGATTGCTGGAGTTTAACGGTTAGCTAAAGGTTATATTCAAGTGTGTGTATGTGTATAAATCCATATTCTAAGGCACAGTAAAATGAAATGTCAACAAACCTCTTCAACTGTAGTGTATAAAACATGCAGAGGATGAGATGAATAGTGTTCAGGAATGAGGGAGTAGAGGGAAGAAGTGAAGAGGAGAGAGACGGAGAGGAGCAGGGAGGATGTAGGAGGCACAAGGGGTCACAGGGGTTGAGGTGATAAGTCGCCTGCTGGGGAATTAATAGAGAGCAGATGGCGCTACCTTTACTTAATGTAGGGGTGTGGATACAAGAAGGAGAGATTTATCAGTCTGTATGAGAGTGGAGTCTGTCGATGGCTGACGGGCCGACTCCCCCACCTGAGGAGGATTTAGCACATTCCTGCCTCACTGTGAACTGGGAGGTGTCAGTGGAACAGCAGAAGTTCACTGTCAGAAAGGGGGATTTAAAGCAGTAGAATGTGTGTTCAACAACTCTTCACCTTCAGGAACCGAAGGTAAAGAGGTTTGTTGTAGTCCCTTTGCCCACCCAAGGTTGTCTGTTAATGAGCACTCCAAGTAGATGAAAGAGAAAAAAATATGCTCATCAAGTGCACATGGTTACCTCCAGTTTTTAAGCTCCTATGTTGTATTTTTTCTTTCTATCATTCTCGTTCATCCGTCTCAGGGAAAACTAACTTGGGTTCTACAGGAGGTACAATATGGTATAAATAATCACTTTTCTTTTTAAAGTACTCTAAATGCCACCTTCAGTAGAACACAATGTAACTACTAAAACAATATGCTCAGTTGAAAATTATCTTGCTATTGTGATGATTTAAAAAATGTCAACCCCTTAGTCCAAACCTGAACAGAAAATGGTTTGTTCGATTAAAACAACCATCTTTGGAAATCAAAAGCTGTATTCTATGACCTGTACCAGTGACTGTAATGTCCTCCTCAACTTGACCCAGTCCCAGTTATTTCTATGGATACAGCAAAGGAACCAGTGGGAGCTGAGTGGGCCTATCACTCTCATCACTTTAGTGATAATGACCGTCACATAAAAGATGACCTGGTGAACTCCACAAATGCCAGAGTGGCCCAATTAGCCACTATGCATTTCATACAATTTGCAAAGGGCAAATGTTCCCAAGCTGTAATTATGTACTCACATTGCCCACCTTGGGTGACCTGCCAACCAGTTTTGACGTCCGTCCGTTGTAGAGGTCGCCATGACAGCGTTGGCAAAAACACAGAGAAAAAAGTAGCTTGGGGGTCTGCCATTGTGTCTGTAATTGGTCAAGTTGCGCTTGTTACCTGGTAGCGGATACATAATGGAGAGGGCTGATTGCACGGTGAGATGGACGGGGAAATGTCACTGTGGGGGATGGATGAGTGGGATGCTGTTGGTTATGTCTACAGCCTCTGTCATCAGCATCGATTAGTGATGAAATAGAACAAATAGTCATTTTATGACTATAAGACCATGCAAAGGTCTGCTCCGGCCCTGACCACTGCACTGGACAGCATACCCTTCACGCTGAGGAGGATGATGAGCCTCCAACATGATGCAGTTCAGGGTCGCACTGCTGCCACGTACAAAGCTTGGAGTTCGCTTGACCAGAGGCAACAAGCCTTGAGTGTCTCTGAGGCTCACAAACCCCTGGGTCATGATGAAGCTGTGAGCTCAGGAGGGAATGATATGGTCATGAGACGGTGCTATTCAAGAACTGTACTCAGAAAGCTCAATGACGTTTTAAAAATGGGCCATCTCTGCTCTGATGATCTGATCAGATCATTGTAAAGATCTTGTCCTCGGATGAATTCAACATTTTAGAGTCTTAGATGAGCACATCAATACCACTCTAATGTCTGTACGATAAATACAAAGTTAGTCCCAGCAGCAGTTTAGTTTACTTCGGCATGAAGCTCAATCATTCATTTGATTAGATTCTGGTAGATTTCTGGCCACTTTACCCGGTCAAGAAATCGTTACACATACAGATTAAACAAACAAGATATAAACTGATACTATTTTAATTAGTATTAGAGGTTATTAGAGGTACTGGTGGGTGGATTATGTTTTACCTTTGGACAGAGCCAGGCTGTGTCCCCCTGTTTCCAGTCTTTAAAGCTAACCTAAGCTCACTGGCTGCTGAAAGTAGTTTCATATTTGGTGGAGAGACATGACAGTGATCTCAACCGTCTCATCTTTCAGAAAGCAAGCAAATAAGTGTAATTCCCAAAGTGTTGAGCTATGCCTTTAATGACCACTGACAACCACTGACTAAACATCGATGCGGAATTATGTGAGCTCACATATCAAAAGACATTGTTGTAGAGTTTGCGACACATTTTCTCTGAATGTTTCATGGACATTATTTCATATTATTTTTAAGTGCAATGCCCTTTAAAGATGATAGTCCATTATTTTAAACAGTACCTTTAAAATTTCAGTGAGATGACCTGCCGTAGCCTATTCCAGCTTCTCCTGCTGAGGTCCAGCCATGTTCAGGAGATGCTGCTGTGAGCCAGGCCCTCACTAATGTCTCCATTGCCTGCACCTGACCCCGCTAGCCAGCAGTGGCCAAATTTAGTTTGGAAACGTGCCACCGTGGGAGAGCCGACAGGCCCATTAATCAGCAGGAGTCTCCCCCCTACTCATCCTGCAGGTCAGAGAGGGAGCAGCACACACACACGCAAGTGCACACACACATGCACTGCCTTCATGCACAAACACAACGTACAATAGAGCACAACACACAGACTAAACAAATGATTGCTGAAACTCTAAAAGGACTCTGACAGGAACCCCTCTTTTTTCCTTTTCCACTACCTATCCTAAATCCTCCATCACCTCCTTTATACACACACACACACACACACACACACACACACACACACACACACACACACACACACACACACACACACACACACACACACACACACACACACACACCGGGTCACGGCCCTCCATCACTCCCAGTCTGATCCAGTCTCATATCCCAGCTCTCTTCTCTCGGTCTGAGCCAGGTCTTCTGTCAGCATGAGGCCCCGGTTGAATGGGGTTGTCCACACACCGCTACCCCTGGCCTGAACACACGTACACACACAGGACCAACACACACAAACATAAGCACAAACACTCATTGTGACTTTTAGGAACACAAACACTCAGACACAGAGACCATCTGCAAAATATGATGGATTGATGTGTTGGATCTGAGCCGGAGAACCCATATTTTTGGAGGACTTCGATGAATGTGAAGTGGGGGAAAAAATGTGGTGTGAGGCCAGGTTGAATGTGACGTTTATTACCGTGTCTGAGATGAACTCAAAGTGCTCTCGCCTTTGGGAATACGCAAAGAAATCCGCAACGATGTCCAACTTTGTCTGCAGAGTTACATCACCTGTTTTCGGAAAGTGAAACTGCAGCAGTTTGTTTGAAGCAGCCACTAATTGACTTGTAATCAGTGTTTACTATCTCGCAATTAACACTCAGAGACAATGAGATCGGAGGATGTGGCACCAGCAGAAGGCATTTATTGGGCAATATCCCTGAGGTGTGGGACGATGCCAGAAAGTAACCGGAGAGAATGTGTCTGATAACTGGTTCGCATTTATATGCAGTGTCACTGGTGCACTTATCCTTTCTAATGTGAAACTCTGCAGGGAGATGAATGGCGGGATTGGGTTAGATTAATGAAGGTTACCAAAGTCCCCAGATGTTTCTGTGGTAATTAGAGGCCTTTGTTTATCAGGAAAACAAGTCACATCAAGAGCAAAGCATTCATTATAATTTTTCATAATCTTAATAATTCAAGTGTAGCTGCTTCATTTTGTTCCCAATTTATCATGCTAATGTTATGAATAAATCTGCATAATTGCAATACTGCCTGTTGGAACAGCAGGAAACAGACTTCGAGAGAGCAAAAATATTGAATTTGTAATTTACATCTATTGATGCAGAATATCTGCAACAAATCAATAGGTCAAAGTTTGCTGAGTGATAACACGATGCAACAACCATTCAAGAAGTGCATTAGTTTATTGATATTAGTAATTAGTCCTGCTTAGCATTCATTCTTGAAAAGATGGCAATTCAGGAATCGTCTGGTAATTAATCTGTCCCGTATAGCAGCCAGAATGCTCAAAGCAGCATTTTAATGTCCACTTGACTGATATCATCACACCACTAAATAGTTTCCACCAAATAGCTTCATCCTCATGAAACACTTGAAACCACTAAGAGCTCAGAAGCAGCTGTTTAATTTCAGTCAAAATGATTAACAGGTAAAGGTGGATAGCCTTTCCACAAGGTCACTCCGCTACAGTGTGTTGTCAGTGTGAGAGCTCGCAGGCTTAGCTGGACAGTGCTGGCTGCATTTTGGTGCGCCCCAATTGTCTTGTCAGAAATCAATCGGAGATCACAACGTGGTTTTGAGCGGGACGTCAGTCCTCGCTACAGCGTAAATATTTCATCCCGGACTCACGTCAAGGGGCTTTTAAAGATGTGTGCTGGACCATGCTCCCCTCTTGCTGCCCTCTGAAAGTGACAGGGCTTGCGTTTTAGCCCACTTCAGGACCAGGTTAAATCAATTAAAATCTATTATTCATTATGACAGTGCAGTGACCTCACTGAAAGCCCCTGTAATTTCAGAATAGAAAGGAGAAAATGAACTGGCAGTGAACTTTGGCTTCTCAAGTTTTCAAGAGGGAACAATTGACCTTGTTTTAGAAGTCAGGCCTTGAAAAAATGACTGCTTGAAACATGGTGCGTTTCTTTTCCTGAGATACTATTAGCCTTAATATAGTAGATAAATGAATGCAGAGTTACACTGCTACAAGTTGCACGTGTTTTTAGGGTTTGGGACCTCATGTGCATGTTCCCCAGTCGTCCCATGCTTCTTTGGAAGAAAATTGGCTCCACATTTTGGATTGCAGATAAATACAGTCTCACTGTTCTGACTGGAACATATCATCTTTACCATGCTTAAAAAACCTCAGAAGGTCATTTGTAAATGCTGTAGTTGAGCTCTCAAGGCATGCATGGCGAGCCTTCACCTATTGTTCAGAGAGGAGTCAGAAGGAGATAAGTCATTAAGACCTGCTCACATATAATCATCCTGATGCATCACCATCTTTCTATCTCTTTATCCTCGGCTGTCTCTCTCTTTCTCCCTCTTTCTCCCTCTCAGATGAAATGTCCTTCTCACACTGCATGGTGAATGAAAATGATGGAGGAAAAAAGAAAGAAGGGAAAAGATGAAAAGTGGTTTTGAAGTGGTTTGCCACATTAGTTGGCTTCCCCTTTCCAACCTTTAAGCAAACAATGCGTTGACTCTGAGACCTGCAAGGCTTGGGTATTCATGGAGTGCAGTTCACAGAAAATAGATACAAATTAGATGGGTGAACAGACGGAGTGGTAGATGTATAGATAGACATGTACGGGTTGTAGCACTCCATCACTGAAGACATAATGTGTGTACATGTACATTCTTGTTGATTTTAGAACTATAGGGAACATCTTGTCTTACATTGGACCACACATCATATGGTTTGAAGAAAACATGTTCTCTCTGTATGTAGTTGTGGGCTACAGACAAGAGTCCACAGACATGCTAGCTGCTCTTTGAGGCTGTACGGTGTTTGGAGCTACATGATAACATCAGCACGCTAATAAGCTTGCAATAACAATGCTAACGTGTTGATGTTAAGTTCACAAGCCATGTTCACAAGCTTAGTTTAGTGTGCTGACATTTGGATGAAATATGGTAATGTATAATTAATTAAAAAAGATACAATTAATAATTGAAGCTGATGGGATTAGTTGTGCAGGTATTTGATCATATAGCAAAGTATTATTTGGACAATTGGGGATATAGCTAGCAGACAAGTCAGGGGATCACCAAAGTTATTTCAGTTTTTATGTGGGGGACATGAATGTCTAATAAAATGTCATGGCATCTAATACTTATTGGGACATCCACTGGAAACCACAAGGATGAACCTTGTGGTGGTGCTAGAAGAACATTCTTTAGAAGTCATCATTCGTCCTCTGGACACTGTGGATGTGGGTGACAAATTGCAGGCAAACATTTCTCTAAAAATCTAAAATATCAACTTCACGAGATGGCCAATAGAATCCATTGAATTTTGTGCAAGTGAAATGTCTGACCTCCTGGTGGCGCTAGAGTGAAAGTCAGAGGATTTTCAAAGTTAATGGGTTTTGCCAATCCAGCCAGTAGTTGTTGAGATGTTTCAGTCTGGACCAAATTGGACAGACAAAACAAACATCCCCATCAATAAAGCCAAGCCGCTAGCATGCCCAAAAGTAAGGGTGATTATTATTTTTATGTGAACTGATAGCAGCCAGTATTTGCATATTGAGCTCTGAGACAGCAGCAGATTCAATTCAAGGTCCTTCTTTTCACTCAAAAAGCCCCCCTTAACCAGTCTCCCCCTCCCTCGCCCTCTCCACAGCTCCACAGCTACTTTGTTCCGCTAACCTCCCGTCTGCACCATCCAGGACCAATCACTGAACTGTGGGTGACTTCTCCATAGCTGCCCCCTCCCTCTGAAACTCTCCCCAAACACATCTGTGTGAATGAGATGACTAAAACTACTCTTTTTAGAACCGCTTTTTATTTTGTATTTAATGTCCTGTGCTACTTTATGTGTATTTTTAGTTCTCTGTCATTTAAAGTATCTTTGAGTATCTTAAAAGAATGTCAGTTATATCAGTATGTTTATGCATACATGTACTGCACCTTTAAATACATGGCTTGTTTACATGCAGGTGCCTCATACCCCTCCGGGGCAGCATCAGTAGGAAACTGCTGTAAATGGACTCTCACTATCATTTAAGATGGCGTAACGCATCAACCAATCACATGATCCTCTACCCCCTCATACCCTCTGGCCTCAGCTGGTACCATGGCATTATCAGAGGAGCAAAGCAGCCATTTATACAAACATACACACATACTGTATACATACACACACATGCACCACCTCCCTCGTATGGCTTCAGGGCCATTCCAGGAATGTCAGAGATGGTTTCACCCTTTGTATCTCTCCTCTTTCACAAACACTGAATGATGGTGGCCTGCATGGTTTGAGATTGTCATGGCCCAGAAACCCATTCTGAGTGACTAAAATGTAATAAGGCCATCTAGCCTCTGAGGGTAGAATATGAAACCAGCACAAAATGGTGGTAAAATCCTACGTTGATGGCTGTCACTACCAGAGTGTGATTTTCAAAGCTGAAATATGTATATGGTGTTAGAATTTAAACATGAGCGATGCAGATGTACACTGAACTGGGAAGTCAGATTCACAGCCTCATTTAATGTCTAGTGGTAACCTATATTGCTTGGCTCGCTCTGCTTAAAAGGTACTATCCACTTACTCCAGAAGAGTAAGCATATTGTTTCTATCTAATTGACACTAAGCTCATGGCTTTTACCATGTCAACACTGGATTACTGCTGCCTTTGAGCCTGTGGAGTGGTTGACTTGGCCCACATTCAGGCCTTGTTTTCCTTTCCACTCTGTCGTCCGCTGCTCACACACACATATAGTCAGTCGGACAGGCTCACATGCTCATTGTGCCACATGTGCACACACACACACGCACACACACACACACACACACACACACACACATGGAAGCACTCCCTCCATTGCTCTCACACACAGATACACATTCACCATGTCTCTCTTTCCGTCCCGTCTCTCTCCCTCTTTACGCTTACACACACACACACACACACACACACACACACACACACACACACACACACACACACACACACTGTTCCAACATTAGACGAGTGTTCCAAGGCCAATTTCACCACCGCTGAAAGTCCCTCTCTCCCAGAAGCCCCTTTGGTTCAGAGGCTAGACCGGCTAGCGATTGGCCGGTCAGAGGCTAGTTTAGTTGGTGATTGGCCAGCGAAGGCCCCTGGTGCACGGTGACAGTAATTAGCACACGCCAACCATTAACAAACACAGATTAGGCATGAACCCGCATGGCGTGCTGCCATCACCGTGGTGTGTGGATGTGTGTGCGTGAAGAGTGGTATTCCCCCATGAGTGTCTGAGTAGGCCTCATTTTTACGGTTTGTGTTTGGCTGTATTCAAGACTTGGCATGTGTGAGTGTGTTTGTTGCTGGTGCTTGCATATGTGCATGCTTTCTTTTTCTGCCCGTGCATTTATCCAACCTGTCTGTATTCACAAGTGTGTCTGCGTGCACACAAGTGTGTCAGTGTATGTGTGTGTATTTGTGTTCTGCCTCATTTCCTCTGTGCCTGCTGGTCAATTTTGGCATTTGGAGAGAAAGATGCTGCACATTCCCCACGGCTCCTTCGCTTCTAGCACTGAATTAGAGATGGGGCTATGATATGTGGGAATGATTTTTTAAACGCCTCCAATCTCTGTTTCCCTCCCCTTCTTCCTTTCTCTCTCTTTCTCAGTCCACCTCCCCACCCCCCCTCCTGGGCTGGTGAATCCGCCCTGCTGTGTGCGCTTAATGAAAGATAAGAAGAGTCCTCCACCACTGACACTGAGCCACGGACCCTCAGAGGACTGCGCTAATCTGCTTGGCCCCTAATGGGGGCCACTTTGTGTCTGCCGAGGATCATTTCATATCAAACAAATTGTGTCCTGTGAAACCCATTACATTTTGGGCCCTTTGGAGATGCTTCGCCCTTAGCTGACACATAGAGGACATCTTCGGCCCGACTTTTGAAGCTGTAAATATTTCTTAAGATGGTCTTACATTGAGCATCTCTAGTCTGTTCAAAGATGGGCTTTGTGCATCTTTAAAACCTGTCCGTTCTTTTATTAAACAGAGATTGGGATGGTGGGGGTTAAAACGATGAATGAGAGAGCCAGCGAAGATAAGAATGGGGGAAATGGAGGATGGGGGGATAACAGAGGGAGCGATGAAGGGTTAATGAACTCGGACTCTCATCTTACACGTATTCAGTTTCGTAATTGTCTCTCTGCATGCGGTCTCGCAGCATATGCCATCGACATGAGGAAATTCAAATAATGTTTGACACGTGCTTAAAAATATCTTTATTTACACGTGGCGATGGCCTTGTGATTGTGTTATGAAAAGGTGCTAATGACGCAGAGCTCCGAATTCACGAGTTTCCAGATTCAACGCAGAATGCAAGTTGTTTATTTAAGCTAAAAACTATTCTCAAAGGTGGTATAAAAAAGCCGACCATCACAGACAACATTCCTAATACATCTCAGCTCACCCTGCAAGGCACAACAGCCACGGTGAGCAGCAGCATCTGCAGCACATGTATAGTAAATTTCTATTTGTATTGACAATAGTGTAATCTGCTGGGACAGTGTCACCCCTTGTGCAGGTCATCACTCTTAATGTTAACGTTATGTGTTCGTCCATATGCATGCATGTGGGTGTGTGTTTCTGTGCAGATTGTCCAGTGTGCATTTTTATGTGTGCTTGTGTCTGTATGTGTATGCCATCAGTTCTGCCAGGGAGAAAAAAAAAGGAAGGGGTGGGTGGGTAGAAAATGATCTGGGGCCGATACATATGAAACAGGAGGGCTCATACATAAACATAGCTCCAAGGCCCCGGGGCCAGGCAATCTACGAGGCAAATTGCTCACCAGTCAGCCATGGAGGCCGCTCTGTTTACTATGCATGAGGTCTTGTGACATGCTTTAAAGCCGCCCCTAAAACAGGATGACTGGGCCAGTGGTAGCGAGGAGTTGCCTTTTTCTATTGCTGTGGTATTCTTTCCTGTGAAAAATATGTAGTGGGTGGAGAACAGATCATCGTTTTACTCTGCGGAGGTGTTGTGCGGTGTACAGTAGATGCTGCATGAAAGGCAAAATATGACTGTTAGGGGATGACCGCCTGTCTGTGTGTCTGAGTGTGACAGTAAGTTCATTTGTTGTTTTTCAGGTTATTTTGGGACTCATTTTGGCCTTTAGAATCAGAATCAGAATCAGAATCAGAAACCGTTTATTTGCCAGGAATGTTTTCACACAAACGAGGAATTTTTTGAGGCGGAAGGTGCATACATTGGACATGGACATGGGACGTAAGACGAGACAAACAACAATCAACAGTCAACAATCAATTGCTATTTACTGATAGCAATTGTAATGACAGGCGTGGGGCAAACGTCCCCGGTCACAATCAAATAGAGGATTTGCCATTGCTCAGTGTGCATCTTAACACCATTCATTGCTGTTGTTTGTGACGGACGACTTGGAACATCTTATGTTTGAGAATGCCTACTGAAACCCAATGTACAAACAATATACAACAGTATCTGTCCGAGTCAATAGTCCGGTTTCCATCCAAATGTAAAGCCAATTTCATCCAAAATGTCCACAAAATATGCAAAATTAAATGCAAATTACAGGCTATCCCATTTCCACCCAGTGTGGGTTCTTTTGAAGACAGGAAACTTGCTAAAATAGGTAATAATAATACTTAGTCAAACTCTCTCTCAAACTCAAACCAGGCTTGGTGATTGTTAGAACAGTGGAAAGTCTAAGAAAGACGTTTTGTGAATTTTACAAGGATCAGTGAGGTGAAATTACTGTGACTTTAGGTGTGCATACAAGTGTATGTTATGTATATTAATAAGTTATAATAATTGTCCAAATCGCTGTTGACTTGATTTATTATCATTTGTCATTTGTCCCGGGAATGGACGCCGATTGTTATATTTCTCACTGAAGACAAAAGCCAGAAGTAAGAGGGTGTTTTTATAGTCCCGTGGAGAAGGAGCTTTAATGTGTGTTTCCACCCACTACTGTCATGTGAATATTAGGAGTTTGGCAAATCAAGATAAACAGCTGATGGCCCTCATTCTTTATGTGGGTGCAATTACTGTAAATCATTGCAGAAGAGGACACGATAAGATAGTGGAATCACAGATGAAAATATGGCATTTATGTTTGTTTCATATATTCATTTGAGGAACCTGCAGCATCCTCATAAATGCTCCACCCAGATCTTTGTCTCTTCATTGGAAGCTTGAGTAACAAATAAGTGACATCCTGATGTATATGCTAAGTATGTTTCCATTGCCAATTTAGTTTTTATCATCACATTAATGTTTCCTCCTCCTTTCTCATCATCTCACCTCATCAGAATTGTCATGATACAATAGAGATTTGACAAAATAGATGTTTCTCTCAAAAGAGCCATTGCTGCTATTTTGGGGAACAAACAATTAAACAAAGAACAACCAAAACAACAATATTTAGTATTTCAGAATTACACAAAAAATATTTTCCACTCAGAGTTTCTCACATGTAAACATGTAAAGACCAAACCACAATATCCTTTAATTTCATGCAAGTAATGATTTTGACAGAATGATAGATGTTTGAGGCTGAACTTAGATAGCCCATCATTACACGGGAACAGTGATGAACACAGAATAATGTAACCGAATGGGAAGAGATGTTAACAAGCCGCCGGGACCACAGCTGCTCCTGCCTGCATTTACCAGCCCAGTATCCCAGGGGGAGCCCTTCTCAATTCAATTTCAATCTGCTCGACCCCCAGGGTCCAAGTTCAAGTTCAAAGTCAGGCTGCCCCGGCACCAACAGAAGAATTGCCCACCCACGAGTCCCGGCCCAAAGTGAACTATTCCAACGATAGGAGATCAGGACAAATCCAATACTACATCATTTCAAATGGCCTTCTTCAAGAATGTCTTTCTGTGAATGTCTATCTGTGTGTGGAGTTGTAGGGGAGACTGTCACGTTACAAACACCTTTGCTGCCTCTCTCTCTCTCTCTCTCTATTTCTCTGTCTATCTGTCTCCCTCTCTCTCTCTCTCAGGCTATAATTATGCTAATAGTATGTATATAGCTGTGGCCCTGGAGGCTTGGGGCGTATTGAAGGCTCCCAGGTCTTTCTCTCCTGTAACAGTATTAGGGTGCTATTGAAAAGCGGACGGCGGGTGAGAAGGGGGGCAGGATAGAGAGATAGCGCGGGGTGGCAAATGGGACATGACCACCGTGCTCTCTGTCACGACGCCGCCCATTGTCTGGCCGAAGAAAAGGGCCTCCGCCGCCAGTGGGACAATAATAAAGGAGCAAGAATGGACTGTGCATATTAAACAACACAACGGGCCTCGCGGACCAACCTGCATGGGTACGATGAAGGGGGGAGAGGAGGAAAACAGACAGAGAGAGAGAGAGAGAGGTGGGTGTAAAAGGAGTGGGAGGCAGTGGAAGAGAGAAAAGGGTAGATGATGTAAAAAGGGCACAAAAAGAGGCCGAGGTGCAGAGATAGCTGTAAAACCAGAAATGTTTTTTGTTTCTTTAAAGAAACGACACCTGCCAATGTCATGGGTCTACGTCAGCGTACAATGGAGTCCTGGTGTCACATCAAGGCCAACCTCTGTTACGCTAGCTTCTGACTAACTGGATCGGGAATGAAGAATTTCTTTATCGGGAAATATATATAATATGTGCCTGGATTCACTTAACCCTCTTTTTTTGGGATCCTGAAATTCCTCGTTCCTGACTGTATATTTTCAGCTCAAAAGACAGACACAAAGTCTTTCATGCCCATGTTACTAAATTGCCTTTCTGAATTTTATGAAAATTGCTTATGAACCGGATTTTGATGTTTCAAATGCCTGCGACAGAAAATTATGCTCCAGCTCTGTTTTCAATATGCTGATATACAATAGATTTCCACATGCTCCCCCTGTATCTGTAATTGGTGCGCTGCAGTTACAAAGCTGGCTGTTGGTTTCTTCCTCTTCCTACATCCACCAACATTCTCTTCTTTTTCCTATACTATTTTTGAGCATTTTATGCCTTTGTTTCAGCTGACAGTTAAGAGATGATTACCAACAGAGGGATGTTGTGGCACTTGATTGATGCCTTAACCCCTTTGGTTACCGAGGCTGTCCCCAACACACACTTCGAAAGTCATCTTTCCAACCTTTTAGCTGTTCAGCCGTGGCCACTCAAGCCGATGACGCTGAATCTCTCAAAGTGTACAAAAAAACAGACATCTTAAATAAAGAATGATCCAGAAATGTACAATCCCTTTCTAGATAAATGGAGTTCAACATTGCATTTTTACAAATGTCAATGTGCTTTAATACTTCTAATACAGAACTCTCTTTTACAAAAGAGGTGCTCCACATCTAACATCCAGTACACAGTGCATGAACCAGTGTCCTCCCCCTCCCTCCCCTCTCCGCGCCTGAGTATGCAGAGGTGTCAACAGTAGAGGCGTGGGTGTGGGAGGCTCCACCACGGTTCACGACTATCACATGTGCCTCGGCGGCTATGCAGCGTGGCTACCATCTGTCTGCATGTCACACAGTGCGCTGCTCTCTCACTTTCTCCCTCTCTCTTTCTGCACATCCTCTGCCCTTCTCTCACTCTCCCATCCCTTAATCTTATTTCTCGCTTCCTATCCTCTTGTCATTCCTTCTCATCTTCTGCATACATGGCCACTGCTGCAGCATAAGGATCAGTTCATGAAAAAGAGACAGAGATGAGACTCTGACCTCAGAGAGTTGGACCTTAAAAGCTTTATCATATAAGTCTGCAAGCAGCTGGATTGTGTGTGTGTGTGTGTGTGTGTGTGTGTGTGTGTGTGTGTGTGTGTGTGTGTGTGTGTGTGTGTGTGTGTGTGTGTGTGTGTGTGTGTGTGTTGTATAACTTCAAATGATTTGTGATAAATGGAAACTTTGACCATGACATTGCTGTCAACACAAATCTTTTTTTTTTTTAAATGAAAAAAAAAGAGTGATGGACTGATAGTGTATGGAATACGATGCTGTGAGAAAGATATTGTGAGGAAGACACAGCAGCACCTCTCACAGACCAGTGAGTGGCAGTGTGCCACAGTTAGAGTAGACCTGCTGAAGTATTGTGCGGGGAAGGAGTGCATATGTCTGTGAATGCTGCTTGTATCTGTTGGTGTTCATGAGAATATTCTTGAATGCATGCGTCCATGGACTCTGATATGTGTGTGCTCCGTGTGTCTTCAGGTAGGCAAGCAGGCAGACGGAGTGAAAGCAGTAGCCCACTAACCATAATATTGACATTAAGGAATTCAGCAGATTAATTGCCTTAAATACCTGGAAATGTCCTAAGATCTATAGTGTCTTTAGCTTGTAATTTCCTCTCCAGGTCCTAAGCACTAAACCCGCTGTGTTGTTCTTGGCATTCCTCAGTCGGACCAGAGAACATCGCACGGACACTGATACCTTCCTCTGGGATCCATTCTCCTGTCCATTTGATGGAAACCAAAAAAAGGCGCCTTTGGCCGAGCAGGTCCCATTATGTCTCAATGACAGAGCCCGGGGGTGAAAATCGCTCTGTTCTTTCCTCGGCGCACCTTTGGGTCTCAATGAGAAATGACACATATCCCGATGAACAGAGAAGCGGCTGATTTGCCTGCCAAATTCAGCTCAAGTTTGTTACCGGTCTGAAAGTATTTTTCTTAGTTATGAATGATCGGAGCTGCTTTCTCGCTTCCATCGCCCACCAACTTAGTTGGAAAGAGTGGGCAACCCTTCAACACAATCAAATCTTCCTCTAATGTGACACACAGCATTTTTTTTTACTATTTCGCTGTGTTTAGTTCTAGCCATCGCTGCTAAGGATTGCCGAGTCCAGAGCCCTCTTTGCTCCCTGTCACATTCCCACCTCATGACCTCATGACTGGATGTATGCATTAAACAGATGTGGCTGCTATGAGGGGCCTGAAACAGGATAGGACAGCCTATAGCCTCTGGGCTGGTCTTCTTTGGCCTTGAAGCCAGGGGCCTCCGGGTCCGGAGGACAGGATAAACAGCTTAGATGAGTGTGTGTCTGTGTGTCCCTTTCCCACATGCAACCTGTAAATGTTCAGGCAGTTTTCCATGTCAGCGACATGTGAGAACAGTGAGTACATTTTCAGTGTGATGCTCTAGCAGTTCGCTTGCTCAGGAAGAAAACCCACACAAAAGGATCTAATTTTCTTAGACCCAGAGTTATACCCTGCAAAGAAGTCACAACAAACCAAATAGCATCCCTGTATTCTTGATAATACTTCAGAATATTTTACAAACATATTACACGGATGGTGTGGACATTGGATTGTCTTATTCTTGCCTTCAAGTCAGGATTCCCATTAACAGTCCAGTCATGCATGCATCAAATCAACTTGCAGGGACGACTTTTAGAGAGGCAATCCACATCAAACAGAATAATGCTGTTGAAGTGACAGCTGATTAGATAGAAGTGCTGATAAGTGTATTTTATTCACAACAATATGAATAATATGAACCTCATGAAAAGGGACACATAAACTTGGAAGCGTTTTGCATTAAAAAGGTATTTTTATTTATATTACAGGTAAAATGTTACGGTTTGTCCTTTCCTCTTTATAACAATGCATGCTTTTGAATACAACATACACAAAATGTGTCATATCTTTCCTGACTTATTTTTCAGGTGGACGCAGCCTAAATGCAGATTTATTCCAAATTTGAGACTCACACGATAAAAACCTACTTCACCTGAATGACAAAGTCCAGAGGAAATGGGAAATGCCTTTTTTACCCTTTCAGATCACATACCTGGTCATATTGTGCAGAATTAAACAATATATGCAAGAAACATTAAAAAAATGCATTTCTTTGTATCAAAATCCAATTAAAATATGAATTGTGTTTTTGTAAGCTACTGACCAATTTCAACCAATTATATCATGACATCCATCAATCTGCAACTTTTAGCAACAAGAGAAGTGTGTGTGGTGCCATAGTCCTCTGTAGCTCCGTATCACACTACACTCTAAGCCCGCCCACTTTTTAGCAGTCCATCGAGAAGGACTTGATTTAAATCCCTCTTGAAACTGTGCACCTCTTAAATATTCCATTTCTCTGGAGAAAATGTCTCAGTACAGAGGCAAAAGACCTTCTAACTTTTTTTCTACAGCATTTTTGGGGAGGTCTAGTTTGTTGAAGTGGCAATTAAGTGTAAAAGAAAAGTGGGAAAAAGAGGCACTTATTAGAAAGCATGAATCTAAGACAAACATGTAATATGTTGATGACAACCGATCGAAGCTGCGATGCTAAAAGACCAACAACAGCTCCGATGGCACAGTGATGAATTCTGTTTGTGATAGCGGCTCCCCTGGAGAGAGGGCCAATGTGGTGCATCTCTCATGCATCTGCAGAGGGATTTACCCACTTGCAGTCATTGTCCTCTGTGCCTCCTTTAATAGACACATTGTTCCACTGAGTCAAATAAAGGTAGTAAACATAATCAGCAGCAGAAGATGGATAATGTGGCGCAGTGAGTGTATGTAGAGCAGCCACACACTGCGCCCCGCTGCAGCAAGCAGTGTTGCTGTGCTAGCAAGGAGCGCCGCCATTAGTGAGACTGTCACCGACCCAGGCGGTGCACTTTAACTAGCCCACAGCCTCAGACACATCTATTTTCAATATGCCACGTTTTTATTCATTTTTCCCCCCCAAAACCTGACACGCAATCTGATGATGAACCAGCCCCATTATTTTTCGTACGCCAGCAGGAAGAGATAGATCCCCGAACGCGGTGCCTTCACAGAACCAACATTATCCCTCTATGTCAGAGGTGGGTAATATCCTGGCGGTGTGGGAGTCCAGAGGTGCATACAGAATGATGTCATTAATCCTCTAGGGCAATCTCTCTCTCTCTACCTCCCTCTCTCTCCTTCTACAACCGGCAATGCCGAAAACAGAGCCCCATTTGCATGCTGCATATGTTGCCAGGTGGCTCTGTGGGCTGCGGGTACAAATGAGATTTTCTGACAACAAGGTGTAAGAGAGGGAAGAATAGTGGGAGCGAGCGGTTTGGCTTCTTTCTTTCTTTTTCTTTCTTGTTAGTGTGCATGTCAGTCGTTGTTGTGCAGTATAATCATGGCTTTCAGTGTCTTCTCCAGAAAAATAACGATACAACTCATATTGTTTTAAGACGTCTTCGGTACAAAAGAATGAATAAGGTATAGTGATGCAAAACCAGCAGAGAGATTGTGGTGAGGTGATGTGTGTACAAAGCGTTTGACTTTGACACCGAATATCAGGGGATTATTCACCTAGCGGTCAACAATGTGTTGCCTTAATGAGCTGGGTGGGGGGGGGGTTCATTCTCCTAGCTATGAGGACTTTGCAAATTACATCTAGTCTAGACAGGAGAAAACTACTCGGGTCACATTTTCACTAAATGGTGACCTATTGATCAGATCAATCTAAAATGAGGGGCCACACAGAGAGACAATCTGAGGCCTTCACCTTGACACTGGGTAAAGATGGGGGTGGAAAAGAAAGAAAAACAGCTCTGAATGGGGGCTTAAACTCTTCAGACTGGACTTGAAAGCTTGGCGCTATGTGTCTGACCTGTTTCTACCCCAAGGGGTACTGACATTGTCTGTGTCAGTCACCCTGGAACTAGCCTGGATGCCCCAAACGGCTCTACCCACATTGTTTACCACCGTTTCCTAAACAGAAGACAGGAAGGTTGAGGATGACGTTAACATTCCGCATATTTTTCGAAGCCTAGATCTCTCAGGAGACAAAGAGAGGGGGCACAATCACGAGCAGCACACTCGTGATTGTGTGCTTGGTCTTATGTTGTCCACCGGTATCGAGAAGCAGAGCCTCCTGCCTCGTTTCCCCCAAATTCAACATTCCACCATCATTGATCCGTCTCTTCAATTAACAGCCAGGTTGGTCCCCAATCAATTCCTATCTCCCTCCTCTGTTCCTCTATCTGTCTATCTCTCTCTCCCTCTCCCTGCCTTCCGCTTTTTTTCATTTTTCACATTACCCCCTCATGTCCCCAGTTGCACCCCCCTCCCCTCCCTCACACGCTCCTAACTCACACCCTAAGGTCTCGGGGGTCATTCCCTGCAAGGTGATTCGTAAACAGCAGCTTGCGGAGAAATCAATACTTTATCAACAAGCCACAACGGGCTTTTGCACTTATCCTATATGATCTTTGTGGTAAAGGGCCCCGAGCATCCATCTCCTCCTCTCGCTCGCTCCCTAAGCTCTGTTGCTAAGACAATCAGAAGAAAAGAGAGCGGGATGAAGCGAGGAGGAGGGGCCAAAAGAGGAAAGGGAGAAGGGATTGTGCGAGGGTCTAGAGGCTCGCTGTTAGAGGAGGGATTTGCTGCTCCGCTGCTTTTAGCTTGATCTGCATCTGATTAAGGAGAGAGGGCAGAGTGTTGTCCTTCACCCCCGTGCTCCCCTGTCCCACCATTATGTACCCTGGCACTGAGATCCATCATCCACCTACCACAGACCAGGCTGCCATAGCCTGGGGACTTATTAGACCGGCCCTGCTCCATTCAACACTGCCCCATTCTGCATACCACGCAGGGTGAAAAGCCTCGGCTACCATAACATGCTGTATATTTACCATGCATCCCAATGACTCGGACGAAGCCACAGGAATACATGCATATAAGTAGATACCTGTTTTCCATGGGGTCTGGGCCCTCTTTAACCACTCAAAAGCATACTTACTATTGTTTTATCACTTATGCTTTATGACTTTTCATGCTTTCTTGAGAATAGTGTATACATAGTTGTGTATAGATTGATAAATGCACCTGCACATTGACACCTTTTTGTGGTGTTGGATATTGTTGCTCAACCACAGATTTGCCATTGCTGCCATTATTCCTTCCTCTCTTTGTCTCTGCTCTGGCTGCGATGGGTGCTGACAGTACTTTCATCGGACATTGGAGTTTAATCACAAAGGTCAAAAGGAAGTAGGACTTACCTAGACTCTGGACCCTCCCTGGGAACATGGAAATCCTTGAAATGATTTCAAACACAACCCATGTATAGTGTCATGCATGAGTTTGAGATACAATGAGCTGTGACTGTCATATCTGTGGCAATAGGTGATCAGAGAGCGTCTCACCTTCAGTATAGTCTTCGCTTCTTCTTGTGCTAGCTCATCGCTGAAGGCTTTTTTACGAGCTTGTGGCGACTCATTTAAGTTCATATGTGACAAGTTTGGAATGAGAACGGGACCATAAAATGTGTAGACATGATACTTGACATGTGCTCAAAAGTGGCAAGTGACACATCCTCCCATGAGATCATGTTGAATCAGCACAGCTTTGCTTGCTAGTTACTTCCATTTTCAGCATTTAACTTAGTGTACTTACTGAGGTCAAAAGAGCAATAAAAACAGTTGAATTTTAGGAGCGCCCTCTGCTGGACCACAAGACAAACCCCTGTTGCACTTATGAACTGGACACTTCAAATTAACAATAATCTTTTCAGACGTTTGAGTTTTAAATAAAAAGTGACAGCTCTGCTATGTGGGTTTTGGTAAACTAAAATTATGAAATTAGTATCATTATGTTCACAAATTAGCAGCATTAAGGTCTCACATAATGAAGGTTTAGCCAATGCTGAAATCACATGGGATTAAAACAAATAAAAATGTTCAGATGGCTGAGGTCATCCACAACCAATGTGTCTGTAAATATCTAAAACATGATATAAAGTGATACAACAGTATAGAATAATGTAGTGATTATATTGGAGGATGGCATGTCAGTGTTGCTCCAAATATAGTTTAAGACCAAATCAGAAGCTGGAAAACTTTCCTCAGTTACTTCATGTTTGTATGAACTGTCCACGTCCTTCACCCACACACTTTCTCAAAGGTTAAATTATTAATTCAAGCCTTAAAATAGGATTGTGCCAAAGAAAACTGAAAATGTGTCCCGGTCAAATGAATTTATGCACCGCTTTCTGCAAACATCAAAATGCAGATAAGTTGGGCTTTAATTCAGCTCTAAATCACAAGGTTGACAAGGATCGTCTCTGCGTGCCGTCCCGGTCCCAGCAGCTCGTGTCCCATAAGCCTGCATCAAACCCGTCAGACTGAGAGTGAAAAGTGGAGGAGCTCGACATGTGCAAACATCAATCCTAAATTTCCAGCCTCAATACCATCATGACCTTGGTTTGGAATGACATCTATTTGCTGGCTGGCTGCACACATCTCTTTGCAAATTGTATGGGCCAGGCTAATTTGTTTTTATGCACGTTTAGTCAAGAATGTGATGCCACGTTAGCTTTTGGGAGCACTGCCAATGTGGTGTGGGGTTTGCGAATGACAGACAGAAAAGGGGTGATTGAGGATGATTGTTCTGCCGGTTGTGTTGATATATGAAAAGAAAGATCCACTGAACGCATCCTGGAATGAGTTCACGGCAGATAGGAGTCCTTCTGGGACCATCTAAAGCTGAATATCATCTTCTGTGCACGGAAATAAACAATGACCTTTAAAGCTCCAATCCTACAGTGAAGACAGGTGCTGGGAGGTAGCTTAACAAATCCTAAGTAGGGAACACTCTACCGTGTCATAAAAAGCCATATGAAACACTTTTAAGCATGAATTATTCAGAGTAAAGACAATTTATGGGCAAGAAATGTGCATTGTCAAGTCTGTCTGCAGTACGCTCCCCTGACCCGCCGCCAGCAAAGCAATCACTCTGCCCTCACTAAACTGAAATGTAAACACAGTTCGGGCAGGAAAATATTTGCCTTCCTCATAGCTGAATTGACCTCTCAGCTCTACGCAGTCAACCTCAAGATGTTGTTTCATTATCTCTACAGCACGAAATTGAGTCTCAGGTTCTGCTACGTTCATACATGCACTCATTACCATCATCGCTTCCTCAAAGCGAGGCCGATACAGAGCAATCAACACAACGAGTTATCATTCACAGGGCGACATAATGAACCCATACAGTACACAAGGCCTGACTTTGCAGCACATTGATAATGCACAGAGAACACAGAGAGAGAGCGAACACACACAGAGATAAGCCTTTATCGTGTACACACATGCTCTGTATACAGTACCCCCCTCGCCTCACATGTCCTCCCATGACCAGAGCTCACCCGGCTGACAAGAAGCCGTCTTCATATTACGAGACAGAAATAGTCCCTGTGGCCCTCACATACACATTCTGCTATACATGCATCCAAGTAAATCCTGTCCATGTGTTCTTTTCCACATACCCTGCACGTACACATGTTGGGTAACGCAGACAGTTTAGGTGGAAAGGGTCACACACAGATATGGACCTGTCCTCTCACACACACACACACACACACACACACACACACACACACAGACACCTAAAGATAAATGTACGCACGTACAGCACTAACACACACTGCAACACACACTTCGGGGCTGTAGTCTGAGGATCGTGTCAACGTGTTTGGAAAGGTCACAGTCCACAGACATAGTTCACATATGTCTTCATGATATATGACTTGGAGTGTTTTCACTGGTCAACATGCTTGACACTGTTACAGAGCAGAAAGAAAAAGGCTGAGCAGACCACCACTGATAAAAGACAAGAAGAAAAGTAATGTGAAGGTCAGTTCACCCAAATCACATACATTCTGATTTTCCCGAGTGGGGTGAGGTCATCCTTCTCTTTTATCTACCTGAAAAATGTAAAAATACTTTTGACAACCTATCCGGCCCCTGGGATGTATATAGATTTATCTAAAGTAGGGTCGGAGGTGTGTGTTGGTTTACCGGTTGGGAAAAGGTGAACTGTCCTCTACAGCTCACTCCCTATTCTCCAGATTTATGTTTGCAGAGTGACAACATTCTTAAAGTGCCAGTGAACAAAAAGTGAAAGCGTCTTCTGTACTGTGAGTCTTCGCTAGTGAAACGGATTATTATAGTTAGAAGAGGGATTCAAATCAAATCCTTTTTAGCGGTCCTTCATTGGACCTCTAAAAAGTTGACAGGCTTGACACCTCCCTGGTCATTGAAAGTTGCAGATTGATGAATGGATGGTTGTCATGATATTATTGGTTGCAAGTGGTTGCTTCAAGCTATGTTTTTAAAGCAAGAAAAGATGGATGTATTTGAAGAAATTGTCACATAGGTGCACAAAATAACCGGTGATGGGATCTAAAAGGGTTAAAAGAAAAATAAGTATTTTTTTTCATCTCGACTTTAACATCCAATCAAATCCCTGAACGATTTGGTCTTTTGAAATGATACCTCACCCTCACATCTCGGTGCTGATTCAGTGAATTTAAAAGTTACAAAACCCCCAAAACAGCCTGCAAAAGTGACAAATAGTGGACTTGAGATGGTCAGACAGTCTGAGGCCGGAGCAATAAATGCTGTCTTGTCAAGCAAAGAAGTTAAACCCGGCTCAACTTTTATTGCAACACCATATCATCCAGTAACACATACGTGCAAGCGCACATTTGTCTTTAACTGCCTTGTGTTATGACGCAACATAATTCTACTGTTTTCATGTGATCGTTGGGACAGAGGTCACTAAAATGTTAAACTGTCTCGTAGTCATATGAACTGCTTTGCAGTGTTTTGGCGTCTGACAAGCCGTTAAACCCATGAAAGTATTATTAAAAGTGGTCTTCCTGGATAATATTTCATGGTCTTATGGGTAGCTGCAGTAACACAACACAGTGTTACTTTTGTGTCTCGGCATCGGCTAACTTCAATCACTCTTTTTCGCTCCAAAGTGCTAACGCGCATCCTTTTGCCCTTGTGTATGACAATTCAACGTGCTCACAGGTCTGCAGATATTAGATGTCCTTTCATGCACGGGAGTCCTGATGGCAACACACTGGCCTCGCACCCTACGGCCGCCCAAGGCCGCTCCCTGCACGCATCAAGTGAAACGTTCGACCAATGTTTGATTGAAACTGGGATGAAGAGATACAAGAGCATGTGATATTGCTTCAGGTATGGAGTGCAGCTTCGACTGCAATCTCGCAGACAGAGTGCTATCAGAAATATCAGGTATGCTTGTATAGCCGGAGGTTATTCCACGGGATTAGAAACCAGCATTATCTCTGCGCAGCTTGAATGTGGAAATAGACCACGCTGGGTTTGAGTGTGTGTCAGTCAAAGCACACTCTGGCACGACATCCAGCAAAGGCATCATTTAGTATTCCAGTAGTCTCATGCAAAATATGCATAAATATTCAGGATATATGATTCACTGCTTCACCTTAATCAATACCTCTGGTTTCACAGGTTACATTTTTCACAGTGTTACAGTATGATTGAGAAGGAGGGGGAAAAAAACACGAGTGCCCTGGTAAACAGCAGGCGACCTAATGCTTAAGCTGCCGGCCTGATTTACACACAACCTGGAGTTAAAAGTTGCTTCTTCAGTGAGGATTAGGAACATGAACTTCTGCAGAATTACCTGTGTGCTGCACTCATTTGGAGAGGATAAATAAAGTCCATATGTTTATAAGGACTCGATTTAATTACCTATTTATGGGTTCAAAGGTCATTTCTGCATCCAAAATCAACAGTGGAATAATCCTTTGTTTTCTTCTCTCTCATCTTCCTCTCTCCTCCTCGTCTGTTTCTCCTGCTTTCTGTCCCTCCGTCCCCTATTTTACCTTCCGTCTTGACATCTCTCATGCTGTCACTGATTCATGCTCACCTCCTCCCCCGACTCGCAGCTCCTCCGTCCCTCCATCCGTCACTCCACTGTCCCGAGGCGAGCAGGGCAGGAGCCAGGCTGACTGTACAAGAGGTCTTGGAAGGGTGACCGCTCCCTGCTGTCTGCTCGGCTCGTGTTTTGTTTGATGACTTAACTGTCCATTTAAATTGTCTTTGTGTGTGCATGCAATCTGTCTTTTTATGGAAAGTCTTGTTTGTGCAAATATGTTTTTTTTCTAATCATTGGAATTCATAAAGAGACATGTGTGAGCATTAGGCATATGGTCCGAATGTACAGTATTATGACAGTAACTTGCCTGTCTTTTCCACTGGTTTATTTTCCAAATGTCTCAATCGCTGGCCAGATTAAACAGGAAAAATATTCAACACCCATATTTTTGCTTCTATTCTACTTATGAGGGCCTTTTGGCAACAGCGTCCCAAGAAGGTCATCCACATTCAAAACTAAGCCGCTCAATGACGAGCTTTCAGTCACCACACATGCAGGGGTGGACCTCCTCTGTATGGGATTCAAGTGGCAATGCAACATTTCAATGTTTTTCTTGCTGGTGTTAAATTGATCATTTGGCTCTTGTACTGTATCTACAGATGTTTAGCAGCTACAGAAAAAGATGTTGCACCTTTGCAACCATGCACATCTATATTCATCCCGATGCTTTTAAAGAGTTGCATAAACAGATGCTCGTAGCCATTTATTTGCATTAGCATTAGTTGCTGCTCTCACATTATGGAAATGTTAAGGTTTTAGTTATATAATGAAAAACTTAAAATGTCCTATTTTCCGAACTCAACCAAGCGCTTTGTTCTGCTTGGCGTGTTGCGTTAGATCGGCAGCTCAGCAGCTCAATCCAGAAGAGCGTTAACAGGTTTGCCTCATAACGTCCTCTGAGCAGGAGGGGCTGGTGTTAGGGTGTAGAAGTAGGGTTAGGTAGCTCTGTACTAAATTATATTCTGGTAAATGTGGGGCTCTCATGTGTAATCACTGCCCATATATGATTTGTGATGTCCGTAGCAAATTAGAAATGTTGTATTAATGGTAATTTCATAAATGTATATGATTTAGATGCTGTGTTACACTCACCCCATGTGCTACCTGGGCAGGTGGTAAGTTCCAGTGAGGCTGAGAAGTGACATCTCATTCATGTAGTAGAGGGAGAGAGGAGTTGTCAGCTTGCTGTGAGGAGGCAGCTTTCTTTTGTTTGGTGTTCTTTTTCTTTAGTTTCTTTATTTTATTCCTGGGTTTCCTTTTTCCCCTTTGTTTCGGTAGACCTTTTGTTTAGAAAGCCTTATTTTATTGCACTACACCTGCTTATCAACCTGAAGTTTTCCGGTGTCAAACCACCTCATCTGCCTTTTATATTGGGCGGCAGCTCTACACTTAATAGTACGCATCAAACAAAGTAGATTTTAAGTCAAATACACACAATCCCAAAATAATGTGTGTTGTATTTGCTCATGAAGTTTGTTGCATCACTCCACTGAGTGTTTGCTTGTCAGCATGAGATGTTTGCAGAAATACACCACTAGGCAACAGTTAGACAAACGTTGTCAAACACAGACCAATTTACGGTGAACAAAAACATATAGACATCAGAAGGTAATTTCACAACCCATCCATCACAGCATTTCTGGACAGTATAGAAAGACCTGGGGATATGTTGTGAATCTGTAAGTATACTCTCAATAATAATTACATAACTAAGCAAACAAATAGTCTGTGTACATTTTAGCATGCTGGTAAAGTAAAAAACAGCAAGAAGGTGTACTATTTAATTGCCTCTCAGTGTGTGATGTTTCAGCCATACCGCCTGCTTGTCTCTGTGTCCTTTTGTATTTTAGCCACTGCTGGACACAGCCATGCATGGACTTACACTCATCGCTCTATTCTTCATCAACAATGATCTCACACACACACACACACACACACACACACACACACACACACACACACACACACACACACACACACACACACACACACACACACATATCTAGGTCAAGGCAGCCAGGGGTAATGGGAAAAGCCTGAGGCATATCTGCCAGGCAAATGATCTTATGAAATGATTAAAGAGTTGTTTCTCTCACTGAAGGCGCGGATAAAACAAGACTAGTGGTGCATATGCAGGTTTATATGCATGTGTTTGTGTGCACGTGTTTGTGCGTGCGAGCAGAGCTAATCCAGGCTCAACAGTATCCACCCAAAGGTTCCCTGGGAAGAAACAGTTAAGAGGCAGTTTGGGGCGGCATGGTGGTGTCGTGGTTTGAGAGAAGATCTTTCAATTGAAAAAAATAAAAAGGTTAAAACAGCATGTGTCGTATACTGAAGTCCGTCAGCAGGACAAGAAGCCAAACCGCACACAGGGGTGTTGCTCTGTATCTGCACCTCTATACGTTGTATGTTCACAACGGTTTCACCACGTACTGTACGTCAGGACATAACATGAAGTGACAATAACACGTTTAATACAGACTTTGAAGCACATAAAATAGGCCAGTTTTGACAGGCTCTCCGTATGTTTTTAAACTCAAAGTCAAAGTCTGGTTACCCACTTTTTTGTGAGTGCCTGTAATGAAAGAGTGCTGAAGTATGACTATTAGAATTGAAGTGGAGATGACAATTCAATTTATGGCAAGGATGAACATATTAAGTACTCTAATACCAACAACAGAAAAAAGATTTAAAGAAAAGATTGAACATGTTTAGGTAAATTACCCTAATTTTCTATTAATTAGGGTAATATATACAGTATATATAGTCCCTTTTTTTATTACATATTTCCCACACATTGTTTAATGGGGAGTATTTCTTTACAAGAAAGTCTTGCCATTGAAAACTGCTCACAGCATGTTCTGTGGTTTATTAATGAGGGACGTCGATATGGAAAGACACCTTGATGTTAAATTTAAAAAAGAAATGTCAATGTTGTGAGCACCACAAACACAATTTCATTCACCCTGCCATCTGCGCTAAGGACGTCTTAGTAATAAATAGAAGCCCAAGAGTTCTGTTTGTAGTTGCAGCTCAGTTAGAAATCCAAGAGATGGATATGACGCAAATGTGTTTCCTCCTCAAACGGCCCGGGGTTCCAAATTAAGTTCCTTCATGACGTATGCCCATATGCAAAGAATTGCATTAAATTTCATTCAGTGTGTGCATATGTTGTTTCCTGTCATCTCTGGTGCATGTACAGATCTTAAAGATCTTTCTCGTAAGCTGACAACAGATATGTCTAGTTTTGGCAAACTGATAAACAGTTTCAGCCCACCGTGTTTTAAGTGCTAAAAGAATCAGCTCTATTGCAAAGTGCTGACAGATATGCAAACAAGCAGACTACGTGTTAATGACTGCTAGCTCGGTGTGTGAATAGCAAGGTGTTGATTAGTGCTGTTGCAAGCTGCTGAAGCCAGGACAGGCCTGGCCCACCGTGGTGAGTTATGGCACACACCCTCGGCCAACAATAACTAACTTCTGTCTGCAGCAACAGCTCTCACAGTCACTTCTGCTCTTGTCCTGACAGAGGCGATGCTGTCTTATTGCAGAGCTGAAGTTTGCCTTCGGGGTCCATGAGGGAAAAGAGGGGGAGGATAAATGAGACCCTTTCGGACAGCGCTGAAGTGACCCACATGTTTTCTCTGGTCATCTCTCCATCTCTCCTCGTGTCTTCTCTCATTTTGTTCTATTTCCCTACTGGCCATCTCTCTCTCTCTCTCTCTCTCTCTCTCTCTCTCTCTCTCTCTCTCTCTCTCCGCCTTTTGCCTCTGCACACATCCGACGCCCCACACCATTAGTGTTGCCTCACTGTGACAGCAGACAGATGTTTGGTGCCACTTTTTTTTTTAAATAATAAACGCAGCACAGGAAGTGGAGTCCTCACATGCAAATTCGTACACTAACATACCACATGCACTGCAGGGTGACAGCTGCGCTACGCCGTGTGTGAGGATCTCTCTGTTATATGCAAAGCACTGAGAGTAAATTCATCACACAAACACACATACATTCTCGGTGCCCATTTCAGAAGAGGGAGGCTGTGTAGTTGTTCCCGGTGTCGCAGCATCACCCTCGCCACAGATGACAAAACAGATATAATCAGCTCTCCAGAGACCCATCCTGCTGCTGCCACAGTCGTTGCAACTGGATAAATACGTACATCAAACAATCAGGGGCCACTGGCCACCCTATACCACACACACACACACACACACACACACACACACACACACACACACACACACACACACACACACACACATCCACATCACTGCTAACACACATATGCATGCACATGCAGTGATATACACATAATTGCACGCACTGTCAACACTCATTGTCGTCGCATCAACACATATCTCACATCAAAAGACTTGTCCCTTTGACCCTTCGTGGCACGTAGACCAGAATAATCATATAATCTCCAAAGTAAGAAGCAATCTACATATCTAAATGACTGGCTGGGCCGTCCTGTCATTCCATCACTAAGGATTTGCATGTGTGTGATGTATTTAATACTTTCTCAGGCCTGATCCGTCGCATCATAATAACACAGCATGCGAATCAAACCGAGGCAGACCTGGAGCTGATTTATAGTCGTACCCTGGCTGGAGGCTGCGTCTGGGGTGTTTGAAGTGGCGTGAGTGTGTCTGTGTGTGTGAATGGATGCACAGAGATAGAGATATAGGTGTTTATGCATGTGCCCGTTTGAGTGGATGGAGGCGTATGCATGTGTGTGTGTGTGTGTGTGTGTGTGTGTGTGTGTGTGGGACTTCACCCGTCCAAAGCATGTCGTCTAGACAACATTTGTGCCCTGCGTCCGAAAGGGGTGATTGTCTTATGCAAATGAGGCCACGCTAGCTGTGACATGTCGTCCAGCATGTGGGTCATGTGATGATAGAGAGCGAGGCTAAGCAGTGACGGTTGATAGCCTGCTTTTTTTTTTATTTTATTGCCGTGGCCATTGTTCACAATCACCTCTTCAGGCAGTGAAGACACTGGGTTTTATTCAGGCCAAGAGAAAGAGTACAATGCGTGGTTTGAACCTTTATGTTGGGAAATGAGCCCGATGTACAAAAGCCTCCTAATTATCCAAATTGTAATGAAAACTCATTATACCAAGTTTGGTTTTCCGAAAGGGTTGGTTCACCCAAAT